>CM062218.1:25290000-25526257 GCA_031216445.1 Lateolabrax maculatus
ACAAAAAAC
Source organism: Lateolabrax maculatus (assembly GCA_031216445.1). NCBI lineage: Eukaryota > Metazoa > Chordata > Actinopteri > Acropomatiformes > Lateolabracidae > Lateolabrax > Lateolabrax maculatus. The sequence goes on from CM062218.1 coordinate 25,290,010, forward strand.
TTCCTATGCAGTGGTTGTGTAAGTACTGCACATTTTGTGCTGAAAAGAGGTGCTTCTTACTTAAGCATTACCGCTTAAAACACGGGTGCCACACTCGAATATCACCACTACCGTGCCTTTATAAGGAGTGCCTGTGCACATTTAAATCTTTCAATGCACTCAAAGTCCACTTATCAACATGGCACACTCAAAAGGACCTGGGGAACGTGGGTGAAACTGCTTTCCATTGTCAGCTGTGTGACTTTGTGGAGCCTTGCACTGGAGCTGACTTTTTTACCCATTTACGAAGACATTTGAAGCTGAAGCAAAAGGTTTCCTGTCCATATCAAGGCTGTAGCTTTCAGAGCAATGTTTATTCAACCTTTAATGCACATAAAAGCAAAGAACATCAAGACCACAATAAGATGGCATTCAAACCTGAAATTGTGTCACATAATGTACTTGAGGTACCTCCACCTAATATAAATATTCAACCTGAGGATAGTGCCCCTGAAACTGATCAGGTTGAGTTTGAGGTTACTGAGCTCAATGAAGATGTGGGAGACTTGGAGAGTCAGTTGGAACATAATGTAGCTGCTGTTTTTCTGAAAATGTCATCGATTCTTAACATCTCTGAAAATGCCCTGCAAGAAGTTATAGAGCAGATCAACCAAATTTATGTGCTTTCACAGCCATTGTTACATACCTCGGTTGGAAAAATACTAAATCAACATTGTGGAGATGTTGAGGACTCTTAAGTGAGTGAGATAGCTAAAGTATTTACTGAGAATAATGTATTCCTGAAATTCACTTCTACTAGGGGGTCATTGTCAACCACTAGCAAGCGAACATCATACATTTGAAAAGAATTCTCAGTGGTGACGCCTATTGAGTTTGTCCTAAAAAATGACAGGCAGACAGTTGTGTATATCCCCATACTAAAAATGCTGCAGACATTACTAAACAATGGAGAAATTTTAGATAAGGCCATGTCATCTGAGACAAATTTGTCACAAGGATACAGATCTCACAGGGATGGTTACCGGTTTAAAGACAATTCTCTCTTGACAGAGGAAGAATTCAGGATTGCTCTTTTCTTGTACATAGATGATTTTGAGGTGGCTAAGCCCTTGGGAACCTCCAGAAAGAAACACAAGCTGCCATCTACTGGGTACTTGGAAATCTACACCCTAAATATCGCTCCTCTCTTCATTCCATTCAGCTTGCTCTACTCATCATCGCTGAAGATGATATCAGGAAGTTGACTTTAAATGAGAGACCACAGTCTATTGAAGAATTAAAAGTGCAACTGGTAGATAAACTGTCACTGCAGTATGACTTTAAACTGCAGTATGAAGATCAAGACTTCCATAATGCCCTCTGCAATTTGACTGAAATAACTGATTTACCTGAAAGAGCTACGCTCAAAATCATCCCTCTTGTGACTCTCCATTTAACCGCATTGTCATCACCCACCACAACATCAGACACTGAGTGCAGCACAGCAGACACTGAGATCCTGTCGACAGGAAGAGCATCACCATCGCTAAGACAACAGTGGCCAGATTTCTTTGACATACCCAATTTCTCAGTTGATGTTGACTATAGACTCAGACAGGCAGATCTTGCCTTTATGAAGGATGGAACACGTATGACTCTACCACGAGATATGAAGCATGACATACTAGAAAAGCTTGCTGAGACGATGTACAGTTTCAAGGCTTACCCTAAAGATGATGACTTCAGCAGTGTTGTAAAAGCACTAATTAGCAAACACCCCTGCCTCACTGAGCCTGGACCACACAAGTGGTATGGCTGGAAAAACAGCCTTAAATTATCGCACAAAGCTTCAAAAAGCTGGATGTGAGGATGTAGCAATCAATGGAGGCAAAAGAAGTAAAGGCAACCCAGAAGGAGAATCCTTAAGCAAGAATATCAAACAGCCAAAAAGAGGTGAAGCAAACTACCTACCTAACTTACCTGAAGGACATGATGAAACAAGCCTTGAAAATGCCAGAAAGGTTCTCGTGGAAGAAATGAAGAAGAAACAACCCAATGGCACTCTCATCTCACAAATGATGGACCAATCATTCCCACTACGCAGACAAGAAATTGTAGAAAAGGAACCTGCTGTACAGAACATTGTTGAAGGATGGCCAGCACTCTTCACAGACAGGTAAACTATTTTTGTTCTCAACCAATAAAATAATACCTATCAAAAAGAAATTCAAGGTGTGTGGCTAGAAATCCAAACACACTTGTTGGAATGTTAACACTTCTGCCATCTCTCCATCCCTACCCACCCCTCTCTCTACTTTTCAGGTGTTTGCTGAGTTCAACAGAATCGCAAGTAAGAATCTTGAGGGAGACTTCTTTGAGGCTCTGGACCAGTATACCCCACGTTTCATTGAACTTTTCAAAACAAGAAGGGGAACTGTTGGCCAGAAGCTCAGTGAGCTGATGCAGCACATGAGCTGGATGGTAAGTAGGTTAATTTTGCTTTTGATCTGTGTGATAGTTCATCAATCAAGTTCTAAATGAGATGATCCAGCCCAACCTATTCTATTTCCTGTCTGACTTGTGCTTGTGCCTTGCAAATTACTCTGTTAACTGGTCTTTTCTCTCTCTGTGTATCATTAGACACCAGACGTGACAGTACTTCGCTCTGTTGTCCTCAAAGGCATTCCTATTTTACTTGGTGACGACTCCAGTGAATTCTTCAAGACATGCTCTGTAAGTACTTGCACATAAGAAAAAGTTTGGTCTGCATTAAAATAGAACTATATCTGTGCTGACATAGAAGATGTAATTTTATCTGCACAATATACAATATACATTTTGTACAGTGATTGATGTATTTTGTATGGCAATTCCTCCACAGCTAATCTGAGAGGTATTTAAACAGCCAGTAAATAAAAATGAAATTTGCCACATAAACGTTGTACACATTAATTAATTGTAAATCTAAGGAGCAGGAGTCCAGGCTGAAAAGTCAGTGTCACTGTTTAAGAATATATGGACCTTGTGGACCATAGCTTTAGTTTAATCATACCACATTTATTTTGTTGGTTATATTGTAACAATCCAGTGTGAACACATATTTAAAACCATATTCCCTAGCAAATGCTTTCAACATTAAAAATGAATGTTTAGAAGAGCATAAATTGCCATGCTGAAGAATGTGTGTGTGTGTCTTTGTAGGGTACAGCGAGAGACGAGGCCCTAGAATGCACTGTCGGTGTGCTGACAGTTGTCAGTGAAGATAATCCTCATGAGGGTCCAAGTTCAGTAGACCTCCAGCCCATCTCCACTGCCATCATTCTGGAGGGAGGTATCATCATGGATCATATAAAAAAACTTGCCTCAGGCAGTTTGTCTGTTATTTGGGCTTACATATGCTTTGCATTTGGATTATCCAAAATGCATGGCAAATACACTCAACTTCATTCAGACTGTGATGCTTGGACTGGGAAAGAAAACCTCCCACCAAAACTGTTAACTTTGAAGAACAGTCTACTGGGTTAGACCAGTAAAGAGCCATCAGCTGTCAGATAGCACTTTGTAAATTATGCAGCAGTTAATGTTCTCCTGTTATCAGAGAAAGTTTTATGCTTTCATGCAACTGAGCTGGCTTGTTTATGATCTCAAAAAAAAAAAAAAATTCTATTAAAGTGTACCATGTTATGCTAGTATGCTAATGGTGGAAATAGCGCCACCTTGTGTTGCAAAGAGTTGTTAGATAATGTTGTCAGAAAGGAACCTAGCAAGGTTGACCTGTTTACATTTGTGTTTTGGGAAAACTTTTAATTATAGTAGTTATAATGTAGTACAAATACAAAACCCAAGGAGTGATGTTTTTCTGTGTTGGTTTAAACCTTGGACTGATGCTCGCTTTGGGACACAAAAGCATTTGTTGTACTTTCAGTTTTGATCAGAAATGCAATGATTTTGCATGCACTGAAGTCCTGTAATTATCAGGTGTTTACCTGTTTAATATTGTGAGACTGTTACATGCATAGAATTAGCTCACAAAAATGTGGTTTTATTTTTGCCATGTCCATGTCATGTTCTACAGTCAAATCAAACCACAAGTTTGTTGTTTAGCTGCTGTTTTGTACTTGAATGTACAAGAAAGTGATACTTGGGAACAGAACACTTGAGGCTGAATAATAGATTTAATGCATATTGTTATTACAATAGCCTAACAGACATAGATCACACTATGAGCAATTTTGCAACTAGCTTTAAAATACATTAAATATGACAAGAGGATAGAGAACAGTCATTTTATTGTTTATTGTAAGGTTATTACATGAGTGATAAAACACACATTTTATATTGGAGAATTGGAATCAAAAGTAACAATATCGAACATTTATTGTTCAGTCTAGATCTGTCAGTGATGCAATTATTTTTTTAATAAATGTTGTAATGCAGCTGAACAAACCCAGTGAGTGTTCTTTTAAAGTATATGTTTGTGGTGTTTTTCCCTTTATTAGGTAATAACAGCTAAAATAGATAAGAAATGGGAGAAGGACAAGGACCCATTCAAGGAAATTGGTTTGTTTAATTTAACTGAACTGAAATGAACTGAAAAAAAATGAGTGAGTAGTAAGTAGTAGGTATCATAATTCTAAGTGGGGTTAAATTTGTATCAAGCAGTCCACACAAAATGAAAAAATTAAGTTAACACTAAGCATGGCTATTAAGTTACATGAACTTTTTTTTTTTTTTTTTTAGTTGTACTACTTGATTTGGTACTGCACACTTAAAATAAACAAGCTTTTCTAACTCACTATTTTTAAGATTACTTTGCTTAATTTGCAACGAGTTTGCATACTTTTTTTAAGTAAGGTCAACTAATTAGATTTTACAGTGAGTATACGTACACACGTCTCCCGCAGAGCTATGTTGAAAGTCCCTCAATATTCAGTCGAGTATTGGCTAATGACCTGCAACACCTAGACGTGTCCAGTACAGTACTACAATATGTAGATGATCTCTTGATATGTAGCACCTCCAAAGCTCAATGTGCACAAGACTCAGTCTCAGCCCTGATGGCTTTAGAAAAGGGGGCTCACAAGGTGAGTAAAAATAAATTACAGTTTTGCCAGACACAGGTTGAATACTTAGGTAGACAACTCTGTGGCACTAAATGAGCTATAGTGCCCTCACAAATTGAGGCAGTATCGAAAGCTCCCAAACCACAAACGGTGAGACACATGTCGTCATTTCTGCCATCTCAGCTTTACTAGAAGCCATACACCATCCAAAAGTGTTAGCCATCATTAAATGCGTAGCTCATCAAAAAACGAATTCCCTGATAGCTAAAGGCAACAACTTAGCAGATGAAGCCGCAAAACGCATAGCTACACCCACCTGTATAGGACCACTGCTAGTAGCTGGAGATTGTGAACCACTGACAAACTTATATATATATGATATATATATATATATATATATATGAGCTATATATATGTGCTGCTATGTAATAGCAGCACAACATCAGGCAAGTCCATATGCACATTCTGTATGGGCAAAAAGGGGGGCAAGTATAATCACTGAAGAAGGTCCATCACATGGGCTATGGCGAAGTGCACATGGACATATTGTCCTCCCAACATCTTTGGTACAGGTTGCTACACGTAGTGCGCATGGTCAGGACCATTGCACAAGTGGGGAGGTGTTGAGACGCCTTCAAGCAGTCTGGTGGTCACCATTTTTCCGACCTGCGTTTGTAGCTGAGACAATTTTGCAAGGAAGGTTTTTTTCTGTTGCTCTGGTATTTCAAGTCTGATACTGCATGTTAGTGTTTTTGTTTTTTGTTTCTATTTTGCCGGGCTTGATGCTAAAATGATCTTTTCTTTTCAGATTTTTCAAGAAGACAAAAAACTTCCTATGCAGTGGTTGTGTAAGTACTGCACATTTTGTGCTGAAAAGAGGTGCTTCTTACTTAAGCATTACCGCTTAAAACACGGGTGCCACACTCGAATATCACCACTACCGTGCCTTTATAAGGAGTGCCTGTGCACATTTAAATCTTTCAATGCACTCAAAGTCCACTTATCAACATGGCACACTCAAAAGGACCTGGGGAACGTGGGTGAAACTGCTTTCCATTGTCAGCTGTGTGACTTTGTGGAGCCTTGCACTGGAGCTGACTTTTTTACCCATTTACGAAGACATTTGAAGCTGAAGCAAAAGGTTTCCTGTCCATATCAAGGCTGTAGCTTTCAGAGCAATGTTTATTCAACCTTTAATGCACATAAAAGCAAAGAACATCAAGACCACAATAAGATGGCATTCAAACCTGAAATTGTGTCACATAATGTACTTGAGGTACCTCCACCTAATATAAATATTCAACCTGAGGATAGTGCCCCTGAAACTGATCAGGTTGAGTTTGAGGTTACTGAGCTCAATGAAGATGTGGGAGACTTGGAGAGTCAGTTGGAACATAATGTAGCTGCTGTTTTTCTGAAAATGTCATCGATTCTTAACATCTCTGAAAATGCCCTGCAAGAAGTTATAGAGCAGATCAACCAAATTTATGTGCTTTCACAGCCATTGTTACATACCTCGGTTGGAAAAATACTAAATCAACATTGTGGAGATGTTGAGGACTCTTAAGTGAGTGAGATAGCTAAAGTATTTACTGAGAATAATGTATTCCTGAAATTCACTTCTACTAGGGGGTCATTGTCAACCACTAGCACGCGAACATCATACATTTGAAAAGAATTCTCAGTGGTGACGCCTATTGAGTTTGTCCTAAAAAATGACAGGCAGACAGTTGTGTATATCCCCATACTAAAAATGCTGCAGACATTACTAAACAATGGAGAAATTTTAGATAAGGCCATGTCATCTGAGACAAATTTGTCACAAGGATACAGATCTCACAGGGATGGTTACCGGTTTAAAGACAATTCTCTCTTGACAGAGGAAGAATTCAGGATTGCTCTTTTCTTGTACATAGATGATTTTGAGGTGGCTAAGCCCTTGGGAACCTCCAGAAAGAAACACAAGCTGCCATCTACTGGGTACTTGGAAATCTACACCCTAAATATCGCTCCTCTCTTCATTCCATTCAGCTTGCTCTACTCATCATCGCTGAAGATGATATCAGGAAGTTGACTTTAAATGAGAGACCACAGTCTATTGAAGAATTAAAAGTGCAACTGGTAGATAAACTGTCACTGCAGTATGACTTTAAACTGCAGTATGAAGATCAAGACTTCCATAATGCCCTCTGCAATTTGACTGAAATAACTGATTTACCTGAAAGAGCTACGCTCAAAATCATCCCTCTTGTGACTCTCCATTTAACCGCATTGTCATCACCCACCACAACATCAGACACTGAGTGCAGCACAGCAGACACTGAGATCCTGTCGACAGGAAGAGCATCACCATCGCTAAGACAACAGTGGCCAGATTTCTTTGACATACCCAATTTCTCAGTTGATGTTGACTATAGACTCAGACAGGCAGATCTTGCCTTTATGAAGGATGGAACACGTATGACTCTACCACGAGATATGAAGCATGACATACTAGAAAAGCTTGCTGAGACAATGTACAGTTTCAAGGCTTACCCTAAAGATGATGACTTCAGCAGTGTTGTAAAAGCACTAATTAGCAAACACCCCTGCCTCACTGAGCCTGGACCACACAGATGGTATGGCTGGAAAAACAGCCTTAAATTATCGCACAAAGCTTCAAAAAGCTGGATGTGAGGATGTAGCAATCAATGGAGGCAAAAGAAGTAAAGGCAACCCAGAAGGAGAATCCTCAAGCAAGAATATCAAACAGCCAAAAAGAGGTGAAGCAAACTACCTACCTAACTTACCTGAAGGACATGATGAAACAAGCCTTGAAAATGCCAGAAAGGTTCTCGTGGAAGAAATGAAGAAGAAACAACCCAATGGCACTCTCATCTCACAAATGATGGACCAATCATTCCCACTACGCAGACAAGAAATTGTAGAAAAGGAACCTGCTGTACAGAACATTGTTGAACGATGGCCAGCACTCTTCACAGACAGGTAAACTATTTTTGTTTTCAACCAATAAAATAATACCTATCAAAAAGAAATTCAAGGTGTGTGGCTAGAAATCCAAACACACTTGTTGGAATGTTAACACTTCTGCCATCTCTCCATCCCTACCCACCCCTCTCTCTACTTTTCAGGTGTTTGCTGAGTTCAACAGAATCGCAAGTAAGAATCTTGAGGGAGACTTCTTTGAGGCTCTGGACCAGTATACCCCACGTTTCATTGAACTTTTCAAAACAAGAAGGGGAACTGTTGGCCAGAAGCTCAGTGAGCTGATGCAGCACATGAGCTGGATGGTAAGTAGGTTAATTTTGCTTTTGATCTGTGTGATAGTTCATCAATCAAGTTCTAAATGAGATGATCCAGCCCAACCTATTCTATTTCCTGTCTGACTTGTGCTTGTGCCTTGCAAATTACTCTGTTAACTGGTCTTTTCTCTCTCTGTGTATCATTAGACACCAGACGTGACAGTACTTCGCTCTGTTGTCCTCAAAGGCATTCCTATTTTACTTGGTGACGACTCCAGTGAATTCTTCAAGACATGCTCTGTAAGTACTTGCACATAAGAAAAAGTTTGGTCTGCATTAAAATAGAACTATATCTGTGCTGACATAGAAGATGTAATTTTATCTGCACAATATACAATATACATTTTGTACAGTGATTGATGTATTTTGTATGGCAATTCCTCCACAGCTAATCTGAGAGGTATTTAAACAGCCAGTAAATAAAAATGAAATTTGCCACATAAACGTTGTACACATTAATTAATTGTAAATCTAAGGAGCAGGATTCCAGGCTGAAAAGTCAGTGTCACTGTTTAAGAATATATGGACCTTGTGGACCATAGCTTTAGTTTAATCATACCACATTTATTTTGTTGGTTATATTGTAACAATCCAGTATGAACACATATTTAAAACCATATTCCCTAGCAAATGCTTTCAACATTAAAAATGAATGTTTAGAAGAGCATAAATTGCCATGCTGAAGAATGTGTGTGTGTGTCTTTGTAGGGTACAGCGAGAGACGAGGCCCTAGAATGCACTGTCGGTGTGCTGACAGTTGTCAGTGAAGATAATCCTCATGAGGGTCCAAGTTCAGTAGACCTCCAGCCCATCTCCACTGCCATCATTCTGGAGGGAGGTATCATCATGGATCATATAAAAAAACTTGCCTCAGGCAGTTTGTCTGTTATTTGGGCTTACATATGCTTTGCATTTGGATTACCCAAAATGCATGGCAAATACACTCAACTTCATTCAGACTGTGATGTTTGGACTGGGAAAGAAAACCTCCCACCAAAACTGTTAACTTTGAAGAACAGTCTACTGGGTTAGACCAGTAAAGAGCCATCAGCTGTCAGATAGCACTTTGTAAATTATGCAGCAGTTAATGTTCTCCTGTTATCAGAGAAAGTTTTATGCTTTCATGCAACTGAGCTGGCTTGTTTATGATCTCAAAAAAAAAAAAAAATTCTATTAAAGTGTACCATGTTATGCTAGTATGCTAATGGTGGAAATAGCGCCACCTTGTGTTGCAAAGAGTTGTTAGATAATGTTGTCAGAAAGGAACCTAGCAAGGTTGACCTGTTTACATTTGTGTTTTGGGAAAACTTTTAATTATAGTAGTTATAATGTAGTACAAATACAAAACCCAAGGAGTGATGTTTTTCTGTGTTGGTTTAAACCTTGGACTGATGCTCGCTTTGGGACACAAAAGCATTTGTTGTACTTTCAGTTTTGATCAGAAATGCAATGATTTTGCATGCACTGAAGTCCTGTAATTATCAGGTGTTTACCTGTTTAATATTGTGAGACTGTTACATGCATAGAATTAGCTCACAAAAATGTGGTTTTATTTTTGCCATGTCCATGTCATGTTCTACAGTCAAATCAAACCACAAGTTTGTTGTTTAGCTGCTGTTTTGTACTTGAATGTACAAGAAAGTGATACTTGGGAACAGAACACTTGAGGCTGAATAATAGATTTAATGCATATTGTTATTACAATAGCCTAACAGACATAGATCACACTATGAGCAATTTTGCAACTAGCTTTAAAATACATTAAATATGACAAGAGGATAGAGAACAGTCATTTTATTGTTTATTGTAAGGTTATTACATGAGTGATAAAACACACATTTTATATTGGAGAATTGGAATCAAAAGTAACAATATCGAACATTTATTGTTCAGTCTAGATCTGTCAGTGATGCAATTATTTTTTTAATAAATGTTGTAATGCAGCTGAACAAACCCAGTGAGTGTTCTTTTAAAGTATATGTTTGTGGTGTTTTTCCCTTTATTAGGTAATAACAGCTAAAATAGATAAGAAATGGGAGAAGGACAAGGACCCATTCAAGGAAATTGGTTTGTTTAATTTAACTGAACTGAAATGAACTGAAAAAAAATGAGTGAGTAGTAAGTAGTAGGTATCATAATTCTAAGTGGGGTTAAATTTGTATCAAGCAGTCCACACAAAATGAAAAAAATAAGTTAACACTAAGCATGGCTATTAAGTTACATGAACTTTTTTTTTTTTTTTTTTAGTTGTACTACTTGATTTGGTACTGCACGCTTAAAATAAACAAGCTTTTCTAACTCACTATTCTTAAGATTACTTTGCTTAATTTGCAACGAGTTTGCATACTTTTTTTAAGTAAGGTCAACTAATTAGATTTTACAGTGAGTATACGTACACACGTCTCCCGCAGAGCTATGTTGAAAGTCCCTCAATATTCAGTCGAGTATTGGCTAATGACCTGCAACACCTAGACGTGTCCAGTACAGTACTACAATATGTAGATGATCTCTTGATATGTAGCACCTCCAAAGCTCAATGTGCACAAGACTCAGTCTCAGCCCTGATGGCTTTAGAAAAGGGGGCTCACAAGGTGAGTAAAAATAAATTACAGTTTTGCCAGACACAGGTTGAATACTTAGGTAGACAACTCTGTGGCACTAAATGAGCTATAGTGCCCTCACAAATTGAGGCAGTATCGAAAGCTCCCAAACCACAAACGGTGAGACACATGTCGTCATTTCTGCCATCTCAGCTTTACTAGAAGCCATACACCATCCAAAAGTGTTAGCCATCATTAAATGCGTAGCTCATCAAAAAACAAATTCCCTGATAGCTAAAGGCAACAACTTAGCAGATGAAGCCGCAAAACGCATAGCTACACCCACCTGTATAGGACCACTGCTAGTAGCTGGAGATTGTGAACCACTGACAAACTTATATATATATGATATATATATATATATATATATATATGAGCTATATATATGTGCTGCTATGTAATAGCAGCACAACATCAGGCAAGTCCATATGCACATTCTGTATGGGCAAAAAGGGGGGCAAGTATAATCACTGAAGAAGGTCCATCACATGGGCTATGGCGAAGTGCACATGGACATATTGTCCTCCCAACATCTTTGGTACAGGTTGCTACACGTAGTGCGCATGGTCAGGACCATTGCACAAGTGGGGAGGTGTTGAGACGCCTTCAAGCAGTCTGGTGGTCACCATTTTTCCGACCTGTGTTTGTAGCTGAGACAATTTTGCAAGGAAGGTTTTTTTCTGTTGCTCTGGTATTTCAAGTCTGATACTGCATGTTAGTGTTTTTGTTTTTTGTTTCTATTTTGCCGGGCTTGATGCTAAAATGATCTTTTCTTTTCAGATTTTTCAAGAAGACAAAAAACTTCCTATGCAGTGGTTGTGTAAGTACTGCACATTTTGTGCTGAAAAGAGGTGCTTCTTACTTAAGCATTACCGCTTAAAACACGGGTGCCACACTCGAATATCACCACTACCGTGCCTTTATAAGGAGTGCCTGTGCACATTTAAATCTTTCAATGCACTCAAAGTCCACTTATCAACATGGCACACTCAAAAGGACCTGGGGAACGTGGGTGAAACTGCTTTCCATTGTCAGCTGTGTGACTTTGTGGAGCCTTGCACTGGAGCTGACTTTTTTACCCATTTACGAAGACATTTGAAGCTGAAGCAAAAGGTTTCCTGTCCATATCAAGGCTGTAGCTTTCAGAGCAATGTTTATTCAACCTTTAATGCACATAAAAGCAAAGAACATCAAGACCACAATAAGATGGCATTCAAACCTGAAATTGTGTCACATAATGTACTTGAGGTACCTCCACCTAATATAAATATTCAACCTGAGGATAGTGCCCCTGAAACTGATCAGGTTGAGTTTGAGGTTACTGAGCTCAATGAAGATGTGGGAGACTTGGAGAGTCAGTTGGAACATAATGTAGCTGCTGTTTTTCTGAAAATGTCATTGATTCTTAACATCTCTGAAAATGCCCTGCAAGAAGTTATAGAGCAGATCAACCAAATTTATGTGCTTTCACAGCCATTGTTACATACCTCGGTTGGAAAAATACTAAATCAACATTGTGGAGATGTTGAGGACTCTTAAGTGAGTGAGATAGCTAAAGTATTTACTGAGAATAATGTATTCCTGAAATTCACTTCTACTAGGGGATCATTGTCAACCACTAGCAAGCGAACATCATACATTTGAAAAGAATTCTCAGTGGTGACGCCTATTGAGTTAGTCCTAAAAAATGACAGGCAGACAGTTGTGTATATCCCCATACTAAAAATGCTGCAGACATTACTAAACAATGGAGAAATTTTAGATAAGGCCATGTCATCTGAGACAAATTTGTCACAAGGATACAGATCTCACAGGGATGGTTACCGGTTTAAAGACAATTCTCTCTTGACAGAGGAAGAATTCAGGATTGCTCTTTTCTTGTACATAGATGATTTTGAGGTGGCTAAGCCCTTGGGAACCTCCAGAAAGAAACACAAGCTGCCATCTACTGGGTACTTGGAAATCTACACCCTAAATATCGCTCCTCTCTTCATTCCATTCAGCTTGCTCTACTCATCATCGCTGAAGATGATATCAGGAAGTTGACTTTAAATGAGAGACCACAGTCTATTGAAGAATTAAAAGTGCAACTGGTAGATAAACTGTCACTGCAGTATGACTTTAAACTGCAGTATGAAGATCAAGACGTCCATAATGCCCTCTGCAATTTGACTGAAATAACTGATTTACCTGAAAGAGCTACGCTCAAAATCATCCCTCTTGTGACTCTCCATTTAACCGCATTGTCATCACCCACCACAACATCAGACACTGAGTGCAGCACAGCAGACACTGAGATCCTGTCGACAGGAAGAGCATCACCATCGCTAAGACAACAGTGGCCAGATTTCTTTGACATACCCAATTTCTCAGTTGATGTTGACTATAGACTCAGACAGGCAGATCTTGCCTTTATGAAGGATGGAACACGTATGACTCTACCACGAGATATGAAGCATGACATACTAGAAAAGCTTGCTGAGACGATGTACAGTTTCAAGGCTTACCCTAAAGATGATGACTTCAGCAGTGTTGCAAAAGCACTAATTAGCAAACACCCCTGCCTCACTGAGCCTGGACCACACAGATGGTATGGCTGGAAAAACAGCCTTAAATTATCGCACAAAGCTTCAAAAAGCTGGATGTGAGGATGTAGCAATCAATGGAGGCAAAAGAAGTAAAGGCAACCCAGAAGGAGAATCCTCAAGCAAGAATATCAAACGGCCAAAAAGAGGTGAAGCAAACTACCTACCTAACTTACCTGAAGGACATGATGAAACAAGCCTTGAAAATGCCAGAAAGGTTCTCGTGGAAGAAATGAAGAAGAAACAACCCAATGGCACTCTCATCTCACAAATGATGGACCAATCATTCCCACTACGCAGACAAGAAATTGTAGAAAAGGAACCTGCTGTACAGAACATTGTTGAACGATGGCCAGCACTCTTCACAGACAGGTAAACTATTTTTGTTCTCAACCAATAAAATAATGCCTATCAAAAAGAAATTCAAGGTGTGTGGCTAGAAATCCAAACACACTTGTTGGAATGTTAACACTTCTGCCATCTCTCCATCCCTACCCACCCCTCTCTCTACTTTTCAGGTGTTTGCTGAGTTCAACAGAATCGCAAGTAAGAATCTTGAGGGAGACTTCTTTGAGGCTCTGGACCAGTATACCTCACGTTTCATTGAACTTTTCAAAACAAGAAGGGGAACTGTTGGCCAGAAGCTCAGTGAGCTGATGCAGCACATGAGCTGGATGGTAAGTAGGTTAATTTTGCTTTTGATCTGTGTGATAGTTCATCAATCAAGTTCTAAATGAGATGATCCAGCCCAACCTATTCTATTTCCTGTCTGACTTGTGCTTGTGCCTTGCAAATTACTCTGTTAACTGGTCTTTTCTCTCTCTGTGTATCATTAGACACCAGACGTGACAGTACTTCGCTCTGTTGTCCTCAAAGGCATTCCTATTTTACTTGGTGACGACTCCAGTGAATTCTTCAAGACATGCTCTGTAAGTACTTGCACATAAGAAAAAGTTTGGTCTGCATTAAAATAGAACTATATCTGTGCTGACATAGAAGATGTAATTTTATCTGCACAATATACAATATACATTTTGTACAGTGATTGATGTATTTTGTATGGCAATTCCTCCACAGCTAATCTGAGAGGTATTTAAACAGCCAGTAAATAAAAATGAAATTTGCCACATAAACGTTGTACACATTAATTAATTGTAAATCTAAGGAGCAGGAGTCCAGGCTGAAAAGTCAGTGTCACTGTTTAAGAATATATGGACCTTGTGGACCATAGCTTTAGTTTAATCATACCACATTTATTTTGTTGGTTATATTGTAACAATCCAGTATGAACACATATTTAAAACCATATTCCCTAGCAAATGCTTTCAACATTAAAAATGAATGTTTAGAAGAGCATAAATTGCCATGCTGAAGAATGTGTGTGTGTGTCTTTGTAGGGTACAGCGAGAGACGAGGCCCTAGAATGCACTGTCGGCGTGCTGACAGTTGTCAGTGAAGATAATCCTCATGAGGGTCCAAGTTCAGTAGACCTCCAGCCCATCTCCACTGCCATCATTCTGGAGGGAGGTATCATCATGGATCATATAAAAAAACTTGCCTCAGGCAGTTTGTCTGTTATTTGGGCTTACATATGCTTTGCATTTGGATTACCCAAAATGCATGGCAAATACACTCAACTTCATTCAGACTGTGATGCTTGGACTGGGAAAGAAAACCTCCCACCAAAACTGTTAACTTTGAAGAACAGTCTACTGGGTTAGACCAGTAAAGAGCCATCAGCTGTCAGATAGCACTTTGTAAATTATGCAGCAGTTAATGTTCTCCTGTTATCAGAGAAAGTTTTATGCTTTCATGCAACTGAGCTGGCTTGTTTATGATCTCAAAAAAAAAAAAAATTCTATTAAAGTGTACCATGTTATGCTAGTATGCTAATGGTGGAAATAGCGCCACCTTGTGTTGCAAAGAGTTGTTAGATAATGTTGTCAGAAAGGAACCTAGCAAGGTTGACCTGTTTACATTTGTGTTTTGGGAAAACTTTTAATTATAGTAGTTATAATGTAGTACAAATACAAAACCCAAGGAGTGATGTTTTTCTGTGTTGGTTTAAACCTTGGACTGATGCTCGCTTTGGGACACAAAAGCATTTGTTGTACTTTCAGTTTTGATCAGAAATGCAATGATTTTGCATGCACTGAAGTCCTGTAATTATCAGGTGTTTACCTGTTTAATATTGTGAGACTGTTACATGCATAGAATTAGCTCACAAAAATGTGGTTTTATTTTTGCCATGTCCATGTCATGTTCTACAGTCAAATCAAACCACAAGTTTGTTGTTTAGCTGCTGTTTTGTACTTGAATGTACAAGAAAGTGATACTTGGGAACAGAACACTTGAGGCTGAATAATAGATTTAATGCATATTGTTATTACAATAGCCTAACAGACATAGATCACACTATGAGCAATTTTACAACTAGCTTTAAAATACATTAAATATGACAAGAGGATAGAGAACAGTCATTTTATTGTTTATTGTAAGGTTATTACATGAGTAATAAAACACACATTTTATATTGGAGAATTGGAATCAAAAGTAACAATATCGAACATTTATTGTTCAGTCCAGATCTGTCAGTGATGCAATTATTTTTTTAATAAATGTTGTAATGCAGCTGAACAAACCCAGTGAGTGTTCTTTTAAAGTATATGTTTGTGGTGTTTTTCCCTTTATTAGGTAATAACAGCTAAAATAGATAAGAAATGGGAGAAGGACAAGGACCCATTCAAGGAAATTGGTTTGTTTAATTTAACTGAACTGAAATGAACTGAAAAAAAATGAGTGAGTAGTAAGTAGTAGGTATCATAATTCTAAGTGGGGTTAAATTTGTATCAAGCAGTCCACACAAAATGAAAAAATTAAGTTAACACTAAGCATGGCTATTAAGTTACATGAACTTTTTTTTTTTTTTTTTTAGTTGTACTACTTGATTTGGTACTGCACACTTAAAATAAACAAGCTTTTCTAACTCACTATTTTTAAGATTACTTTGCTTAATTTGCAACGAGTTTGCATACTTTTTTTAAGTAAGGTCAACTAATTAGATTTTACAGTGAGTATACGTACACACGTCTCCCGCAGAGCTATGTTGAAAGTCCCTCAATATTCAGTCGAGTATTGGCTAATGACCTGCAACACCTAGACGTGTCCAGTACAGTACTACAATATGTAGATGATCTCTTGATATGTAGCACCTCCAAAGCTCAATGTGCACAAGACTCAGTCTCAGCCCTGATGGCTTTAGAAAAGGGGGCTCACAAGGTGAGTAAAAATAAATTACAGTTTTGCCAGACACAGGTTGAATACTTAGGTAGACAACTCTGTGGCACTAAATGAGCTATAGTGCCCTCACAAATTGAGGCAGTATCGAAAGCTCCCAAACCACAAACGGTGAGACACATGTCGTCATTTCTGCCATCTCAGCTTTACTAGAAGCCATACACCATCCAAAAGTGTTAGCCATCATTAAATGCGTAGCTCATCAAAAAACGAATTCCCTGATAGCTAAAGGCAACAACTTAGCAGATGAAGCCGCAAAACGCATAGCTACACCCACCTGTATAGGACCACTGCTAGTAGCTGGAGATTGTGAACCACTGACAAACTTATATATATATGATATATATATATATATATATATATATATATATATGAGCTATATATATATGCTGCTATGTAATAGCAGCACAACATCAGGCAAGTCCATATGCACATTCTGTATGGGCAAAAAGGGGGGCAAGTATAATCACTGAAGAAGGTCCATCACATGGGCTATGGCGAAGTGCACATGGACATATTGTCCTCCCAACATCTTTGGTACAGGTTGCTACACGTAGTGCGCATGGTCAGGACCATTGCACAAGTGGGGAGGTGTTGAGACGCCTTCAAGCAGTCTGGTGGTCACCATTTTTCCGACCTGCGTTTGTAGCTGAGACAATTTTGCAAGGAAGGTTTTTTTCTGTTGCTCTGGTATTTCAAGTCTGATACTGCATGTTAGTGTTTTTGTTTTTTGTTTCTATTTTGCCGGGCTTGATGCTAAAATGATCTTTTCTTTTCAGATTTTTCAAGAAGACAAAAAACTTCCTATGCAGTGGTTGTGTAAGTACTGCACATTTTGTGCTGAAAAGAGGTGCTTCTTACTTAAGCATTACCGCTTAAAACACGGGTGCCACACTCGAATATCACCACTACCGTGCCTTTATAAGGAGTGCCTGTGCACATTTAAATCTTTCAATGCACTCAAAGTCCACTTATCAACATGGCACACTCAAAAGGACCTGGGGAACGTGGGTGAAACTGCTTTCCATTGTCAGCTGTGTGACTTTGTGGAGCCTTGCACTGGAGCTGACTTTTTTACCCATTTACGAAGACATTTGAAGCTGAAGCAAAAGGTTTCCTGTCCATATCAAGGCTGTAGCTTTCAGAGCAATGTTTATTCAACCTTTAATGCACATAAAAGCAAAGAACATCAAGACCACAATAAGATGGCATTCAAACCTGAAATTGTGTCACATAATGTACTTGAGGTACCTCCACCTAATATAAATATTCAACCTGAGGATAGTGCCCCTAAAACTGATCAGGTTGAGTTTGAGGTTACTGAGCTCAATGAAGATGTGGGAGACTTGGAGAGTCAGTTGGAACATAATGTAGCTGCTGTTTTTCTGAAAATGTCATCGATTCTTAACATCTCTGAAAATGCCCTGCAAGAAGTTATAGAGCAGATCAACCAAATTTATGTGCTTTCACAGCCATTGTTACATACCTCGGTTGGAAAAATACTAAATCAACATTGTGGAGATGTTGAGGACTCTTAAGTGAGTGAGATAGCTAAAGTATTTACTGAGAATAATGTATTCCTGAAATTCACTTCTACTAGGGGGTCATTGTCAACCACTAGCAAGCGAACATCATACATTTGAAAAGAATTCTCAGTGGTGACGCCTATTGAGTTTGTCCTAAAAAATGACAGGCAGACAGTTGTGTATATCCCCATACTAAAAATGCTGCAGACATTACTAAACAATGGAGAAATTTTAGATAAGGCCATGTCATCTGAGACAAATTTGTCACAAGGATACAGATCTCACAGGGATGGTTACCGGTTTAAAGACAATTCTCTCTTGACAGAGGAAGAATTCAGGATTGCTCTTTTCTTGTACATAGATGATTTTGAGGTGGCTAAGCCCTTGGGAACCTCCAGAAAGAAACACAAGCTGCCATCTACTGGGTACTTGGAAATCTACACCCTAAATATCGCTCCTCTCTTCATTCCATTCAGCTTGCTCTACTCATCATCGCTGAAGATGATATCAGGAAGTTGACTTTAAATGAGAGACCACAGTCTATTGAAGAATTAAAAGTGCAACTGGTAGATAAACTGTCACTGCAGTATGACTTTAAACTGCAGTATGAAGATCAAGACTTCCATAATGCCCTCTGCAATTTGACTGAAATAACTGATTTACCTGAAAGAGCTACGCTCAAAATCATCCCTCTTGTGACTCTCCATTTAACCGCATTGTCATCACCCACCACAACATCAGACACTGAGTGCAGCACAGCAGACACTGAGATCCTGTCGACAGGAAGAGCATCACCATCGCTAAGACAACAGTGGCCAGATTTCTTTGACATACCCAATTTCTCAGTTGATGTTGACTATAGACTCAGACAGGCAGATCTTGCCTTTATGAAGGATGGAACACGTATGACTCTACCACGATATATGAAGCATGACATACTAGAAAAGCTTGCTGAGACGATGTACAGTTTCAAGGCTTACCCTAAAGATGATGACTTCAGCAGTGTTGCAAAAGCACTAATTAGCAAACACCCCTGCCTCACTGAGCCTGGACCACACAGATGGTATGGCTGGAAAAACAGCCTTAAATTATCGCACAAAGCTTCAAAAAGCTGGATGTGAGGATGTAGCAATCAATGGAGGCAAAAGAAGTAAAGGCAACCCAGAAGGAGAATCCTCAAGCAAGAATATCAAACGGCCAAAAAGAGGTGAAGCAAACTACCTACCTAACTTACCTGAAGGACATGATGAAACAAGCCTTGAAAATGCCAGAAAGGTTCTCGTGGAAGAAATGAAGAAGAAACAACCCAATGGCACTCTCATCTCACAAATGATGGACCAATCATTCCCACTACGCAGACAAGAAATTGTAGAAAAGGAACCTGCTGTACAGAACATTGTTGAACGATGGCCAGCACTCTTCACAGACAGGTAAACTATTTTTGTTCTCAACCAATAAAATAATGCCTATCAAAAAGAAATTCAAGGTGTGTGGCTAGAAATCTAAACACACTTGTTGGAATGTTAACACTTCTGCCATCTCTCCATCCCTACCCACCCCTCTCTCTACTTTTCAGGTGTTTGCTGAGTTCAACAGAATCGCAAGTAAGAATCTTGAGGGAGACTTCTTTGAGGCTCTGGACCAGTATACCCCACGTTTCATTGAACTTTTCAAAACAAGAAGGGGAACTGTTGGCCAGAAGCTCAGTGAGCTGATGCAGCACATGAGCTGGATGGTTAGTAGGTTAATTTTGCTTTTGATCTGTGTGATAGTTCATCAATCAAGTTCTAAATGAGATGATCCAGCCCAACCTATTCTATTTCCTGTCTGACTTGTGCTTGTGCCTTGCAAATTACTCTGTTAACTGGTCTTTTCTCTCTCTGTGTATCATTAGACACCAGACGTGACAGTACTTCGCTCTGTTGTCCTCAAAGGCCTTCCTATTTTACTTGGTGACGACTCCAGTGAATTCTTCAAGACATGCTCTGTAAGTACTTGCACATAAGAAAAAGTTTGGTCTGCATTAAAATAGAACTATATCTGTGCTGACATAGAAGATGTAATTTTATCTGCACAATATACAATATACATTTTGTACAGTGATTGATGTATTTTGTATGGCAATTCCTCCACAGCTAATCTGAGAGGTATTTAAACAGCCAGTAAATAAAAATGAAATTTGCCACATAAACGTTGTACACATTAATTAATTGTAAATCTAAGGAGCAGGAGTCCAGGCTGAAAAGTCAGTGTCACTGTTTAAGAATATATGGACCTTGTGGACCATAGCTTTAGTTTAATCATACCACATTTATTTTGTTGGTTATATTGTAACAATCCAGTGTGAACACATATTTAAAACCATATTCCCTAGCAAATGCTTTCAACATTAAAAATGAATGTTTAGAAGAGCATAAATTGCCATGCTGAAGAATGTGTGTGTGTGTCTTTGTAGGGTACAGCGAGAGACGAGGCCTTAGAATGCACTGTCGGTGTGCTGACAGTTGTCAGTGAAGATAATCCTCATGAGGGTCCAAGTTCAGTAGACCTCCAGCCCATCTCCACTGCCATCATTCTGGAGGGAGGTATCATCATGGATCATATAAAAAAACTTGCCTCAGGCAGTTTGTCTGTTATTTGGGCTTACATATGCTTTGCATTTGGATTACCCAAAATGCATGGCAAATACACTCAACTTCATTCAGACTGTGATGCTTGGACTGGGAAAGAAAACCTCCCACCAAAACTGTTAACTTTGAAGAACAGTCTACTGGGTTAGACCAGTAAAGAGCCATCAGCTGTCAGATAGCACTTTGTAAATTATGCAGCAGTTAATGTTCTCCTGTTATCAGAGAAAGTTTTATGCTTTCATGCAACTGAGCTGGCTTGTTTATGATCTCAAAAAAAAAAAATTCTATTAAAGTGTACCATGTTATGCTAGTATGCTAATGGTGGAAATAGCGCCACCTTGTGTTGCAAAGAGTTGTTAGATAATGTTGTCAGAAAGGAACCTAGCAAGGTTGACCTGTTTACATTTGTGTTTTGGGAAAACTTTTAATTATAGTAGTTATAATGTAGTACAAATACAAAACCCAAGGAGTGATGTTTTTCTGTGTTGGTTTAAACCTTGGACTGATGCTCGCTTTGGGACACAAAAGCATTTGTTGTACTTTCAGTTTTGATCAGAAATGCAATGATTTTGCATGCACTGAAGTCCTGTAATTATCAGGTGTTTACCTGTTTAATATTGTGAGACTGTTACATGCATAGAATTAGCTCACAAAAATGTGGTTTTATTTTTGCCATGTCCATGTCATGTTCTACAGTCAAATCAAACCACAAGTTTGTTGTTTAGCTGCTGTTTTGTACTTGAATGTACAAGAAAGTGATACTTGGGAACAGAACACTTGAGGCTGAATAATAGATTTAATGCATATTGTTATTACAATAGCCTAACAGACATAGATCACACTATGAGCAATTTTACAACTAGCTTTTAAATACATTAAATATGACAAGAGGATAGAGAACAGTAATTTTATTGTTTATTGTAAGGTTATTACATGAGTGATAAAACACACATTTTATATTGGAGAATTGGAATCAAAAGTAACAATAGCGAACATTTATTGTTCAGCCTAGATCTGTCAGTGATGCAATTATTTTTTTAATAAATGTTGTAATGCAGCTGAACAAACCCAGTGAGTGTTCTTTTAAAGTATATGTTTGTGGTGTTTTTCCCTTTATTAGGTAATAACAGCTAAAATAGATAAGAAATGGGAGAAGGACAAGGACCCATTCAAGGAAATTGGTTTGTTTAATTTAACTGAACTGAAATGAACTGAAAAAAAATGAGTGAGTAGTAAGTAGTAGGTATCATAATTCTAAGTGGGGTTAAATTTGTATCAAGCAGTCCACACAAAATGAAAAAATTAAGTTAACACTAAGCATGGCTATTAAGTTACATGAACTTTTTTTTTTTTTTTTAGTTGTACTACTTGATTTGGTACTGCACACTTAAAATAAACAAGCTTTTCTAACTCACTATTCTTAAGATTACTTTGCTTAATTTGCAACGAGTTTGCATACTTTTTTTAAGTAAGGTCAACTAATTAGATTTTACAGTGAGTATACGTACACACGTCTCCCGCAGAGCTATGTTGAAAGTCCCTCAATATTCAGTCGAGTATTGGCTAATGACCTGCAACACCTAGACGTGTCCAGTACAGTACTACAATATGTAGATGATCTCTTGATATGTAGCACCTCCAAAGCTCAATGTGCACAAGACTCAGTCTCAGCCCTGATGGCTTTAGAAAAGGGGGCTCACAAGGTGAGTAAAAATAAATTACAGTTTTGCCAGACACAGGTTGAATACTTAGGTAGACAACTCTGTGGCACTAAATGAGCTATAGTGCCCTCACAAATTGAGGCAGTATCGAAAGCTCCCAAACCACAAACGGTGAGACACATGTCGTCATTTCTGCCATCTCAGCTTTACTAGAAGCCATACACCATCCAAAAGTGTTAGCCATCATTAAATGCGTAGCTCATCAAAAAACGAATTCCCTGATAGCTAAAGGCAACAACTTAGCAGATGAAGCCGCAAAACGCATAGCTACACCCACCTGTATAGGACCACTGCTAGTAGCTGGAGATTGTGAACCACTGACAAACTTATATATATATGATATATATATATATATATATATATGAGCTATATATATGTGCTGCTATGTAATAGCAGCACAACATCAGGCAAGTCCATATGCACATTCTGTATGGGCAAAAAGGGGGGCAAGTATAATCACTGAAGAAGGTCCATCACATGGGCTATGGCGAAGTGCACATGGACATATTGTCCTCCCAACATCTTTGGTACAGGTTGCTACACGTAGTGCGCATGGTCAGGACCATTGCACAAGTGGGGAGGTGTTGAGACGCCTTCAAGCAGTCTGGTGGTCACCATTTTTCCGACCTGCGTTTGTAGCTGAGACAATAAAAAAAGCCCTAAAAATGCTAGGAATCAAACAGAAGTTCAGATGTGTGTATCACCCACAGTCACAGAGAGTAGTGGAAAGGGCAAATGGCATGCTAAAAGCAAAACTTGCAAAAATTAGAGCAGACAGTCAGTATAAAATCAATTGGGTAGATGCATTGCCACTTGCTTTGATGGCTATACGAACACTAACTAACACTAACACTAAGCTAAGAGACTAACACATCTAATACCACACGAGGCACTTACAGGGAGACCGATGCCGGTTCCCTTTTGTAGAGGGCCGTATGCGAGCAATGTGAACGAGAACTAACATGCTACCTACGACACCTAACGCAAATACACAAAGCTGTGCTCCAACAGGTAAAAGCTGTGTCTGAGGACAGAGACGCTGACATTCCAGAGCAGCTAAGGAGAGTTGAACCTGGAGACTGGGTCTACGTAAAGGTGTTCAAACGAAAGTGGGACCAACCAAGGTGAGAAGGACCCTTTAAGGTTATCCTAACTACCCCAACTGCGCTGAAAGTAGAGGGTAAGAAATGTTGGTTCCATTTAAACCATTGCTGCAGAGCGAGGGATCCAGGTGAGACAGCAAGGGCACAGCACGATCCAGAAAGGGACGGTGAAGCCTCCCAACTGGAAGATAGACAGCTTCAAGATCCAAGGACAAAGATGATCACAGAGACTGGCTGAGAGGAGGAGTACCAGTAAACAACGTAATCACACTCACGTATATAAAGTCAGCTCAATACAATCAAACATTGACATTAGGACCAGAAGGCATAAAAATAGACACGCATGTGGTTCACAGACAATGCCTAAAAGAAGGGACAGTGATGGTAGTGGTACAATGTTCACGAAATCAATGCACATAGATAAACCTACACCAAACCATGACAGCTGAAGAAGCAACCAAATTGACCCAAATTTAAGTAAAATGAGGTGTCTGAGCTGAGAGATGTCTCTCCCATGTGTGTCCAATGTTTAGATACTTGTGTGGATCCAATGTTTAGATACTTGTGTGGGAAATGTTTAGATAAGCCTATGTCCAAGGTCTGGCTACTTTCATAGATGGGTGCCCCTTGGGGGTTGTTTTCCTAAAGTTCCAAAGAGATGAGATCAGTTTCAACCTGAACTATAGGTTCCACCTTCCCTTTCTGTAAAATAGCCATGTATGGTTATGAGGTTGGCTCTGAGCCTATCTTGTCACCACACATTAGCTATACCATGAGGCTTTAAAAGGTGTAGTTTGAGTGGAAAACGGAGGAGATTCACATTGGCTTCGGATCTTCTCACAGGCAATCCATGGTGCTTGTTTTGACGCTGTACTTTTTGTAATAAACCTTTTTATACAACTAAGTCGGTGTCAGCGGAGATTCCTTCATCATCATCACATCATCGCTACAGAAGATACAACACAGCCAACCCGTCTCAGACAGCTAAGGTCGCAAAAGGAGGAAGCATTTAGGAGTGGAGACAGAAGCAGGTTCAAAGAGGCAAAGTACAGGTTTAGCAAGGAGGTGAGGGGAGCTAAACGACTGTATTCTGAGAAACTCCAACACCAGTTCTCAGCCAAGGACTCTGCTTCTGTCTGGAAGGGGCTCAGAGAGCTCACCCATTACAAACCCAGAGCCCCCCACTCTGCTAACGACTTGCGCCTGTCCAACAATCTGAACAAGTTCTACTGTCGTTTCGAAAGACAATGGGACAGTCCAGACACAATCCCCTGGGACTCCATCCACCAGCCCCAGGCCACCAGCTTCATCTCTCCCACCACTGCAGGGGCCTGGGCCTCTCCACAACTTCAAACCTCAGAGGCCCCCTTCCCGTCCACAGTGACACCTCTCTCAATCCTGGAGAGGGATGTTAACAGACAATACAAGAGACAGAACCTCCACAAAGCAGCCGGGCCAGACTCTGTCTCTCCATCCACCCTGAAGCACTGTGCTGACCAGCTGTCTCTGGTGTTCACAGATATCTTTAACACTTCACTGGAGATATCCCACATACCAGCCTGCTTCAAATGTTCCAGCAAGAGATACTGTAAGACTTAAAGCACACTGGCAGACGAAGAGAAAGACAAAAGACACTCACATATGTGCAGCCTGCAGTATACTGGATCCAATGGCCAGCTGACTCAGAACTTGCACACCAATGGAGTGTGTGAAAAGCCTGGATACAGAAAGAACTGCCCACAGCACAAGAACCACGACTGCCGCTGCACTGCACTCTGATGTATGATGAGACTCAGCAACATACTGACTACAAAGAATGCTGGACAGAGTTGATTACAGGCAAAATATTATCTGTAATATGTCAAGACCTGTATGTTGGACCACAAGGACCAGCAGCAGCAGTTACTCTACCACCAGAACTACGTCCCTGGTTTCAAGTCACCAGCTCCGTCCCACATGTTACACTCCTGATAGCTAATCGACATGAATCACGTGACCTAGGACCGATGGTGAAGGCAGCACTACAAGTGACTGTATGGAAACCAACTCAGAACACGCATGTGCAGTCATCCTCCGATGGACAATATGTGAAAATATTTCTGCGAGCATATGACAAAGGAACAAGAGCCCAAGTGCTACTAAGTCAGAGATTCCCTACTCAACTGCCACTCTCAGAAGAACATAGTGTGCTACTACATCAGATACCACATGAGTTATGGTCACATCATAAAACAGATGTAGGGCTAGTTAGGTCAGCACAGCCAGTTCACATCAAAGCAAAAGAGGGCATTGTGTTGCCATACCAAAAACAATATCCCATGAAACCACACCAAATAGCAGGTATAAGACCCACCATCAAGGGCTTGGTAGCAGCAGGTGTGTTAAAACCAACAAAAAGTCTGTGTAATACACCAACTTGTCCAATAAAACAAAATAAACTCTAGTGACTATCGATTGGTGCATGATTTGTGCGCCATTAATTCCACTGTAGATGCAGAAGTACCTGTGGTTCCAGACCCACATACTTTGCTTTCTAATATCCCACATGACGCCTGTTGGTACACAGCATTTGTTAGTGTGCCATTACACCCAGATTCACAGTATCTGTTTGCTTTTACATATCAAGGACAGCAGTACACTGTAAATGCAAACATAGTATTTAATTAAAAATAGTAAATTGACTTAAATCAGTTTTTATCAAATTGCTATTAACACTTACTTTTAGTAAATTACTTGTAATTTGTGGTTGAAAAATCTCACCAGCTCAGTCTACTTGAACTGGATTAATTTAGAAAAAGTATGTTTTCGATAATTGTGCTTTTACAAGTACATTTACTCAATACTGCACTTAAGTACAAAGTACTTTAAGTACTTTACTTTTTTTTTCATATTACTGTCTACTTTTACTCCACTACATTTTAGAGGGAAATATTGTACTTTTTACATCACTGCATATGTAATAATACATACGCGATATATAATAATAATCAGTAGTATGCTACTTTTAATTTTAATATTTTAAGTATTTCTTTTTGTGGTTATATGTTTTTTACTTAATTGAAATTTTCACTGCAGGAGCTGTATTGTAAAAGAGTAGTTTCACGGAGTGGTATTAGTACTTTTGCTTCGATTTGAAAACTTCGCCGGCTTTTTTTTTTTTTTTCCCGACCTGTGGGCATGCGCAACTCCGTCCTCTCTACGCCTGACGGTATGTCAACAACACACCCGCAACGGACGAGGAGCTGGACCTAATCCCTGCAACAGCACTCGTTAAGGTTATTTTCAGCATTCTTGTGCTTGGCACACTCATTTGGTGAGTAATATTTTACCCTTGTTTAGACCGTTTTCTTTCTGTAAGTAAGCGCCATATTTTTCGTGCTTGCTAGTAATGATGTGTGTTGTAATGTCAGCTAACGCTGCCTCAGAGCTATATAGCTCTGAGCTAGCTGAACTATATTATGGACATAACGTGTCTTACTTTTGTCACGTTAAAGTTGAGGAGAAACTTTAGTGTAGCGGTCGCGGGCGTGCTCGTCACGTGCACGCGCACACCCGCTGTCGGAGTTGATTTTTTTTTCTGAGGCCAGTCATCTATGAGTACTCACTCACGATGAGAGACTGATCCCGGCGGTTTGTGAGTTTCCATGAGCAGGAGGGCATTCACATGGCAGAACATCAGAACAAGTCTGGATGTATCATTTTATTTTACGCTCGGCTGTTAAGTTAGGACTATGCTAACTTAATGTTATTTTATTTAACCCTCCTCACTTAACACTAGTCATATTTGTAGCTGTGTCGTTTCCATGGTTACCACGTTTAGCGCGCCCAATGAGCCGGTCACCCGCTCCACTCAGTGTGATCATTCTGCAGGATCAATGAACTGTCAGCGTGTTTAATCAATCATAACTCTGAATACTAAACTGATTTTCACGGGATTGTTTAATGCAAACGTCACACATGTATATATAATATATATATATATTATATATACAGATATATAGGGAGAGAGAGATAGATAGATAGATATAGATTTTCATTTTTTTTTATATATATGTAGATATACATATTCATTTTTTCTGAGATCTAACTTCTGTCTATTGTGTTTTATCTTATATTGATGTATAATGTTGTATTGTTTCTTCATTTTTCAACTTATTAAAATAGCTGAGTAGTACACAATCTGCTTCTGCTTCTCTATCATATATTAGTGTTTTTATATATATGTGTGTGTGTGTGTATTATATTATATCATACATAGCATATATCACATACCAGAATATTCTATTACCGTTATGCCTATTATGTATATTAAAATACGCCGAATCATGTGTCCGGTATCATGCCTACATGTATGACGTTTGCAGAAAAAAATCCCGTGAAAATCAGTTTAGTATTCAGAGTTATGATTAATTAAATGCATTGACACTTCATTGTACCTGCAGACAGATTACACTGAGTGGAGCGGGTGACCGGTCCAAGATGGCGGCCCCACGTCTCGTCAGCGCCAATATGCAGTAGCGGTCGATGCGGCGTCTACTCTTTATATGTCTATGCCGCACACTGTTTACTTGCGCAGTGCTTGTCTGATCACACGAGGAGTGCAGTGAGAGCCCGCAGATCAGATTTGGGACAGACAAAAGGGTCTCCCTGTCTGTCTTTTTATCATAGCCTGTTACCATTGCTGGCATACTCAGTGGCCTAAGTTATTCTTTAAGGTTATGTTGTCTAGAATATGTACATTACAATACTGTCTTTGTGGGTAATAGGCCTATGTTACAGTTTTCACTTGTACTGGAAACAAGATGTTTATGAGTTGTGGTGAGCTTTGGTTGTGTTAAATTGTTGTATTCTTCTTAACTGTCCCCTTCCAGGCTCAGGCAGATGGTGATCAATCCACAGTTCCCTTGATACCACATAAGTGAGTCATTTACCATTTACCTTTTGTACTGCTGTGTTCATTTGGTAGCTGTTCTTGTCTTAAAGAAGTGAAATGATTAAAAGCTTGATAATTAGATAGATTTTTGCAAGGATTTAGTTTTTTTCTGTTGCTCTGGTATTTCAAGTCTGATACTGCATGTTAGTGTTTTTGTTTTTTGTTTCTATTTTGCCGGGCTTGATGCTAAAATGATCTTTTCTTTTCAGATTTTTCAAGAAGACAAAAAACTTCCTATGCAGTGGTTGTGTAAGTACTGCACATTTTGTGCTGAAAAGAGGTGCTTCTTACTTAAGCATTACCGCTTAAAACACGGGTGCCACACTCGAATATCACCACTACCGTGCCTTTATAAGGAGTGCCTGTGCACATTTAAATCTTTCAATGCACTCAAAGTCCACTTATCAACATGGCACACTCAAAAGGACCTGGGGAACGTGGGTGAAACTGCTTTCCATTGTCAGCTGTGTGACTTTGTGGAGCCTTGCACTGGAGCTGACTTTTTTACCCATTTACGAAGACATTTGAAGCTGAAGCAAAAGGTTTCCTGTCCATATCAAGGCTGTAGCTTTCAGAGCAATGTTTATTCAACCTTTAATGCACATAAAAGCAAAGAACATCAAGACCACAATAAGATGGCATTCAAACCTGAAATTGTGTCACATAATGTACTTGAGGTACCTCCACCTAATATAAATATTCAACCTGAGGATAGTGCCCCTGAAACTGATCAGGTTGAGTTTGAGGTTACTGAGCTCAATGAAGATGTGGGAGACTTGGAGAGTCAGTTGGAACATAATGTAGCTGCTGTTTTTCTGAAAATGTCATCGATTCTTAACATCTCTGAAAATGCCCTGCAAGAAGTTATAGAGCAGATCAACCAAATTTATGTGCTTTCACAGCCATTGTTACATACCTCGGTTGGAAAAATACTAAATCAACATTGTGGAGATGTTGAGGACTCTTAAGTGAGTGAGATAGCTAAAGTATTTACTGAGAATAATGTATTCCTGAAATTCACTTCTACTAGGGGGTCATTGTCAACTACTAGCAAGCGAACATCATACATTTGAAAAGAATTCTCAGTGGTGACGCCTATTGAGTTTGTCCTAAAAAATGACAGGCAGACAGTTGTGTATATCCCCATACTAAAAATGCTGCAGACATTACTAAACAATGGAGAAATTTTAGATAAGGCCATGTCATCTGAGACAAATTTGTCACAAGGATACAGATCTCACAGGGATGGTTACCGGTTTAAAGACAATTCTCTCTTGACAGAGGAAGAATTCAGGATTGCTCTTTTCTTGTACATAGATGATTTTGAGGTGGCTAAGCCCTTGGGAACCTCCAGAAAGAAACACAAGCTGCCATCTACTGGGTACTTGGAAATCTACACCCTAAATATCGCTCCTCTCTTCATTCCATTCAGCTTGCTCTACTCATCATCGCTGAAGATGATATCAGGAAGTTGACTTTAAATGAGAGACCACAGTCTATTGAAGAATTAAAAGTGCAACTGGTAGATAAACTGTCACTGCAGTATGACTTTAAACTGCAGTATGAAGATCAAGACTTCCATAATGCCCTCTGCAATTTGACTGAAATAACTGATTTACCTGAAAGAGCTACGCTCAAAATCATCCCTCTTGTGACTCTCCATTTAACCGCATTGTCATCACCCACCACAACATCAGACACTGAGTGCAGCACAGCAGACACTGAGATCCTGTCGACAGGAAGAGCATCACCATCGCTAAGACAACAGTGGCCAGATTTCTTTGACATACCCAATTTCTCAGTTGATGTTGACTATAGACTCAGACAGGCAGATCTTGCCTTTATGAAGGATGGAACACGTATGACTCTACCACGAGATATGAAGCATGACATACTAGAAAAGCTTGCTGAGACGATGTACAGTTTCAAGGCTTACCCTAAAGATGATGACTTCAGCAGTGTTGCAAAAGCACTAATTAGCAAACACCCCTGCCTCACTGAGCCTGGACCACACAGATGGTATGGCTGGAAAAACAGCCTTAAATTATCGCACAAAGCTTCAAAAAGCTGGATGTGAGGATGTAGCAATCAATGGAGGCAAAAGAAGTAAAGGCAACCCAGAAGGAGAATCCTCAAGCAAGAATATCAAACGGCCAAAAAGAGGTGAAGCAAACTACCTACCTAACTTACCTGAAGGACATGATGAAACAAGCCTTGAAAATGCCAGAAAGGTTCTCGTGGAAGAAATGAAGAAGAAACAACCCAATGGCACTCTCATCTCACAAATGATGGACCAATCATTCCCACTACGCAGACAAGAAATTGTAGAAAAGGAACCTGCTGTACAGAACATTGTTGAACGATGGCCAGCACTCTTCACAGACAGGTAAACTATTTTTGTTCTCAACCAATAAAATAATGCCTATCAAAAAGAAATTCAAGGTGTGTGGCTAGAAATCCAAACACACTTGTTGGAATGTTAACACTTCTGCCATCTCTCCATCCCTACCCACCCCTCTCTCTACTTTTCAGGTGTTTGCTGAGTTCAACAGAATCGCAAGTAAGAATCTTGAGGGAGACTTCTTTGAGGCTCTGGACCAGTATACCCCACGTTTCATTGAACTTTTCAAAACAAGAAGGGGAACTGTTGGCCAGAAGCTCAGTGAGCTGATGCAGCACATGAGCTGGATGGTAAGTAGGTTAATTTTGCTTTTGATCTGTGTGATAGTTCATCAATCAAGTTGTAAATGAGATGATCCAGCCCAACCTATTCTATTTCCTGTCTGACTTGTGCTTGTGCCTTGCAAATTACTCTGTTAACTGGTCTTTTCTCTCTCTGTGTATCATTAGACACCAGACGTGACAGTACTTCGCTCTGTTGTCCTCAAAGGCATTCCTATTTTACTTGGTGACGACTCCAGTGAATTCTTCAAGACATGCTCTGTAAGTACTTGCACATAAGAAAAAGTTTGGTCTGCATTAAAATAGAACTATATCTGTGCTGACATAGAAGATGTAATTTTATCTGCACAATATACAATATACATTTTGTACAGTGATTGATGTATTTTGTATGGCAATTCCTCCACAGCTAATCTGAGAGGTATTTAAACAGCCAGTAAATAAAAATGAAATTTGCCACATAAACGTTGTACACATTAATTAATTGTAAATCTAAGGAGCAGGAGTCCAGGCTGAAAAGTCAGTGTCACTGTTTAAGAATATATGGACCTTGTGGACCATAGCTTTAGTTTAATCATACCACATTTATTTTGTTGGTTATATTGTAACAATCCAGTATGAACACATATTTAAAACCATATTCCCTAGCAAATGCTTTCAACATTAAAAATGAATGTTTAGAAGAGCATAAATTGCCATGCTGAAGAATGTGTGTGTGTGACTTTGTAGGGTACAGCGAGAGACGAGGCCCTAGAATGCACTGTCGGTGTGCTGACAGTTGTCAGTGAAGATAATCCTCATGAGGGTCCAAGTTCAGTAGACCTCCAGCCCATCTCCACTGCCATCATTCTGGAGGGAGGTATCATCATGGATCATATAAAAAAACTTGCCTCAGGCAGTTTGTCTGTTATTTGGGCTTACATATGCTTTGCATTTGGATTACCCAAAATGCATGGCAAATACACTCAACTTCATTCAGACTGTGATGCTTGGACTGGGAAAGAAAACCTCCCACCAAAACTGTTAACTTTGAAGAACAGTCTACTGGGTTAGACCAGTAAAGAGCCATCAGCTGTCAGATAGCACTTTGTAAATTATGCAGCAGTTAATGTTCTCCTGTTATCAGAGAAAGTTTTATGCTTTCATGCAACTGAGCTGGCTTGTTTATGATCTCAAAAAAAAAAAAAAATTCTATTAAAGTGTACCATGTTATGCTAGTATGCTAATGGTGGAAATAGCGCCACCTTGTGTTGCAAAGAGTTGTTAGATAATGTTGTCAGAAAGGAACCTAGCAAGGTTGACCTGTTTACATTTGTGTTTTGGGAAAACTTTTAATTATAGTAGTTATAATGTAGTACAAATACAAAACCCAAGGAGTGATGTTTTTCTGTGTTGGTTTAAACCTTGGACTGATGCTCGCTTTGGGACACAAAAGCATTTGTTGTACTTTCAGTTTTGATCAGAAATGCAATGATTTTGCATGCACTGAAGTCCTGTAATTATCAGGTGTTTACCTGTTTAATATTGTGAGACTGTTACATGCATAGAATTAGCTCACAAAAATGTGGTTTTATTTTTGCCATGTCCATGTCATGTTCTACAGTCAAATCAAACCACAAGTTTGTTGTTTAGCTGCTGTTTTGTACTTGAATGTACAAGAAAGTGATACTTGGGAACAGAACACTTGAGGCTGAATAATAGATTTAATGCATATTGTTATTACAATAGCCTAACAGACATAGATCACACTATGAGCAATTTTGCAACTAGCTTTAAAATACATTAAATATGACAAGAGGATAGAGAACAGTCATTTTATTGTTTATTGTAAGGTTATTACATGAGTGATAAAACACACATTTTATATTGGAGAATTGGAATCAAAAGTAACAATATCGAACATTTATTGTTCAGTCTAGATCTGTCAGTGATGCAATTATTTTTTTAATAAATGTTGTAATGCAGCTGAACAAACCCAGTGAGTGTTCTTTTAAAGTATATGTTTGTGGTGTTTTTCCCTTTATTAGGTAATAACAGCTAAAATAGATAAGAAATGGGAGAAGGACAAGGACCCATTCAAGGAAATTGGTTTGTTTAATTTAACTGAACTGAAATGAACTGAAAAAAAATGAGTGAGTAGTAAGTAGTAGGTATCATAATTCTAAGTGGGGTTAAATTTGTATCAAGCAGTCCACACAAAATGAAAAAATTAAGTTAACACTAAGCATGGCTATTAAGTTACATGAACTTTTTTTTTTTTTTTTTTAGTTGTACTACTTGATTTGGTACTGCACACTTAAAATAAACAAGCTTTTCTAACTCACTATTCTTAAGATTACTTTGCTTAATTTGCAACGAGTTTGCATACTTTTTTTAAGTAAGGTCAACTAATTAGATTTTACAGTGAGTATACGTACACACGTCTCCCGCAGAGCTATGTTGAAAGTCCCTCAATATTCAGTCGAGTATTGGCTAATGACCTGCAACACCTAGACGTGTCCAGTACAGTACTACAATATGTAGATGATCTCTTGATATGTAGCACCTCCAAAGCTCAATGTGCACAAGACTCAGTCTCAGCCCTGATGGCTTTAGAAAAGGGGGCTCACAAGGTGAGTAAAAATAAATTACAGTTTTGCCAGACACAGGTTGAATACTTAGGTAGACAACTCTGTGGCACTAAATGAGCTATAGTGCCCTCACAAATTGAGGCAGTATCGAAAGCTCCCAAACCACAAACGGTGAGACACATGTCGTCATTTCTGCCATCTCAGCTTTACTAGAAGCCATACACCATCCAAAAGTGTTAGCCATCATTAAATGCGTAGCTCATCAAAAAACGAATTCCCTGATAGCTAAAGGCAACAACTTAGCAGATGAAGCCGCAAAACGCATAGCTACACCCACCTGTATAGGACCACTGCTAGTAGCTGGAGATTGTGAACCACTGACAAACTTATATATATATGATATATATATATATATATATATATGAGCTATATATATGTGCTGCTATGTAATAGCAGCACAACATCAGGCAAGTCCATATGCACATTCTGTATGGGCAAAAAGGGGGGCAAGTATAATCACTGAAGAAGGTCCATCACATGGGCTATGGCGAAGTGCACATGGACATATTGTCCTCCCAACATCTTTGGTACAGGTTGCTACACTTAGTGCGCATGGTCAGGACCATTGCACAAGTGGGGAGGTGTTGAGACGCCTTCAAGCAGTCTGGTGGTCACCATTTTTCCGACCTGCGTTTGTAGCTGAGACAATTTTGCAAGGAAGGTTTTTTTCTGTTGCTCTGGTATTTCAAGTCTGATACTGCATGTTAGTGTTTTTGTTTTTTGTTTCTATTTTGCCGGGCTTGATGCTAAAATGATCTTTTCTTTTCAGATTTTTCAAGAAGACAAAAAACTTCCTATGCAGTGGTTGTGTAAGTACTGCACATTTTGTGCTGAAAAGAGGTGCTTCTTACTTAAGCATTACCGCTTAAAACACGGGTGCCACACTCGAATATCACCACTACCGTGCCTTTATAAGGAGTGCCTGTGCACATTTAAATCTTTCAATGCACTCAAAGTCCACTTATCAACATGGCACACTCAAAAGGACCTGGGGAACGTGGGTGAAACTGCTTTCCATTGTCAGCTGTGTGACTTTGTGGAGCCTTGCACTGGAGCTGACTTTTTTACCCATTTACGAAGACATTTGAAGCTGAAGCAAAAGGTTTCCTGTCCATATCAAGGCTGTAGCTTTCAGAGCAATGTTTATTCAACCTTTAATGCACATAAAAGCAAAGAACATCAAGACCACAATAAGATGGCATTCAAACCTGAAATTGTGTCACATAATGTACTTGAGGTACCTCCACCTAATATAAATATTCAACCTGAGGATAGTGCCCCTGAAACTGATCAGGTTGAGTTTGAGGTTACTGAGCTCAATGAAGATGTGGGAGACTTGGAGAGTCAGTTGGAACATAATGTAGCTGCTGTTTTTCTGAAAATGTCATCGATTCTTAACATCTCTGAAAATGCCCTGCAAGAAGTTATAGAGCAGATCAACCAAATTTATGTGCTTTCACAGCCATTGTTACATACCTCGGTTGGAAAAATACTAAATCAACATTGTGGAGATGTTGAGGACTCTTAAGTGAGTGAGATAGCTAAAGTATTTACTGAGAATAATGTATTCCTGAAATTCACTTCTACTAGGGGGTCATTGTCAACCACTAGCAAGCGAACATCATACATTTGAAAAGAATTCTCAGTGGTGACGCCTATTGAGTTTGTCCTAAAAAATGACAGGCAGACAGTTGTGTATATCCCCATACTAAAAATGCTGCAGACATTACTAAACAATGGAGAAATTTTAGATAAGGCCATGTCATCTGAGACAAATTTGTCACAAGGATACAGATCTCACAGGGATGGTTACCGGTTTAAAGACAATTCTCTCTTGACAGAGGAAGAATTCAGGATTGCTCTTTTCTTGTACATAGATGATTTTGAGGTGGCTAAGCCCTTGGGAACCTCCAGAAAGAAACACAAGCTGCCATCTACTGGGTACTTGGAAATCTACACCCTAAATATCGCTCCTCTCTTCATTCCATTCAGCTTGCTCTACTCATCATCGCTGAAGATGATATCAGGAAGTTGACTTTAAATGAGAGACCACAGTCTATTGAAGAATTAAAAGTGCAACTGGTAGATAAACTGTCCCTGCAGTATGACTTTAAACTGCAGTATGAAGATCAAGACGTCCATAATGCCCTCTGCAATTTGACTGAAATAACTGATTTACCTGAAAGAGCTACGCTCAAAATCATCCCTCTTGTGACTCTCCATTTAACCGCATTGTCATCACCCACCACAACATCAGACACTGAGTGCAGCACAGCAGACACTGAGATCCTGTCGACAGGAAGAGCATCACCATCGCTAAGACAACAGTGGCCAGATTTCTTTGACATACCCAATTTCTCAGTTGATGTTGACTATAGACTCAGACAGGCAGATCTTGCCTTTATGAAGGATGGAACACGTATGACTCTACCACGAGATATGAAGCATGACATACTAGAAAAGCTTGCTGAGACGATGTACAGTTTCAAGGCTTACCCTAAAGATGATGACTTCAGCAGTGTTGTAAAAGCACTAATTAGCAAACACCCCTGCCTCACTGAGCCTGGACCACACAGATGGTATGGCTGGAAAAACAGCCTTAAATTATCGCACAAAGCTTCAAAAAGCTGGATGTGAGGATGTAGCAATCAATGGAGGCAAAAGAAGTAAAGGCAACCCAGAAGGAGAATCCTCAAGCAAGAATATCAAACAGCCAAAAAGAGGTGAAGCAAACTACCTACCTAACTTACCTGAAGGACATGATGAAACAAGCCTTGAAAATGCCAGAAAGGTTCTCGTGGAAGAAATGAAGAAGAAACAACCCAATGGCACTCTCATCTCACAAATGATGGACCAATCATTCCCACTACGCAGACAAGAAATTGTAGAAAAGGAACCTGCTGTACAGAACATTGTTGAACGATGGCCAGCACTCTTCACAGACAGGTAAACTATTTTTGTTTTCAACCAATAAAATAATACCTATCAAAAAGAAATTCAAGGTGTGTGGCTAGAAATCCAAACACACTTGTTGGAATGTTAACACTTCTGCCATCTCTCCATCCCTACCCACCCCTCTCTCTACTTTTCAGGTGTTTGCTGAGTTCAACAGAATCGCAAGTAAGAATCTTGAGGGAGACTTCTTTGAGGCTCTGGACCAGTATACCCCACGTTTCATTGAACTTTTCAAAACAAGAAGGGGAACTGTTGGCCAGAAGCTCAGTGAGCTGATGCAGCACATGAGCTGGATGGTAAGTAGGTTAATTTTGCTTTTGATCTGTGTGATAGTTCATCAATCAAGTTCTAAATGAGATGATCCAGCCCAACCTATTCTATTTCCTGTCTGACTTGTGCTTGTGCCTTGCAAATTACTCTGTTAACTGGTCTTTTCTCTCTCTGTGTATCATTAGACACCAGACGTGACAGTACTTCGCTCTGTTGTCCTCAAAGGCATTCCTATTTTACTTGGTGACGACTCCAGTGAATTCTTCAAGACATGCTCTGTAAGTACTTGCACATAAGAAAAAGTTTGGTCTGCATTAAAATAGAACTATATCTGTGCTGACATAGAAGATGTAATTTTATCTGCACAATATACAATATACATTTTGTACAGTGATTGATGTATTTTGTATGGCAATTCCTCCACAGCTAATCTGAGAGGTATTTAAACAGCCAGT
Organism: Lateolabrax maculatus; assembly: GCA_031216445.1. Taxonomy (NCBI): domain Eukaryota; kingdom Metazoa; phylum Chordata; class Actinopteri; order Acropomatiformes; family Lateolabracidae; genus Lateolabrax; species Lateolabrax maculatus. Next base: position 25,327,741 of record CM062218.1, read on the forward strand.
AAATAAAAATGAAATTTGCCACATAAACGTTGTACACATTAATTAATTGTAAATCTAAGGAGCAGGATTCCAGGCTGAAAAGTCAGTGTCACTGTTTAAGAATATATGGACCTTGTGGACCATAGCTTTAGTTTAATCATACCACATTTATTTTGTTGGTTATATTGTAACAATCCAGTATGAACACATATTTAAAACCATATTCCCTAGCAAATGCTTTCAACATTAAAAATGAATGTTTAGAAGAGCATAAATTGCCATGCTGAAGAATGTGTGTGTGTGTCTTTGTAGGGTACAGCGAGAGACGAGGCCCTAGAATGCACTGTCGGTGTGCTGACAGTTGTCAGTGAAGATAATCCTCATGAGGGTCCAAGTTCAGTAGACCTCCAGCCCATCTCCACTGCCATCATTCTGGAGGGAGGTATCATCATGGATCATATAAAAAAACTTGCCTCAGGCAGTTTGTCTGTTATTTGGGCTTACATATGCTTTGCATTTGGATTACCCAAAATGCATGGCAAATACACTCAACTTCATTCAGACTGTGATGTTTGGACTGGGAAAGAAAACCTCCCACCAAAACTGTTAACTTTGAAGAACAGTCTACTGGGTTAGACCAGTAAAGAGCCATCAGCTGTCAGATAGCACTTTGTAAATTATGCAGCAGTTAATGTTCTCCTGTTATCAGAGAAAGTTTTATGCTTTCATGCAACTGAGCTGGCTTGTTTATGATCTCAAAAAAAAAAAAAAATTCTATTAAAGTGTACCATGTTATGCTAGTATGCTAATGGTGGAAATAGCGCCACCTTGTGTTGCAAAGAGTTGTTAGATAATGTTGTCAGAAAGGAACCTAGCAAGGTTGACCTGTTTACATTTGTGTTTTGGGAAAACTTTTAATTATAGTAGTTATAATGTAGTACAAATACAAAACCCAAGGAGTGATGTTTTTCTGTGTTGGTTTAAACCTTGGACTGATGCTCGCTTTGGGACACAAAAGCATTTGTTGTACTTTCAGTTTTGATCAGAAATGCAATGATTTTGCATGCACTGAAGTCCTGTAATTATCAGGTGTTTACCTGTTTAATATTGTGAGACTGTTACATGCATAGAATTAGCTCACAAAAATGTGGTTTTATTTTTGCCATGTCCATGTCATGTTCTACAGTCAAATCAAACCACAAGTTTGTTGTTTAGCTGCTGTTTTGTACTTGAATGTACAAGAAAGTGATACTTGGGAACAGAACACTTGAGGCTGAATAATAGATTTAATGCATATTGTTATTACAATAGCCTAACAGACATAGATCACACTATGAGCAATTTTGCAACTAGCTTTAAAATACATTAAATATGACAAGAGGATAGAGAACAGTCATTTTATTGTTTATTGTAAGGTTATTACATGAGTGATAAAACACACATTTTATATTGGAGAATTGGAATCAAAAGTAACAATATCGAACATTTATTGTTCAGTCTAGATCTGTCAGTGATGCAATTATTTTTTTAATAAATGTTGTAATGCAGCTGAACAAACCCAGTGAGTGTTCTTTTAAAGTATATGTTTGTGGTGTTTTTCCCTTTATTAGGTAATAACAGCTAAAATAGATAAGAAATGGGAGAAGGACAAGGACCCATTCAAGGAAATTGGTTTGTTTAATTTAACTGAACTGAAATGAACTGAAAAAAAATGAGTGAGTAGTAAGTAGTAGGTATCATAATTCTAAGTGGGGTTAAATTTGTATCAAGCAGTCCACACAAAATGAAAAAATTAAGTTAACACTAAGCATGGCTATTAAGTTACATGAACTTTTTTTTTTTTTTTTTTAGTTGTACTACTTGATTTGGTACTGCACGCTTAAAATAAACAAGCTTTTCTAACTCACTATTCTTAAGATTACTTTGCTTAATTTGCAACGAGTTTGCATACTTTTTTTAAGTAAGGTCAACTAATTAGATTTTACAGTGAGTATACGTACACACGTCTCCCGCAGAGCTATGTTGAAAGTCCCTCAATATTCAGTCGAGTATTGGCTAATGACCTGCAACACCTAGACGTGTCCAGTACAGTACTACAATATGTAGATGATCTCTTGATATGTAGCACCTCCAAAGCTCAATGTGCACAAGACTCAGTCTCAGCCCTGATGGCTTTAGAAAAGGGGGCTCACAAGGTGAGTAAAAATAAATTACAGTTTTGCCAGACACAGGTTGAATACTTAGGTAGACAACTCTGTGGCACTAAATGAGCTATAGTGCCCTCACAAATTGAGGCAGTATCGAAAGCTCCCAAACCACAAACGGTGAGACACATGTCGTCATTTCTGCCATCTCAGCTTTACTAGAAGCCATACACCATCCAAAAGTGTTAGCCATCATTAAATGCGTAGCTCATCAAAAAACAAATTCCCTGATAGCTAAAGGCAACAACTTAGCAGATGAAGCCGCAAAACGCATAGCTACACCCACCTGTATAGGACCACTGCTAGTAGCTGGAGATTGTGAACCACTGACAAACTTATATATATATGATATATATATATATATATATATATGAGCTATATATATGTGCTGCTATGTAATAGCAGCACAACATCAGGCAAGTCCATATGCACATTCTGTATGGGCAAAAAGGGGGGCAAGTATAATCACTGAAGAAGGTCCATCACATGGGCTATGGCGAAGTGCACATGGACATATTGTCCTCCCAACATCTTTGGTACAGGTTGCTACACGTAGTGCGCATGGTCAGGACCATTGCACAAGTGGGGAGGTGTTGAGACGCCTTCAAGCAGTCTGGTGGTCACCATTTTTCCGACCTGCGTTTGTAGCTGAGACAATTTTGCAAGGAAGGTTTTTTTCTGTTGCTCTGGTATTTCAAGTCTGATACTGCATGTTAGTCTTTTTGTTTTTTGTTTCTATTTTGCCGGGCTTGATGCTAAAATGATCTTTTCTTTTCAGATTTTTCAAGAAGACAAAAAACTTCCTATGCAGTGGTTGTGTAAGTACTGCACATTTTGTGCTGAAAAGAGGTGCTTCTTACTTAAGCATTACCGCTTAAAACACGGGTGCCACACTCGAATATCACCACTACCGTGCCTTTATAAGGAGTGCCTGTGCACATTTAAATCTTTCAATGCACTCAAAGTCCACTTATCAACATGGCACACTCAAAAGGACCTGGGGAACGTGGGTGAAACTGCTTTCCATTGTCAGCTGTGTGACTTTGTGGAGCCTTGCACTGGAGCTGACTTTTTTACCCATTTACGAAGACATTTGAAGCTGAAGCAAAAGGTTTCCTGTCCATATCAAGGCTGTAGCTTTCAGAGCAATGTTTATTCAACCTTTAATGCACATAAAAGCAAAGAACATCAAGACCACAATAAGATGGCATTCAAACCTGAAATTGTGTCACATAATGTACTTGAGGTACCTCCACCTAATATAAATATTCAACCTGAGGATAGTGCCCCTGAAACTGATCAGGTTGAGTTTGAGGTTACTGAGCTCAATGAAGATGTGGGAGACTTGGAGAGTCAGTTGGAACATAATGTAGCTGCTGTTTTTCTGAAAATGTCATTGATTCTTAACATCTCTGAAAATGCCCTGCAAGAAGTTATAGAGCAGATCAACCAAATTTATGTGCTTTCACAGCCATTGTTACATACCTCGGTTGGAAAAATACTAAATCAACATTGTGGAGATGTTGAGGACTCTTAAGTGAGTGAGATAGCTAAAGTATTTACTGAGAATAATGTATTCCTGAAATTCACTTCTACTAGGGGATCATTGTCAACCACTAGCAAGCGAACATCATACATTTGAAAAGAATTCTCAGTGGTGACGCCTATTGAGTTAGTCCTAAAAAATGACAGGCAGACAGTTGTGTATATCCCCATACTAAAAATGCTGCAGACATTACTAAACAATGGAGAAATTTTAGATAAGGCCATGTCATCTGAGACAAATTTGTCACAAGGATACAGATCTCACAGGGATGGTTACCGGTTTAAAGACAATTCTCTCTTGACAGAGGAAGAATTCAGGATTGCTCTTTTCTTGTACATAGATGATTTTGAGGTGGCTAAGCCCTTGGGAACCTCCAGAAAGAAACACAAGCTGCCATCTACTGGGTACTTGGAAATCTACACCCTAAATATCGCTCCTCTCTTCATTCCATTCAGCTTGCTCTACTCATCATCGCTGAAGATGATATCAGGAAGTTGACTTTAAATGAGAGACCACAGTCTATTGAAGAATTAAAAGTGCAACTGGTAGATAAACTGTCACTGCAGTATGACTTTAAACTGCAGTATGAAGATCAAGACGTCCATAATGCCCTCTGCAATTTGACTGAAATAACTGATTTACCTGAAAGAGCTACGCTCAAAATCATCCCTCTTGTGACTCTCCATTTAACCGCATTGTCATCACCCACCACAACATCAGACACTGAGTGCAGCACAGCAGACACTGAGATCCTGTCGACAGGAAGAGCATCACCATCGCTAAGACAACAGTGGCCAGATTTCTTTGACATACCCAATTTCTCAGTTGATGTTGACTATAGACTCAGACAGGCAGATCTTGCCTTTATGAAGGATGGAACACGTATGACTCTACCACGAGATATGAAGCATGACATACTAGAAAAGCTTGCTGAGACGATGTACAGTTTCAAGGCTTACCCTAAAGATGATGACTTCAGCAGTGTTGCAAAAGCACTAATTAGCAAACACCCCTGCCTCACTGAGCCTGGACCACACAGATGGTATGGCTGGAAAAACAGCCTTAAATTATCGCACAAAGCTTCAAAAAGCTGGATGTGAGGATGTAGCAATCAATGGAGGCAAAAGAAGTAAAGGCAACCCAGAAGGAGAATCCTCAAGCAAGAATATCAAACGGCCAAAAAGAGGTGAAGCAAACTACCTACCTAACTTACCTGAAGGACATGATGAAACAAGCCTTGAAAATGCCAGAAAGGTTCTCGTGGAAGAAATGAAGAAGAAACAACCCAATGGCACTCTCATCTCACAAATGATGGACCAATCATTCCCACTACGCAGACAAGAAATTGTAGAAAAGGAACCTGCTGTACAGAACATTGTTGAACGATGGCCAGCACTCTTCACAGACAGGTAAACTATTTTTGTTCTCAACCAATAAAATAATGCCTATCAAAAAGAAATTCAAGGTGTGTGGCTAGAAATCCAAACACACTTGTTGGAATGTTAACACTTCTGCCATCTCTCCATCCCTACCCACCCCTCTCTCTACTTTTCAGGTGTTTGCTGAGTTCAACAGAATCGCAAGTAAGAATCTTGAGGGAGACTTCTTTGAGGCTCTGGACCAGTATACCTCACGTTTCATTGAACTTTTCAAAACAAGAAGGGGAACTGTTGGCCAGAAGCTCAGTGAGCTGATGCAGCACATGAGCTGGATGGTAAGTAGGTTAATTTTGCTTTTGATCTGTGTGATAGTTCATCAATCAAGTTCTAAATGAGATGATCCAGCCCAACCTATTCTATTTCCTGTCTGACTTGTGCTTGTGCCTTGCAAATTACTCTGTTAACTGGTCTTTTCTCTCTCTGTGTATCATTAGACACCAGACGTGACAGTACTTCGCTCTGTTGTCCTCAAAGGCATTCCTATTTTACTTGGTGACGACTCCAGTGAATTCTTCAAGACATGCTCTGTAAGTACTTGCACATAAGAAAAAGTTTGGTCTGCATTAAAATAGAACTATATCTGTGCTGACATAGAAGATGTAATTTTATCTGCACAATATACAATATACATTTTGTACAGTGATTGATGTATTTTGTATGGCAATTCCTCCACAGCTAATCTGAGAGGTATTTAAACAGCCAGTAAATAAAAATGAAATTTGCCACATAAACGTTGTACACATTAATTAATTGTAAATCTAAGGAGCAGGAGTCCAGGCTGAAAAGTCAGTGTCACTGTTTAAGAATATATGGACCTTGTGGACCATAGCTTTAGTTTAATCATACCACATTTATTTTGTTGGTTATATTGTAACAATCCAGTATGAACACATATTTAAAACCATATTCCCTAGCAAATGCTTTCAACATTAAAAATGAATGTTTAGAAGAGCATAAATTGCCATGCTGAAGAATGTGTGTGTGTGTCTTTGTAGGGTACAGCGAGAGACGAGGCCCTAGAATGCACTGTCGGCGTGCTGACAGTTGTCAGTGAAGATAATCCTCATGAGGGTCCAAGTTCAGTAGACCTCCAGCCCATCTCCACTGCCATCATTCTGGAGGGAGGTATCATCATGGATCATATAAAAAAACTTGCCTCAGGCAGTTTGTCTGTTATTTGGGCTTACATATGCTTTGCATTTGGATTACCCAAAATGCATGGCAAATACACTCAACTTCATTCAGACTGTGATGCTTGGACTGGGAAAGAAAACCTCCCACCAAAACTGTTAACTTTGAAGAACAGTCTACTGGGTTAGACCAGTAAAGAGCCATCAGCTGTCAGATAGCACTTTGTAAATTATGCAGCAGTTAATGTTCTCCTGTTATCAGAGAAAGTTTTATGCTTTCATGCAACTGAGCTGGCTTGTTTATGATCTCAAAAAAAAAAAAAATTCTATTAAAGTGTACCATGTTATGCTAGTATGCTAATGGTGGAAATAGCGCCACCTTGTGTTGCAAAGAGTTGTTAGATAATGTTGTCAGAAAGGAACCTAGCAAGGTTGACCTGTTTACATTTGTGTTTTGGGAAAACTTTTAATTATAGTAGTTATAATGTAGTACAAATACAAAACCCAAGGAGTGATGTTTTTCTGTGTTGGTTTAAACCTTGGACTGATGCTCGCTTTGGGACACAAAAGCATTTGTTGTACTTTCAGTTTTGATCAGAAATGCAATGATTTTGCATGCACTGAAGTCCTGTAATTATCAGGTGTTTACCTGTTTAATATTGTGAGACTGTTACATGCATAGAATTAGCTCACAAAAATGTGGTTTTATTTTTGCCATGTCCATGTCATGTTCTACAGTCAAATCAAACCACAAGTTTGTTGTTTAGCTGCTGTTTTGTACTTGAATGTACAAGAAAGTGATACTTGGGAACAGAACACTTGAGGCTGAATAATAGATTTAATGCATATTGTTATTACAATAGCCTAACAGACATAGATCACACTATGAGCAATTTTACAACTAGCTTTAAAATACATTAAATATGACAAGAGGATAGAGAACAGTCATTTTATTGTTTATTGTAAGGTTATTACATGAGTAATAAAACACACATTTTATATTGGAGAATTGGAATCAAAAGTAACAATATCGAACATTTATTGTTCAGTCCAGATCTGTCAGTGATGCAATTATTTTTTTAATAAATGTTGTAATGCAGCTGAACAAACCCAGTGAGTGTTCTTTTAAAGTATATGTTTGTGGTGTTTTTCCCTTTATTAGGTAATAACAGCTAAAATAGATAAGAAATGGGAGAAGGACAAGGACCCATTCAAGGAAATTGGTTTGTTTAATTTAACTGAACTGAAATGAACTGAAAAAAAATGAGTGAGTAGTAAGTAGTAGGTATCATAATTCTAAGTGGGGTTAAATTTGTATCAAGCAGTCCACACAAAATGAAAAAATTAAGTTAACACTAAGCATGGCTATTAAGTTACATGAACTTTTTTTTTTTTTTTTTTAGTTGTACTACTTGATTTGGTACTGCACACTTAAAATAAACAAGCTTTTCTAACTCACTATTTTTAAGATTACTTTGCTTAATTTGCAACGAGTTTGCATACTTTTTTTAAGTAAGGTCAACTAATTAGATTTTACAGTGAGTATACGTACACACGTCTCCCGCAGAGCTATGTTGAAAGTCCCTCAATATTCAGTCGAGTATTGGCTAATGACCTGCAACACCTAGACGTGTCCAGTACAGTACTACAATATGTAGATGATCTCTTGATATGTAGCACCTCCAAAGCTCAATGTGCACAAGACTCAGTCTCAGCCCTGATGGCTTTAGAAAAGGGGGCTCACAAGGTGAGTAAAAATAAATTACAGTTTTGCCAGACACAGGTTGAATACTTAGGTAGACAACTCTGTGGCACTAAATGAGCTATAGTGCCCTCACAAATTGAGGCAGTATCGAAAGCTCCCAAACCACAAACGGTGAGACACATGTCGTCATTTCTGCCATCTCAGCTTTACTAGAAGCCATACACCATCCAAAAGTGTTAGCCATCATTAAATGCGTAGCTCATCAAAAAACGAATTCCCTGATAGCTAAAGGCAACAACTTAGCAGATGAAGCCGCAAAACGCATAGCTACACCCACCTGTATAGGACCACTGCTAGTAGCTGGAGATTGTGAACCACTGACAAACTTATATATATATGATATATATATATATATATATATATATATATATATATATATGAGCTATATATATGTGCTGCTATGTAATAGCAGCACAACATCAGGCAAGTCCATATGCACATTCTGTATGGGCAAAAAGGGGGGCAAGTATAATCACTGAAGAAGGTCCATCACATGGGCTATGGCGAAGTGCACATGGACATATTGTCCTCCCAACATCTTTGGTACAGGTTGCTACACGTAGTGCGCATGGTCAGGACCATTGCACAAGTGGGGAGGTGTTGAGACGCCTTCAAGCAGTCTGGTGGTCACCATTTTTCCGACCTGCGTTTGTAGCTGAGACAATTTTGCAAGGAAGGTTTTTTTCTGTTGCTCTGGTATTTCAAGTCTGATACTGCATGTTAGTGTTTTTGTTTTTTGTTTCTATTTTGCCGGGCTTGATGCTAAAATGATCTTTTCTTTTCAGATTTTTCAAGAAGACAAAAAACTTCCTATGCAGTGGTTGTGTAAGTACTGCACATTTTGTGCTGAAAAGAGGTGCTTCTTACTTAAGCATTACCGCTTAAAACACGGGTGCCACACTCGAATATCACCACTACCGTGCCTTTATAAGGAGTGCCTGTGCACATTTAAATCTTTCAATGCACTCAAAGTCCACTTATCAACATGGCACACTCAAAAGGACCTGGGGAACGTGGGTGAAACTGCTTTCCATTGTCAGCTGTGTGACTTTGTGGAGCCTTGCACTGGAGCTGACTTTTTTACCCATTTACGAAGACATTTGAAGCTGAAGCAAAAGGTTTCCTGTCCATATCAAGGCTGTAGCTTTCAGAGCAATGTTTATTCAACCTTTAATGCACATAAAAGCAAAGAACATCAAGACCACAATAAGATGGCATTCAAACCTGAAATTGTGTCACATAATGTACTTGAGGTACCTCCACCTAATATAAATATTCAACCTGAGGATAGTGCCCCTGAAACTGATCAGGTTGAGTTTGAGGTTACTGAGCTCAATGAAGATGTGGGAGACTTGGAGAGTCAGTTGGAACATAATGTAGCTGCTGTTTTTCTGAAAATGTCATCGATTCTTAACATCTCTGAAAATGCCCTGCAAGAAGTTATAGAGCAGATCAACCAAATTTATGTGCTTTCACAGCCATTGTTACATACCTCGGTTGGAAAAATACTAAATCAACATTGTGGAGATGTTGAGGACTCTTAAGTGAGTGAGATAGCTAAAGTATTTACTGAGAATAATGTATTCCTGAAATTCACTTCTACTAGGGGGTCATTGTCAACCACTAGCAAGCGAACATCATACATTTGAAAAGAATTCTCAGTGGTGACGCCTATTGAGTTTGTCCTAAAAAATGACAGGCAGACAGTTGTGTATATCCCCATACTAAAAATGCTGCAGACATTACTAAACAATGGAGAAATTTTAGATAAGGCCATGTCATCTGAGACAAATTTGTCACAAGGATACAGATCTCACAGGGATGGTTACCGGTTTAAAGACAATTCTCTCTTGACAGAGGAAGAATTCAGGATTGCTCTTTTCTTGTACATAGATGATTTTGAGGTGGCTAAGCCCTTGGGAACCTCCAGAAAGAAACACAAGCTGCCATCTACTGGGTACTTGGAAATCTACACCCTAAATATCGCTCCTCTCTTCATTCCATTCAGCTTGCTCTACTCATCATCGCTGAAGATGATATCAGGAAGTTGACTTTAAATGAGAGACCACAGTCTATTGAAGAATTAAAAGTGCAACTGGTAGATAAACTGTCACTGCAGTATGACTTTAAACTGCAGTATGAAGATCAAGACTTCCATAATGCCCTCTGCAATTTGACTGAAATAACTGATTTACCTGAAAGAGCTACGCTCAAAATCATCCCTCTTGTGACTCTCCATTTAACCGCATTGTCATCACCCACCACAACATCAGACACTGAGTGCAGCACAGCAGACACTGAGATCCTGTCGACAGGAAGAGCATCACCATCGCTAAGACAACAGTGGCCAGATTTCTTTGACATACCCAATTTCTCAGTTGATGTTGACTATAGACTCAGACAGGCAGATCTTGCCTTTATGAAGGATGGAACACGTATGACTCTACCACGAGATATGAAGCATGACATACTAGAAAAGCTTGCTGAGACGATGTACAGTTTCAAGGCTTACCCTAAAGATGATGACTTCAGCAGTGTTGCAAAAGCACTAATTAGCAAACACCCCTGCCTCACTGAGCCTGGACCACACAGATGGTATGGCTGGAAAAACAGCCTTAAATTATCGCACAAAGCTTCAAAAAGCTGGATGTGAGGATGTAGCAATCAATGGAGGCAAAAGAAGTAAAGGCAACCCAGAAGGAGAATCCTCAAGCAAGAATATCAAACGGCCAAAAAGAGGTGAAGCAAACTACCTACCTAACTTACCTGAAGGACATGATGAAACAAGCCTTGAAAATGCCAGAAAGGTTCTCGTGGAAGAAATGAAGAAGAAACAACCCAATGGCACTCTCATCTCACAAATGATGGACCAATCATTCCCACTACGCAGACAAGAAATTGTAGAAAAGGAACCTGCTGTACAGAACATTGTTGAACGATGGCCAGCACTCTTCACAGACAGGTAAACTATTTTTGTTCTCAACCAATAAAATAATGCCTATCAAAAAGAAATTCAAGGTGTGTGGCTAGAAATCCAAACACACTTGTTGGAATGTTAACACTTCTGCCATCTCTCCATCCCTACCCACCCCTCTCTCTACTTTTCAGGTGTTTGCTGAGTTCAACAGAATCGCAAGTAAGAATCTTGAGGGAGACTTCTTTGAGGCTCTGGACCAGTATACCCCACGTTTCATTGAACTTTTCAAAACAAGAAGGGGAACTGTTGGCCAGAAGCTCAGTGAGCTGATGCAGCACATGAGCTGGATGGTTAGTAGGTTAATTTTGCTTTTGATCTGTGTGATAGTTCATCAATCAAGTTCTAAATGAGATGATCCAGCCCAACCTATTCTATTTCCTGTCTGACTTGTGCTTGTGCCTTGCAAATTACTCTGTTAACTGGTCTTTTCTCTCTCTGTGTATCATTAGACACCAGACGTGACAGTACTTCGCTCTGTTGTCCTCAAAGGCATTCCTATTTTACTTGGTGACGACTCCAGTGAATTCTTCAAGACATGCTCTGTAAGTACTTGCACATAAGAAAAAGTTTGGTCTGCATTAAAATAGAACTATATCTGTGCTGACATAGAAGATGTAATTTTATCTGCACAATATACAATATACATTTTGTACAGTGATTGATGTATTTTGTATGGCAATTCCTCCACAGCTAATCTGAGAGGTATTTAAACAGCCAGTAAATAAAAATGAAATTTGCCACATAAACGTTGTACACATTAATTAATTGTAAATCTAAGGAGCAGGAGTCCAGGCTGAAAAGTCAGTGTCACTGTTTAAGAATATATGGACCTTGTGGACCATAGCTTTAGTTTAATCATACCACATTTATTTTGTTGGTTATATTGTAACAATCCAGTGTGAACACATATTTAAAACCATATTCCCTAGCAAATGCTTTCAACATTAAAAATGAATGTTTAGAAGAGCATAAATTGCCATGCTGAAGAATGTGTGTGTGTGTCTTTGTAGGGTACAGCGAGAGACGAGGCCCTAGAATGCACTGTCGGTGTGCTGACAGTTGTCAGTGAAGATAATCCTCATGAGGGTCCAAGTTCAGTAGACCTCCAGCCCATCTCCACTGCCATCATTCTGGAGGGAGGTATCATCATGGATCATATAAAAAAACTTGCCTCAGGCAGTTTGTCTGTTATTTGGGCTTACATATGCTTTGCATTTGGATTGCCCAAAATGCATGGCAAATACACTCAACTTCATTCAGACTGTGATGCTTGGACTGGGAAAGAAAACCTCCCACCAAAACTGTTAACTTTGAAGAACAGTCTACTGGGTTAGACCAGTAAAGAGCCATCAGCTGTCAGATAGCACTTTGTAAATTATGCAGCAGTTAATGTTCTCCTGTTATCAGAGAAAGTTTTATGCTTTCATGCAACTGAGCTGGCTTGTTTATGATCTCAAAAAAAAAAAAAATTCTATTAAAGTGTACCATGTTATGCTAGTATGCTAATGGTGGAAATAGCACCACCTTGTGTTGCAAAGAGTTGTTAGATAATGTTGTCAGAAAGGAACCTAGCAAGGTTGACCTGTTTACATTTGTGTTTTGGGAAAACTTTTAATTATAGTAGTTATAATGTAGTACAAATACAAAACCCAAGGAGTGATGTTTTTCTGTGTTGGTTTAAACCTTGGACTGATGCTCGCTTTGGGACACAAAAGCATTTGTTGTACTTTCAGTTTTGATCAGAAATGCAATGATTTTGCATGCACTGAAGTCCTGTAATTATCAGGTGTTTACCTGTTTAATATTGTGAGACTGTTACATGCATAGAATTAGCTCACAAAAATGTGGTTTTATTTTTGCCATGTCCATGTCATGTTCTACAGTCAAATCAAACCACAAGTTTGTTGTTTAGCTGCTGTTTTGTACTTGAATGTACAAGAAAGTGATACTTGGGAACAGAACACTTGAGGCTGAATAATAGATTTAATGCGTATTGTTATTACAATAGCCTAACAGACATAGATCACACTATGAGCAATTTTGCAACTAGCTTTAAAATACATTAAATATGACAAGAGGATAGAGAACAGTCATTTTATTGTTTATTGTAAGGTTATTACATGAGTGATAAAACACACATTTTATATTGGAGAATTGGAATCAAAAGTAACAATATCGAACATTTATTGTTCAGTCTAGATCTGTCAGTGATGCAATTATTTTTTTAATAAATGTTGTAATGCAGCTGAACAAACCCAGTGAGTGTTCTTTTAAAGTATATGTTTGTGGTGTTTTTCCCTTTATTAGGTAATAACAGCTAAAATAGATAAGAAATGGGAGAAGGACAAGGACCCATTCAAGGAAATTGGTTTGTTTAATTTAACTGAACTGAAATGAACTGAAAAAAAATGAGTGAGTAGTAAGTAGTAGGTATCATAATTCTAAGTGGGGTTAAATTTGTATCAAGCAGTCCACACAAAATGAAAAAATTAAGTTAACACTAAGCATGGCTATTAAGTTACATGAACTTTTTTTTTTTTTTTTTAGTTGTACTACTTGATTTGGTACTGCACACTTAAAATAAACAAGCTTTTCTAACTCACTATTCTTAAGATTACTTTGCTTAATTTGCAACGAGTTTGCATACTTTTTTTAAGTAAGGTCAACTAATTAGATTTTACAGTGAGTATACGTACACACGTCTCCCGCAGAGCTATGTTGAAAGTCCCTCAATATTCAGTCGAGTATTGGCTAATGACCTGCAACACCTAGACGTGTCCAGTACAGTACTACAATATGTAGATGATCTCTTGATATGTAGCACCTCCAAAGCTCAATGTGCACAAGACTCAGTCTCAGCCCTGATGGCTTTAGAAAAGGGGGCTCACAAGGTGAGTAAAAATAAATTACAGTTTTGCCAGACACAGGTTGAATACTTAGGTAGACAACTCTGTGGCACTAAATGAGCTATAGTGCCCTCACAAATTGAGGCAGTATCGAAAGCTCCCAAACCACAAACGGTGAGACACATGTCGTCATTTCTGCCATCTCAGCTTTACTAGAAGCCATACACCATCCAAAAGTGTTAGCCATCATTAAATGCGTAGCTCATCAAAAAACGAATTCCCTGATAGCTAAAGGCAACAACTTAGCAGATGAAGCCGCAAAACGCATAGCTACACCCACCTGTATAGGACCACTGCTAGTAGCTGGAGATTGTGAACCACTGACAAACTTATATATATATTTTATATATATATATATATATATGAGCTATATATATGTGCTGCTATGTAATAGCAGCACAACATCAGGCAAGTCCATATGCACATTCTGTATGGGCAAAAAGGGGGGCAAGTATAATCACTGAAGAAGGTCCATCACATGGGCTATGGCGAAGTGCACATGGACATATTGTCCTCCCAACATCTTTGGTACAGGTTGCTACACTTAGTGCGCATGGTCAGGACCATTGCACAAGTGGGGAGGTGTTGAGACGCCTTCAAGCAGTCTGGTGGTCACCATTTTTCCGACCTGCGTTTGTAGCTGAGACAATTTTGCAAGGAAGGTTTTTTTCTGTTGCTCTGGTATTTCAAGTCTGATACTGCATGTTAGTGTTTTTGTTTTTTGTTTCTATTTTGCCGGGCTTGATGCTAAAATGATCTTTTCTTTTCAGATTTTTCAAGAAGACAAAAAACTTCCTATGCAGTGGTTGTGTAAGTACTGCACATTTTGTGCTGAAAAGAGGTGCTTCTTACTTAAGCATTACCGCTTAAAACACGGGTGCCACACTCGAATATCACCACTACCGTGCCTTTATAAGGAGTGCCTGTGCACATTTAAATCTTTCAATGCACTCAAAGTCCACTTATCAACATGGCACACTCAAAAGGACCTGGGGAACGTGGGTGAAACTGCTTTCCATTGTCAGCTGTGTGACTTTGTGGAGCCTTGCACTGGAGCTGACTTTTTTACCCATTTACGAAGACATTTGAAGCTGAAGCAAAAGGTTTCCTGTCCATATCAAGGCTGTAGCTTTCAGAGCAATGTTTATTCAACCTTTAATGCACATAAAAGCAAAGAACATCAAGACCACAATAAGATGGCATTCAAACCTGAAATTGTGTCACATAATGTACTTGAGGTACCTCCACCTAATATAAATATTCAACCTGAGGATAGTGCCCCTGAAACTGATCAGGTTGAGTTTGAGGTTACTGAGCTCAATGAAGATGTGGGAGACTTGGAGAGTCAGTTGGAACATAATGTAGCTGCTGTTTTTCTGAAAATGTCATCGATTCTTAACATCTCTGAAAATGCCCTGCAAGAAGTTATAGAGCAGATCAACCAAATTTATGTGCTTTCACAGCCATTGTTACATACCTCGGTTGGAAAAATACTAAATCAACATTGTGGAGATGTTGAGGACTCTTAAGTGAGTGAGATAGCTAAAGTATTTACTGAGAATAATGTATTCCTGAAATTCACTTCTACTAGGGGGTCATTGTCAACCACTAGCAAGCGAACATCATACATTTGAAAAGAATTCTCAGTGGTGACGCCTATTGAGTTTGTCCTAAAAAATGACAGGCAGACAGTTGTGTATATCCCCATACTAAAAATGCTGCAGACATTACTAAACAATGGAGAAATTTTAGATAAGGCCATGTCATCTGAGACAAATTTGTCACAAGGATACAGATCTCACAGGGATGGTTACCGGTTTAAAGACAATTCTCTCTTGACAGAGGAAGAATTCAGGATTGCTCTTTTCTTGTACATAGATGATTTTGAGGTGGCTAAGCCCTTGGGAACCTCCAGAAAGAAACACAAGCTGCCATCTACTGGGTACTTGGAAATCTACACCCTAAATATCGCTCCTCTCTTCATTCCATTCAGCTTGCTCTACTCATCATCGCTGAAGATGATATCAGGAAGTTGACTTTAAATGAGAGACCACAGTCTATTGAAGAATTAAAAGTGCAACTGGTAGATAAACTGTCACTGCAGTATGACTTTAAACTGCAGTATGAAGATCAAGACTTCCATAATGCCCTCTGCAATTTGACTGAAATAACTGATTTACCTGAAAGAGCTACGCTCAAAATCATCCCTCTTGTGACTCTCCATTTAACCGCATTGTCATCACCCACCACAACATCAGACACTGAGTGCAGCACAGCAGACACTGAGATCCTGTCGACAGGAAGAGCATCACCATCGCTAAGACAACAGTGGCCAGATTTCTTTGACATACCCAATTTCTCAGTTGATGTTGACTATAGACTCAGACAGGCAGATCTTGCCTTTATGAAGGATGGAACACGTATGACTCTACCACGAGATATGAAGCATGACATACTAGAAAAGCTTGCTGAGACGATGTACAGTTTCAAGGCTTACCCTAAAGATGATGACTTCAGCAGTGTTGCAAAAGCACTAATTAGCAAACACCCCTGCCTCACTGAGCCTGGACCACACAGATGGTATGGCTGGAAAAACAGCCTTAAATTATCGCACAAAGCTTCAAAAAGCTGGATGTGAGGATGTAGCAATCAATGGAGGCAAAAGAAGTAAAGGCAACCCAGAAGGAGAATCCTCAAGCAAGAATATCAAACGGCCAAAAAGAGGTGAAGCAAACTACCTACCTAACTTACCTGAAGGACATGATGAAACAAGCCTTGAAAATGCCAGAAAGGTTCTCGTGGAAGAAATGAAGAAGAAACAACCCAATGGCACTCTCATCTCACAAATGATGGACCAATCATTCCCACTACGCAGACAAGAAATTGTAGAAAAGGAACCTGCTGTACAGAACATTGTTGAACGATGGCCAGCACTCTTCACAGACAGGTAAACTATTTTTGTTCTCAACCAATAAAATAATGCCTATCAAAAAGAAATTCAAGGTGTGTGGCTAGAAATCCAAACACACTTGTTGGAATGTTAACACTTCTGCCATCTCTCCATCCCTACCCACCCCTCTCTCTACTTTTCAGGTGTTTGCTGAGTTCAACAGAATCGCAAGTAAGAATCTTGAGGGAGACTTCTTTGAGGCTCTGGACCAGTATACCCCACGTTTCATTGAACTTTTCAAAACAAGAAGGGGAACTGTTGGCCAGAAGCTCAGTGAGCTGATGCAGCACATGAGCTGGATGGTTAGTAGGTTAATTTTGCTTTTGATCTGTGTGATAGTTCATCAATCAAGTTCTAAATGAGATGATCCAGCCCAACCTATTCTATTTCCTGTCTGACTTGTGCTTGTGCCTTGCAAATTACTCTGTTAACTGGTCTTTTCTCTCTCTGTGTATCATTAGACACCAGACGTGACAGTACTTCGCTCTGTTGTCCTCAAAGGCATTCCTATTTTACTTGGTGACGACTCCAGTGAATTCTTCAAGACATGCTCTGTAAGTACTTGCACATAAGAAAAAGTTTGGTCTGCATTAAAATAGAACTATATCTGTGCTGACATAGAAGATGTAATTTTATCTGCACAATATACAATATACATTTTGTACAGTGATTGATGTATTTTGTATGGCAATTCCTCCACAGCTAATCTGAGAGGTATTTAAACAGCCAGTAAATAAAAATGAAATTTGCCACATAAACGTTGTACACATTAATTAATTGTAAATCTAAGGAGCAGGAGTCCAGGCTGAAAAGTCAGTGTCACTGTTTAAGAATATATGGACCTTGTGGACCATAGCTTTAGTTTAATCATACCACATTTATTTTGTTGGTTATATTGTAACAATCCAGTGTGAACACATATTTAAAACCATATTCCCTAGCAAATGCTTTCAACATTAAAAATGAATGTTTAGAAGAGCATAAATTGCCATGCTGAAGAATGTGTGTGTGTGTCTTTGTAGGGTACAGCGAGAGACGAGGCCCTAGAATGCACTGTCGGTGTGCTGACAGTTGTCAGTGAAGATAATCCTCATGAGGGTCCAAGTTCAGTAGACCTCCAGCCCATCTCCACTGCCATCATTCTGGAGGGAGGTATCATCATGGATCATATAAAAAAACTTGCCTCAGGCAGTTTGTCTGTTATTTGGGCTTACATATGCTTTGCATTTGGATTACCCAAAATGCATGGCAAATACACTCAACTTCATTCAGACTGTGATGCTTGGACTGGGAAAGAAAACCTCCCACCAAAACTGTTAACTTTGAAGAACAGTCTACTGGGTTAGACCAGTAAAGAGCCATCAGCTGTCAGATAGCACTTTGTAAATTATGCAGCAGTTAATGTTCTCCTGTTATCAGAGAAAGTTTTATGCTTTCATGCAACTGAGCTGGCTTGTTTATGATCTCAAAAAAAAAAAAAATTCTATTAAAGTGTACCATGTTATGCTAGTATGCTAATGGTGGAAATAGCGCCACCTTGTGTTGCAAAGAGTTGTTAGATAATGTTGTCAGAAAGGAACCTAGCAAGGTTGACCTGTTTACATTTGTGTTTTGGGAAAACTTTTAATTATAGTAGTTATAATGTAGTACAAATACAAAACCCAAGGAGTGATGTTTTTCTGTGTTGGTTTAAACCTTGGACTGATGCTCGCTTTGGGACACAAAAGCATTTGTTGTACTTTCAGTTTTGATCAGAAATGCAATGATTTTGCATGCACTGAAGTCCTGTAATTATCAGGTGTTTACCTGTTTAATATTGTGAGACTGTTACATGCATAGAATTAGCTCACAAAAATGTGGTTTTATTTTTGCCATGTCCATGTCATGTTCTACAGTCAAATCAAACCACAAGTTTGTTGTTTAGCTGCTGTTTTGTACTTGAATGTACAAGAAAGTGATACTTGGGAACAGAACACTTGAGGCTGAATAATAGATTTAATGCATATTGTTATTACAATAGCCTAACAGACATAGATCACACTATGAGCAATTTTGCAACTAGCTTTAAAATACATTAAATATGACAAGAGGATAGAGAACAGTAATTGTATTGTTTATTGTAAGGTTATTACATGAGTGATAAAACACACATTTTATATTGGAGAATTGGAATCAAAAGTAACAATATCGAACATTTATTGTTCAGCCTAGATCTGTCAGTGATGCAATTATTTTTTTAATAAATGTTGTAATGCAGCTGAACAAACCCAGTGAGTGTTCTTTTAAAGTATATGTTTGTGGTGTTTTTCCCTTTATTAGGTAATAACAGCTAAAATAGATAAGAAATGGGAGAAGGACAAGGACCCATTCAAGGAAATTGGTTTGTTTAATTTAACTGAACTGAAATGAACTGAAAAAAAATGAGTGAGTAGTAAGTAGTAGGTATCATAATTCTAAGTGGGGTTAAATTTGTATCAAGCAGTCCACACAAAATGAAAAAATTAAGTTAACACTAAGCATGGCTATTAAGTTACATGAACTTTTTTTTTTTTTTTTTAGTTGTACTACTTGATTTGGTACTGCACACTTAAAATAAACAAGCTTTTCTAACTCACTATTCTTAAGATTACTTTGCTTAATTTGCAACGAGTTTGCATACTTTTTTTAAGTAAGGTCAACTAATTAGATTTTACAGTGAGTATACGTACACACGTCTCCCGCAGAGCTATGTTGAAAGTCCCTCAATATTCAGTCGAGTATTGGCTAATGACCTGCAACACCTAGACGTGTCCAGTACAGTACTACAATATGTAGATGATCTCTTGATATGTAGCACCTCCAAAGCTCAATGTGCACAAGACTCAGTCTCAGCCCTGATGGCTTTAGAAAAGGGGGCTCACAAGGTGAGTAAAAATAAATTACAGTTTTGCCAGACACAGGTTGAATACTTAGGTAGACAACTCTGTGGCACTAAATGAGCTATAGTGCCCTCACAAATTGAGGCAGTATCGAAAGCTCCCAAACCACAAACGGTGAGACACATGTCGTCATTTCTGCCATCTCAGCTTTGCTAGAAGCCATACACCATCCAAAAGTGTTAGCCATCATTAAATGCGTAGCTCATCAAAAAACGAATTCCCTGATAGCTAAAGGCAACAACTTAGCAGATGAAGCCGCAAAACGCATAGCTACACCCACCTGTATAGGACCACTGCTAGTAGCTGGAGATTGTGAACCACTGACAAACTTATATATATATGATATATATATATATATATATATATATATATATATATATATATATATGAGCTATATATATGTGCTGCTATGTAATAGCAGCACAACATCAGGCAAGTCCATATGCACATTCTGTATGGGCAAAAAGGGGGGCAAGTATAATCACTGAAGAAGGTCCATCACATGGGCTATGGCGAAGTGCACATGGACATATTGTCCTCCCAACATCTTTGGTACAGGTTGCTACACGTAGTGCGCATGGTCAGGACCATTGCACAAGTGGGGAGGTGTTGAGATGCCTTCAAGCAGTCTGGTGGTCACCATTTTTCCGACCTGCGTTTGTAGCTGAGAAAAAAAAAGAAAAAAAAAGCCCTAAAAATGCTAGGAATCAAACAGAAGTTCAGATGTGTGTATCACCCACAGTCACAGAGAGTAGTGGAAAGGGCAAATGGCATGCTAAAAGCAAAACTTGCAAAAATTAGAGCAGACAGTCAGTATAAAATCAATTGGGTAGATGCATTGCCACTTGCTTTGATGGCTATACGAACACTAACTAACACTAACACTAAGCTAAGAGACTAACACATCTAATACCACACGAGGCACTTACAGGGAGACCGATGCCGGTTCCCTTTTGTAGAGGGCCGTATGCGAGCAATGTGAACGAGAACTAACATGCTACCTACGACACCTAACGCAAATACACAAAGCTGTGCTCCAACAGGTAAAAGCTGTGTCTGAGGACAGAGACGCTGACATTCCAGAGCAGCTAAGGAGAGTTGAACCTGGAGACTGGGTCTACGTAAAGGTGTTCAAACGAAAGTGGGACCAACCAAGGTGAGAAAGACCCTTTAAGGTTATCCTAACTACCCCAACTGCGCTGAAAGTAGAGGGTAAGAAATGTTGGTTCCATTTAAACCATTGCTGCAGAGCGAGGGATCCAGGTGAGACAGCAAGGGCACAGCACGATCCAGAAAGGGACGGTGAAGCCTCCCAACTGGAAGATAGACAGCTTCAAGATCCAAGGACAAAGATGATCACAGAGACTGGCTGAGAGGAGGAGTACCAGTAAACAACGTAATCACACTCACGTATATAAAGTCAGCTCAATACAATCAAACATTGACATTAGGACCAGAAGGCATAAAAATAGACACGCATGTGGTTCACAGACAATGCCTAAAAGAAGGGACAGTGATGGTAGTGGTACAATGTTCACGAAATCAATGCACATAGATAAACCTACACCAAACCATGACAGCTGAAGAAGCAACCAAATTGACCCAAATTTAAGTAAAATGAGGTGTCTGAGCTGAGAGATGTCTCTCCCATGTGTGTCCAATGTTTAGATACTTGTGTGGATCCAATGTTTAGATACTTGTGTGGGAAATGTTTAGATAAGCCTATGTCCAAGGTCTGGCTACTTTCATAGATGGGTGCCCCTTGGGGGTTGTTTTCCTAAAGTTCCAAAGAGATGAGATCAGTTTCAACCTGAACTATAGGTTCCACCTTCCCTTTCTGTAAAATAGCCATGTATGGTTATGAGGTTGGCTCTGAGCCTATCTTGTCACCACACATTAGCTATACCATGAGGCTTTAAAAGGTGTAGTTTGAGTGGAAAACGGAGGAGATTCACATTGGCTTCGGATCTTCTCACAGGCAATCCATGGTGCTTGTTTTGACGCTGTACTTTTTGTAATAAACCTTTTTATACAACTAAGTCGGTGTCAGCGGAGATTCCTTCATCATCATCACATCATCGCTACAGAAGATACAACACAGCCAACCCGTCTCAGACAGCTAAGGTCGCAAAAGGAGGAAGCATTTAGGAGTGGAGACAGAAGCAGGTTCAAAGAGGCAAAGTACAGGTTTAGCAAGGAGGTGAGGGGAGCTAAACGACTGTATTCTGAGAAACTCCAACACCAGTTCTCAGCCAAGGACTCTGCTTCTGTCTGGAAGGGGCTCAGAGAGCTCACCCATTACAAACCCAGAGCCCCCCACTCTGCTAACGACTTGCGCCTGTCCAACAATCTGAACAAGTTCTACTGTCATTTCGAAATACAATGGGACAGTCCAGACACAATCCCCTGGGACTCCATCCACCAGCCCCAGGCCACCAGCTTCACCTCTCCCACCACTGCAGGGGCCTGGGCCTCTCCACAACTTCAAACCTCAGAGGCCCCCTTCCCGTCCACAGTGACACCTCTCTCAATCCTGGAGAGGGATGTTAACAGACAATACAAGAGACAGAACCTCCACAAAGCAGCCGGGCCAGACTCTGTCTCTCCATCCACCCTGAAGCACTGTGCTGACCAGCTGTCTCTGGTGTTCACAGATATCTTTAACACTTCACTGGAGATATCCCACATACCAGCCTGCTTCAAATGTTCCAGCAAGAGATACTGTAAGACTTAGAGCACACTGGCAGACGAAGAGAAAGACAAAAGACACTCACATATGTGCAGCCTGCAGTATACTGGATCCAATGGCCAGCTGACTCAGAACTTGCACACCAATGGAGTGTGTGAAAAGCCTGGATACAGAAAGAACTGCCCACAGCACAAGAACCACGACTGCCGCTGCACTGCACTCTGATGTATGATGAGACTCAGCAACATACTGACTACAAAGAATGCTGGACAGAGTTGATTACAGGCAAAATATTATCTGTAATATGTCAAGACCTGTATGTTGGACCACAAGGACCAGCAGCAGCAGTTACTCTACCACCAGAACTACGTCCCTGGTTTCAAGTCACCAGCTCCGTCCCACATGTTACACTCCTGATAGCTAATGGACATGAATCACGTGACCTAGGACCGATGGTGAAGGCAGCACTACAAGTGACTGTATGGAAACCAACTCAGAACACGCATGTGCAGTCATCCTCCGATGGACAATATGTGAAAATATTTCTGCGAGCATATGACAAAGGAACAAGAGCCCAAGTGCTACTAAGTCAGAGATTCCCTACTCAACTGCCACTCTCAGAAGAACATAGTGTGTTACTACATCAGATACCACATGAGTTATGGTCACATCATAAAACAGATGTAGGGCTAGTTAGGTCAGCACAGCCAGTTCACATCAAAGCAAAAGAGGGCATTGTGTTGCCATACCAAAAACAATATCCCATGAAACCACACCAAATAGCAGGTATAAGACCCACCATCAAGGGCTTGGTAGCAGCAGGTGTGTTAAAACCAACAAAAAGTCTGTGTAATACACCAACTTGTCCAATAAAACAAAATAAACTCTAGTGACTATCGATTGGTGCATGATTTGTGCGCCATTAATTCCACTGTAGATGCAGAAGTACCTGTGGTTCCAGACCCACATACTTTGCTTTCTAATATCCCACATGACGCCTGTTGGTACACAGCATTTGTTAGTGTGCCATTACACCCAGATTCACAGTATCTGTTTGCTTTTACATATCAAGGACAGCAGTACACTGTAAATGCAAACATGGTATTTAATTAAAAATAGTAAATTGACTTAAATCATTTTTTATCAAATTGCTATTAACACTCACTTTTAGTAAGTTACTTGTAATTTGTGGTTGAAAAATCTCACCAGCTCAGTCTACTTGAACTGGATTAATTTAGAAAAAGTATGTTTTCGATAATTGTGCTTTTACAAGTACATTTACTCAATACTGCACTTAAGTACAAAGTACTTTAAGTACTTTACTTTTTTTTCATATTACTGTCTACTTTTACTCCACTACATTTCAGAGGGAAATATTGTACTTTTTACATCACTGCATATGTAATAATACATACGCGATATATAATAATAATCAGTAGTATGCTACTTTTAATTTTAATATTTTAAGTATTTCTTTTTGTGGTTATATGTTTTTTACTTAATTGAAATTTTCACTGCAGGAGCTGTATTGTAACGGAGTGGTATTAGTACTTTTGCTTCGATTTGAAAACTTCGCCGGCTTTTTTTTTTTTTTCCCGACCTGTGGGCATGCGCAACTCCGTCCTCTCTACGCCTGACGGTATGTCAACAACACACCCGCAACGGACGAGGAGCTGGATCTAATCCCTGCAACAGCACTCGTTAAGGTTATTTTCAGCATTCTTGTGCTTGGCACACTCATTTGGTGAGTAATATTTTACCCTTGTTTAGACCGTTTTCTTTCTGTAAGTAAGCGCCATATTTTTCGTGCTTGCTAGTAATGATGTGTGTTGTAATGTCGGCTAACGCTGCCTCAGAGCTATATAGCTCTGAGCTAGCTGAACTATATTATGGACATAACGTGTCTTACTTTTGTCACGTTAAAGTTGAGGAGAAACTTTAGTGTAGCGGTCGCGGGCGTGCTCGTCACGTGCACGCGCACACCCGCTGTCGGAGTTGATTTTTTTTTCTGAGGCCAGTCATCTATGAGTACTCACTCACGATGAGAGACTGATCCCGGCGGTTTGTGAGTTTCCATGAGCAGGAGGGCATTCACATGGCAGAACATCAGAACAAGTCTGGATGTATCATTTTATTTTACGTTCGGCTGTTAAGTTAGGACTATGCTAACTTAATGTTATTTTATTTAACCCTCCTCACTTAACACTAGTCATATTTGTAGCTGTGTCGTTTCCATGGTTACCACGTTTAGCGCGCCCAATGAGCCGGTCACCCGCTCCACTCAGTGTGATCATTCTGCAGGATCAATGAACTGTCAGCGTGTTTAATCAATCATAACTCTGAATACTAAACTGATTTTCACGGGATTGTTTAATGCAAACGTCACACATGTATATATATATATATATATATACAGATATATAGGGAGAGAGAGATAGATAGATAGATATAGATTTTCATTTTTTTTGATATATATGTAGATATACATATTCATTTTTTCTGAGATCTAACTTCTGTCTATTGTGTTTTATCTTATATTGATGTATAATGTTGTATTGTTTCTTCATTTTTCAACTTATTAAAATAGCTGAGTAGTACACAATCTGCTTCTGCTTCTCTATCATATATTAGTGTTTTTATATATATGTGTGTGTGTGTGTATTATATTATATCATACATAGCATATATCACATACCAGAATATTCTATTACCGTTATGCCTATTATGTATATTAAAATACGCCGAATCATGTGTCCGGTATCATGCCTACATGTATGACGTTTGCAGAAAAAAATCCTGTGAAAATCAGTTTAGTATTCAGAGTTATGATTAATTAAATGCATTGACACTTCATTGTACCTGCAGACAGATTACACTGAGTGGAGCGGGTGACCGGTCCAAGATGGCGGCCCCACGTCTCGTCAGCGCCAATAGGCAGTAGCGGTCGATGCGGCGTCTACTCTTAATATGTCTATGCCGCACACTGTTTACTTGCGCAGTGCTTGTCTGATCACACGAGGAGCGCAGTGAGAGCCCGCAGATCAGATTTGGGACAGACAAAAGGGTCTCCCTGTCTGTCTTTTTATCATAGCCTGTTACCATTGCTGGCATACTCAGTGGCCTAAGTTATTCTTTAAGGTTATGTTGTCTAGAATATGTACATTACAATACTGTCTTTGTGGGTAATAGGCCTATGTTACAGTTTTCACTTGTACTGGAAACAAGATGTTTATGAGTTGTGGTGAGCTTTGGTTGTGTTAAATTGTTGTATTCTTCTTAACTGTCCCCTTCCAGGCTCAGGCAGATGGTGATCAATCCACAGTTCCCTTGATACCACATAAGTGAGTCATTTACCATTTACCTTTTGTACTGCTGTGTTCATTTGGTAGCTGTTCTTGTCTTAAAGAAGTGAAATGATTAAAAGCTTGATAATTAGATAGATTTTTGCAAGGATTTAGTTTTTTTCTGTTGCTCTGGTATTTCAAGTCTGATACTGCATGTTAGTGTTTTTGTTTTTTGTTTCTATTTTGCCGGGCTTGATGCTAAAATGATCTTTTCTTTTCAGATTTTTCAAGAAGACAAAAAACTTCCTATGCAGTGGTTGTGTAAGTACTGCACATTTTGTGCTGAAAAGAGGTGCTTCTTACTTAAGCATTACCGCTTAAAACACGGGTGCCACACTCGAATATCACCACTACCGTGCCTTTATAAGGAGTGCCTGTGCACATTTAAATCTTTCAATGCACTCAAAGTCCACTTATCAACATGGCACACTCAAAAGGACCTGGGGAACGTGGGTGAAACTGCTTTCCATTGTCAGCTGTGTGACTTTGTGGAGCCTTGCACTGGAGCTGACTTTTTTACCCATTTACGAAGACATTTGAAGCTGAAGCAAAAGGTTTCCTGTCCATATCAAGGCTGTAGCTTTCAGAGCAATGTTTATTCAACCTTTAATGCACATAAAAGCAAAGAACATCAAGACCACAATAAGATGGCATTCAAACCTGAAATTGTGTCACATAATGTACTTGAGGTACCTCCACCTAATATAAATATTCAACCTGAGGATAGTGCCCCTGAAACTGATCAGGTTGAGTTTGAGGTTACTGAGCTCAATGAAGATGTGGGAGACTTGGAGAGTCAGTTGGAACATAATGTAGCTGCTGTTTTTCTGAAAATGTCATCGATTCTTAACATCTCTGAAAATGCCCTGCAAGAAGTTATAGAGCAGATCAACCAAATTTATGTGCTTTCACAGCCATTGTTACATACCTCGGTTGGAAAAATACTAAATCAACATTGTGGAGATGTTGAGGACTCTTAAGTGAGTGAGATAGCTAAAGTATTTACTGAGAATAATGTATTCCTGAAATTCACTTCTACTAGGGGGTCATTGTCAACCACTAGCAAGCGAACATCATACATTTGAAAAGAATTCTCAGTGGTGACGCCTATTGAGTTTGTCCTAAAAAATGACAGGCAGACAGTTGTGTATATCCCCAGACTAAAAATGCTGCAGACATTACTAAACAATGGAGAAATTTTAGATAAGGCCATGTCATCTGAGACAAATTTGTCACAAGGATACAGATCTCACAGGGATGGTTACCGGTTTAAAGACAATTCTCTCTTGACAGAGGAAGAATTCAGGATTGCTCTTTTCTTGTACATAGATGATTTTGAGGTGGCTAAGCCCTTGGGAACCTCCAGAAAGAAACACAAGCTGCCATCTACTGGGTACTTGGAAATCTACACCCTAAATATCGCTCCTCTCTTCATTCCATTCAGCTTGCTCTACTCATCATCGCTGAAGATGATATCAGGAAGTTGACTTTAAATGAGAGACCACAGTCTATTGAAGAATTAAAAGTGCAACTGGTAGATAAACTGTCACTGCAGTATGACTTTAAACTGCAGTATGAAGATCAAGACTTCCATAATGCCCTCTGCAATTTGACTGAAATAACTGATTTACCTGAAAGAGCTACGCTCAAAATCATCCCTCTTGTGACTCTCCATTTAACCGCATTGTCATCACCCACCACAACATCAGACACTGAGTGCAGCACAGCAGACACTGAGATCCTGTCGACAGGAAGAGCATCACCATCGCTAAGACAACAGTGGCCAGATTTCTTTGACATACCCAATTTCTCAGTTGATGTTGACTATAGACTCAGACAGGCAGATCTTGCCTTTATGAAGGATGGAACACGTATGACTCTACCACGAGATATGAAGCATGACATACTAGAAAAGCTTGCTGAGACGATGTACAGTTTCAAGGCTTACCCTAAAGATGATGACTTCAGCAGTGTTGCAAAAGCACTAATTAGCAAACACCCCTGCCTCACTGAGCCTGGACCACACAGATGGTATGGCTGGAAAAACAGCCTTAAATTATCGCACAAAGCTTCAAAAAGCTGGATGTGAGGATGTAGCAATCAATGGAGGCAAAAGAAGTAAAGGCAACCCAGAAGGAGAATCCTCAAGCAAGAATATCAAACGGCCAAAAAGAGGTGAAGCAAACTACCTACCTAACTTACCTGAAGGACATGATGAAACAAGCCTTGAAAATGCCAGAAAGGTTCTCGTGGAAGAAATGAAGAAGAAACAACCCAATGGCACTCTCATCTCACAAATGATGGACCAATCATTCCCACTACGCAGACAAGAAATTGTAGAAAAGGAACCTGCTGTACAGAACATTGTTGAACGATGGCCAGCACTCTTCACAGACAGGTAAACTATTTTTGTTCTCAACCAATAAAATAATGTCTATCAAAAAGAAATTCAAGGTGTGTGGCTAGAAATCCAAACACACTTGTTGGAATGTTAACACTTCTGCCATCTCTCCATCCCTACCCACCCCTCTCTCTACTTTTCAGGTGTTTGCTGAGTTCAACAGAATCGCAAGTAAGAATCTTGAGGGAGACTTCTTTGAGGCTCTGGACCAGTATACCCCACGTTTCATTGAACTTTTCAAAACAAGAAGGGGAACTGTTGGCCAGAAGCTCAGTGAGCTGATGCAGCACATGAGCTGGATGGTTAGTAGGTTAATTTTGCTTTTGATCTGTGTGATAGTTCATCAATCAAGTTCTAAATGAGATGATCCAGCCCAACCTATTCTATTTCCTGTCTGACTTGTGCTTGTGCCTTGCAAATTACTCTGTTAACTGGTCTTTTCTCTCTCTGTGTATCATTAGACACCAGACGTGACAGTACTTCGCTCTGTTGTCCTCAAAGGCATTCCTATTTTACTTGGTGACGACTCCAGTGAATTCTTCAAGACATGCTCTGTAAGTACTTGCACATAAGAAAAAGTTTGGTCTGCATTAA
Organism: Lateolabrax maculatus; assembly: GCA_031216445.1. Lineage (NCBI taxonomy): Eukaryota > Metazoa > Chordata > Actinopteri > Acropomatiformes > Lateolabracidae > Lateolabrax > Lateolabrax maculatus. Next base: position 25,356,583 of record CM062218.1, read on the forward strand.
AATAGAACTATATCTGTGCTGACATAGAAGATGTAATTTTATCTGCACAATATACAATATACATTTTGTACAGTGATTGATGTATTTTGTATGGCAATTCCTCCACAGCTAATCTGAGAGGTATTTAAACAGCCAGTAAATAAAAATGAAATTTGCCACATAAACGTTGTACACATTAATTAATTGTAAATCTAAGGAGCAGGAGTCCAGGCTGAAAAGTCAGTGTCACTGTTTAAGAATATATGGACCTTGTGGACCATAGCTTTAGTTTAATCATACCACATTTATTTTGTTGGTTATATTGTAACAATCCAGTGTGAACACATATTTAAAACCATATTCCCTAGCAAATGCTTTCAACATTAAAAATGAATGTTTTAGAAGAGCATAAATTGCCATGCTGAAGAATGTGTGTGTGTGTCTTTGTAGGGTACAGTGAGAGACGAGGCCCTAGAATGCACTGTCGGTGTGCTGACAGTTGTCAGTGAAGATAATCCTCATGAGGGTCCAAGTTCAGTAGACCTCCAGCCCATCTCCACTGCCATCATTCTGGAGGGAGGTATCATCTTGGATCATATAAAAAAACTTGCCTCAGGCAGTTTGTCTGTTATTTGGGCTTACATATGCTTTGCATTTGGATTACCCAAAATGCATGGCAAATACACTCAACTTCATTCAGACTGTGATGCTTGGACTGGGAAAGAAAACCTCCCACCAAAACTGTTAACTTTGAAGAACAGTCTACTGGGTTAGACCAGTAAAGAGCCATCAGCTGTCAGATAGCACTTTGTAAATTATGCAGCAGTTAATGTTCTCCTGTTATCAGAGAAAGTTTTATGCTTTCATGCAACTGAGCTGGCTTGTTTATGATCTCAAAAAAAAAAAAAATTCTATTAAAGTGTACCATGTTATGCTAGTATGCTAATGGTGGAAATAGCGCCACCTTGTGTTGCAAAGAGTTGTTAGATAATGTTGTCAGAAAGGAACCTAGCAAGGTTGACCTGTTTACATTTGTGTTTTGGGAAAACTTTTAATTATAGTAGTTATAATGTAGTACAAATACAAAACCCAAGGAGTGATGTTTTTCTGTGTTGGTTTAAACCTTGGACTGATGCTCGCTTTGGGACACAAAAGCATTTGTTGTACTTTCAGTTTTGATCAGAAATGCAATGATTTTGCATGCACTGAAGTCCTGTAATTATCAGGTGTTTACCTGTTTAATATTGTGAGACTGTTACATGCATAGAATTAGCTCACAAAAATGTGGTTTTATTTTTGCCATGTCCATGTCATGTTCTACAGTCAAATCAAACCACAAGTTTGTTGTTTAGCTGCTGTTTTGTACTTGAATGTACAAGAAAGTGATACTTGGGAACAGAACACTTGAGGCTGAATAATAGATTTAATGCATATTGTTATTACAATAGCCTAACAGACATAGATCACACTATGAGCAATTTTACAACTAGCTTTAAAATACATTAAATATGACAAGAGGATAGAGAACAGTAATTTTATTGTTTATTGTAAGGTTATTACATGAGTGATAAAACACACATTTTATATTGGAGAATTGGAATCAAAAGTAACAATAGCGAACATTTATTGTTCAGTCTAGATCTGTCAGTGATGCAATTATTTTTTTAATAAATGTTGTAATGCAGCTGAACAAACCCAGTGAGTGTTCTTTTAAAGTATATGTTTGTGGTGTTTTTCCCTTTATTAGGTAATAACAGCTAAAATAGATAAGAAATGGGAGAAGGACAAGGACCCATTCAAGGAAATTGGTTTGTTTAATTTAACTGAACTGAAATGAACTGAAAAAAAATGAGTGAGTAGTAAGTAGTAGGTATCATAATTCTAAGTGGGGTTAAATTAGTATCAAGCAGTCCACACAAAATGAAAAAATTAAGTTAACACTAAGCATGGCTATTAAGTTACATGAACTTTTTTTTTTTTTTTTTTAGTTGTACTACTTGATTTGGTACTGCACACTTAAAATAAACAAGCTTTTCTAACTCACTATTTTTAAGATTACTTTGCTTAATTTGCAACGAGTTTGCATACTTTTTTTAAGTAAGGTCAACTAATTAGATTTTACAGTGAGTATACGTACACACGTCTCCCGCAGAGCTATGTTGAAAGTCCCTCAATATTCAGTCGAGTATTGGCTAATGACCTGCAACACCTAGACGTGTCCAGTACAGTACTACAATATGTAGATGATCTCTTGATATGTAGCACCTCCAAAGCTCAATGTGTCTCAGCCCTGATGGCTTTAGAAAAGGGGGCTCACAAGGTGAGTAAAAATAAATTACAGTTTTGCCAGACACAGGTCGAATACTTAGGTAGACAACTCTGTGGCACTAAATGAGCTATAGTGCCCTCACAAATTGAGGCAGTATCGAAAGCTCCCAAACCACAAACGGTGAGACACATGTCGTCATTTCTGCCATCTCAGCTTTACTAGAAGCCATACACCATCCAAAAGTGTTAGCCATCATTAAATGCGTAGCTCATCAAAAAACGAATTCCCTGATAGCTAAAGGCAACAACTTAGCAGATGAAGCCGCAAAACGCATAGCTACACCCACCTGTATAGGACCACTGCTAGTAGCTGGAGATTGTGAACCACTGACAAACTTATATATATATGATATATATATATATATATATATATGAGCTATATATATGTGCTGCTATGTAATAGCAGCACAACATCAGGCAAGTCCATATGCACATTCTGTATGGGCAAAAAGGGGGGCAAGTATAATCACTGAAGAAGGTCCATCACATGGGCTATGGCGAAGTGCACATGGACATATTGTCCTCCCAACATCTTTGGTACAGGTTGCTACACGTAGTGCGCATGGTCAGGACCATTGCACAAGTGGGGAGGTGTTGAGACGCCTTCAAGCAGTCTGGTGGTCACCATTTTTCCGACCTGCGTTTGTAGCTGAGACAATTTTGCAAGGAAGGTTTTTTTCTGTTGCTCTGGTATTTCAAGTCTGATACTGCATGTTAGTCTTTTTGTTTTTTGTTTCTATTTTGCCGGGCTTGATGCTAAAATGATCTTTTCTTTTCAGATTTTTCAAGAAGACAAAAAACTTCCTATGCAGTGGTTGTGTAAGTACTGCACATTTTGTGCTGAAAAGAGGTGCTTCTTACTTAAGCATTACCGCTTAAAACACGGGTGCCACACTCGAATATCACCACTACCGTGCCTTTATAAGGAGTGCCTGTGCACATTTAAATCTTTCAATGCACTCAAAGTCCACTTATCAACATGGCACACTCAAAAGGACCTGGGGAACGTGGGTGAAACTGCTTTCCATTGTCAGCTGTGTGACTTTGTGGAGCCTTGCACTGGAGCTGACTTTTTTACCCATTTACGAAGACATTTGAAGCTGAAGCAAAAGGTTTCCTGTCCATATCAAGGCTGTAGCTTTCAGAGCAATGTTTATTCAACCTTTAATGCACATAAAAGCAAAGAACATCAAGACCACAATAAGATGGCATTCAAACCTGAAATTGTGTCACATAATGTACTTGAGGTACCTCCACCTAATATAAATATTCAACCTGAGGATAGTGCCCCTGAAACTGATCAGGTTGAGTTTGAGGTTACTGAGCTCAATGAAGATGTGGGAGACTTGGAGAGTCAGTTGGAACATAATGTAGCTGCTGTTTTTCTGAAAATGTCATCGATTCTTAACATCTCTGAAAATGCCCTGCAAGAAGTTATAGAGCAGATCAACCAAATTTATGTGCTTTCACAGCCATTGTTACATACCTCGGTTGGAAAAATACTAAATCAACATTGTGGAGATGTTGAGGACTCTTAAGTGAGTGAGATAGCTAAAGTATTTACTGAGAATAATGTATTCCTGAAATTCACTTCTACTAGGGGGTCATTGTCAACCACTAGCAAGCGAACATCATACATTTGAAAAGAATTCTCAGTGGTGACGCCTATTGAGTTTGTCCTAAAAAATGACAGGCAGACAGTTGTGTATATCCCCAGACTAAAAATGCTGCAGACATTACTAAACAATGGAGAAATTTTAGATAAGGCCATGTCATCTGAGACAAATTTGTCACAAGGATACAGATCTCACAGGGATGGTTACCGGTTTAAAGACAATTCTCTCTTGACAGAGGAAGAATTCAGGATTGCTCTTTTCTTGTACATAGATGATTTTGAGGTGGCTAAGCCCTTGGGAACCTCCAGAAAGAAACACAAGCTGCCATCTACTGGGTACTTGGAAATCTACACCCTAAATATCGCTCCTCTCTTCATTCCATTCAGCTTGCTCTACTCATCATCGCTGAAGATGATATCAGGAAGTTGACTTTAAATGAGAGACCACAGTCTATTGAAGAATTAAAAGTGCAACTGGTAGATAAACTGTCACTGCAGTATGACTTTAAACTGCAGTATGAAGATCAAGACTTCCATAATGCCCTCTGCAATTTGACTGAAATAACTGATTTACCTGAAAGAGCTACGCTCAAAATCATCCCTCTTGTGACTCTCCATTTAACCGCATTGTCATCACCCACCACAACATCAGACACTGAGTGCAGCACAGCAGACACTGAGATCCTGTCGACAGGAAGAGCATCACCATCGCTAAGACAACAGTGGCCAGATTTCTTTGACATACCCAATTTCTCAGTTGATGTTGACTATAGACTCAGACAGGCAGATCTTGCCTTTATGAAGGATGGAACACGTATGACTCTACCACGAGATATGAAGCATGACATACTAGAAAAGCTTGCTGAGACGATGTACAGTTTCAAGGCTTACCCTAAAGATGATGACTTCAGCAGTGTTGTAAAAGCACTAATTAGCAAACACCCCTGCCTCACTGAGCCTGGACCACACAGATGGTATGGCTGGAAAAACAGCCTTAAATTATCGCACAAAGCTTCAAAAAGCTGGATGTGAGGATGTAGCAATCAATGGAGGCAAAAGAAGTAAAGGCAACCCAGAAGGAGAATCCTCAAGCAAGAATATCAAACAGCCAAAAAGAGGTGAAGCAAACTACCTACCTAACTTACCTGAAGGACATGATGAAACAAGCCTTGAAAATGCCAGAAAGGTTCTCGTGGAAGAAATGAAGAAGAAACAACCCAATGGCACTCTCATCTCACAAATGATGGACCAATCATTCCCACTACGCAGACAAGAAATTGTAGAAAAGGAACCTGCTGTACAGAACATTGTTGAACGATGGCCAGCACTCTTCACAGACAGGTAAACTATTTTTGTTCTCAACCAATAAAATAATGTCTATCAAAAAGAAATTCAAGGTGTGTGGCTAGAAATCCAAACACACTTGTTGGAATGTTAACACTTCTGCCATCTCTCCATCCCTACCCACCCCTCTCTCTACTTTTCAGGTGTTTGCTGAGTTCAACAGAATCGCAAGTAAGAATCTTGAGGGAGACTTCTTTGAGGCTCTGGACCAGTATACCCCACGTTTCATTGAACTTTTCAAAACAAGAAGGGGAACTGTTGGCCAGAAGCTCAGTGAGCTGATGCAGCACATGAGCTGGATGGTAAGTAGGTTAATTTTGCTTTTGATCTGTGTGATAGTTCATCAATCAAGTTCTAAATGAGATGATCCAGCCCAACCTATTCTATTTCCTGTCTGACTTGTGCTTGTGCCTTGCAAATTACTCTGTTAACTGGTCTTTTCTCTCTCTGTGTATCATTAGACACCAGACGTGACAGTACTTCGCTCTGTTGTCCTCAAAGGCATTCCTATTTTACTTGGTGACGACTCCAGTGACTTCTTCAAGACATGCTCTGTAAGTACTTGCACATAAGAAAAAGTTTGGTCTGCATTAAAATAGAACTATATCTGTGCTGACATAGAAGATGTAATTTTATCTGCACAATATACAATATACATTTTGTACAGTGATTGATGTATTTTGTATGGCAATTCCTCCACAGCTAATCTGAGAGGTATTTAAACAGCCAGTAAATAAAAATGAAATTTGCCACATAAACGTTGTACACATTAATTAATTGTAAATCTAAGGAGCAGGAGTCCAGGCTGAAAAGTCAGTGTCACTGTTTAAGAATATATGGACCTTGTGGACCATAGCTTTAGTTTAATCATACCACATTTATTTTGTTGGTTATATTGTAACAATCCAGTATGAACACATATTTAAAACCATATTCCCTAGCAAATGCTTTCAACATTAAAAATGAATGTTTAGAAGAGCATAAATTGCCATGCTGAAGAATGTGTGTGTGTGTCTTTGTAGGGTACAGCGAGAGACGAGGCCCTAGAATGCACATCATCATGGATCATATAAAAAAACTTGCCTCAGGCAGTTTGTCTGTTATTTGGGCTTACATATGCTTTGCATTTGGATTACCCAAAATGCATGGCAAATACACTCAACTTCATTCAGACTGTGATGCTTGGACTGGGAAAGAAAACCTCCCACCAAAACTGTTAACTTTGAAGAACAGTCTACTGGGTTAGACCAGTAAAGAGCCATCAGCTGTCAGATAGCACTTTGTAAATTATGCAGCAGTTAATGTTCTCCTGTTATCAGAGAAAGTTTTATGCTTTCATGCAACTGAGCTGGCTTGTTTATGATCTCAAAAAAAAAAAAAATTCTATTAAAGTGTACCATGTTATGCTAGTATGCTAATGGTGGAAATAGCGCCACCTTGTGTTGCAAAGAGTTGTTAGATAATGTTGTCAGAAAGGAACCTAGCAAGGTTGACCTGTTTACATTTGTGTTTTGGGAAAACTTTTAATTATAGTAGTTATAATGTAGTACAAATACAAAACCCAAGGAGTGATGTTTTTCTGTGTTGGTTTAAACCTTGGACTGATGCTCGCTTTGGGACACAAAAGCATTTGTTGTACTTTCAGTTTTGATCAGAAATGCAATGATTTTGCATGCACTGAAGTCCTGTAATTATCAGGTGTTTACCTGTTTAATATTGTGAGACTGTTACATGCATAGAATTAGCTCACAAAAATGTGGTTTTATTTTTGCCATGTCCATGTCATGTTCTACAGTCAAATCAAACCACAAGTTTGTTGTTTAGCTGCTGTTTTGTACTTGAATGTACAAGAAAGTGATACTTGGGAACAGAACACTTGAGGCTGAATAATAGATTTAATGCATATTGTTATTACAATAGCCTAACAGACATAGATCACACTATGAGCAATGAGTCATACATGAGTGATAAAACACACATTTTATATTGGAGAATTGGAATCAAAAGTAACAATATCGAACATTTATTGTTCAGTCTAGATCTGTCAGTGATGCAATTATTTTTTTAATAAATGTTGTAATGCAGCTGAACAAACCCAGTGAGTGTTCTTTTAAAGTATATGTTTGTGGTGTTTTTCCCTTTATTAGGTAATAACAGCTAAAATAGATAAGAAATGGGAGAAGGACAAGGACCCATTCAAGGAAATTGGTTTGTTTAATTTAACTGAACTGAAATGAACTGAAAAAAAATGAGTGAGTAGTAAGTAGTAGGTATCATAATTCTAAGTGGGGTTAAATTTGTATCAAGCAGTCCACACAAAATGAAAAAATTAAGTTAACACTAAGCATGGCTATTAAGTTACATGAACTTTTTTTTTTTTTTTTTAGTTGTACTACTTGATTTGGTACTGCACACTTAAAATAAACAAGCTTTTCTAACTCACTATTCTTAAGATTACTTTGCTTAATTTGCAACGAGTTTGCATACTTTTTTTAAGTAAGGTCAACTAATTAGATTTTACAGTGAGTATACGTACACACGTCTCCCGCAGAGCTATGTTGAAAGTCCCTCAATATTCAGTCGAGTATTGGCTAATGACCTGCAACACCTAGACGTGTCCAGTACAGTACTACAATATGTAGATGATCTCTTGATATGTAGCACCTCCAAAGCTCAATGTGCACAAGACTCAGTCTCAGCCCTGATGGCTTTAGAAAAGGGGGCTCACAAGGTGAGTAAAAATAAATTACAGTTTTGCCAGACACAGGTTGAATACTTAGGTAGACAACTCTGTGGCACTAAATGAGCTATAGTGCCCTCACAAATTGAGGCAGTATCGAAAGCTCCCAAACCACAAACGGTGAGACACATGTCGTCATTTCTGCCATCTCAGCTTTACTAGAAGCCATACACCATCCAAAAGTGTTAGCCATCATTAAATGCGTAGCTCATCAAAAAACGAATTCCCTGATAGCTAAAGGCAACAACTTAGCAGATGAAGCCGCAAAACACATAGCTACACCCACCTGTATAGGACCACTGCTAGTAGCTGGAGATTGTGAACCACTGACAAACTTATATATATATGATATATATATATATATATATATATATATATATATATATATATATATATATATATATATATATGAGCTATATATATGTGCTGCTATGTAATAGCAGCACAACATCAGGCAAGTCCATATGCACATTCTGTATGGGCAAAAAGGGGGGCAAGTATAATCACTGAAGAAGGTCCATCACATGGGCTATGGCGAAGTGCACATGGACATATTGTCCTCCCAACATCTTTGGTACAGGTTGCTACACGTAGTGCGCATGGTCAGGACCATTGCACAAGTGGGGAGGTGTTGAGACGCCTTCAAGCAGTCTGGTGGTCACCATTTTTCCGACCTGCGTTTGTAGCTGAGACAATAAAAAAAGCCCTAAAAATGCTAGGAATCAAACAGAAGTTCAGATGTGTGTATCACCCACAGTCACAGAGAGTAGTGGAAAGGGCAAATGGCATGCTAAAAGCAAAACTTGCAAAAATTAGAGCAGACAGTCAGTATAAAATCAATTGGGTAGATGCATTGCCACTTGCTTTGATGGCTATACGAACACTAACTAACACTAACACTAAGCTAAGAGACTAACACATCTAATACCACACGAGGCACTTACAGGGAGACCGATGCCGGTTCCCTTTTGTAGAGGGCCGTATGCGAGCAATGTGAACGAGAACTAACATGCTACCTACGACACCTAACGCAAATACACAAAGCTGTGCTCCAACAGGTAAAAGCTGTGTCTGAGGACAGAGACGCTGACATTCCAGAGCAGCTAAGGAGAGTTGAACCTGGAGACTGGGTCTACGTAAAGGTGTTCAAACGAAAGTGGGACCAACCAAGGTGAGAAGGACCCTTTAAGGTTATCCTAACTACCCCAACTGCGCTGAAAGTAGAGGGTAAGAAATGTTGGTTCCATTTAAACCATTGCTGCAGAGCGAGGGATCCAGGTGAGACAGCAAGGGCACAGCACGATCCAGAAAGGGACGGTGAAGCCTCCCAACTGGAAGATAGACAGCTTCAAGATCCAAGGACAAAGATGATCACAGAGACTGGCTGAGAGGAGGAGTACCAGTAAACAACGTAATCACACTCACGTATATAAAGTCAGCTCAATACAATCAAACATTGACATTAGGACCAGAAGGCATAAAAATAGACACGCATGTGGTTCACAGACAATGCCTAAAAGAAGGGACAGTGATGGTAGTGGTACAATGTTCACGAAATCAATGCACATAGATAAACCTACACCAAACCATGACAGCTGAAGAAGCAACCAAATTGACCCAAATTTAAGTAAAATGAGGTGTCTGAGCTGAGAGATGTCTCTCCCATGTGTGTCCAATGTTTAGATACTTGTGTGGATCCAATGTTTAGATACTTGTGTGGGAAATGTTTAGATAAGCCTATGTCCAAGGTCTGGCTACTTTCATAGATGGGTGCCCCTTGGGGGTTGTTTTCCTAAAGTTCCAAAGAGATGAGATCAGTTTCAACCTGAACTATAGGTTCCACCTTCCCTTTCTGTAAAATAGCCATGTATGGTTATGAGGTTGGCTCTGAGCCTATCTTGTCACCACACATTAGCTATACCATGAGGCTTTAAAAGGTGTAGTTTGAGTGGAAAACGGAGGAGATTCACATTGGCTTCGGATCTTCTCACAGGCAATCCATGGTGCTTGTTTTGACGCTGTACTTTTTGTAATAAACCTTTTTATACAACTAAGTCGGTGTCAGCGGAGATTCCTTCATCATCATCACATCATCGCTACAGAAGATACAACACAGCCAACCCGTCTCAGACAGCTAAGGTCGCAAAAGGAGGAAGCATTTAGGAGTGGAGACAGAAGCAGGTTCAAAGAGGCAAAGTACAGGTTTAGCAAGGAGGTGAGGGGAGCTAAACGACTGTATTCTGAGAAACTCCAACACCAGTTCTCAGCCAAGGACTCTGCTTCTGTCTGGAAGGGGCTCAGAGAGCTCACCCATTACAAACCCAGAGCCCCCCACTCTGCTAACGACTTGCGCCTGTCCAACAATCTGAACAAGTTCTACTGTCGTTTCGAAAGACAATGGGACAGTCCAGACACAATCCCCTGGGACTCCATCCACCAGCCCCAGGCCACCAGCTTCACCTCTCCCACCACTGCAGGGGCCTGGGCCTCTCCACAACTTCAAACCTCAGAGGCCCCCTTCCCGTCCACAGTGACACCTCTCTCAATCCTGGAGAGGGATGTTAACAGACAATACAAGAGACAGAACCTCCACAAAGCAGCCGGGCCAGACTCTGTCTCTCCATCCACCCTGAAGCACTGTGCTGACCAGCTGTCTCTGGTGTTCACAGATATCTTTAACACTTCACTGGAGATATCCCACATACCAGCCTGCTTCAAATGTTCCAGCAAGAGATACTGTAAGACTTAAAGCACACTGGCAGACGAAGAGAAAGACAAAAGACACTCACATATGTGCAGCCTGCAGTATACTGGATCCAATGGCCAGCTGACTCAGAACTTGCACACCAATGGAGTGTGTGAAAAGCCTGGATACAGAAAGAACTGCCCACAGCACAAGAACCACGACTGCCGCTGCACTGCACTCTGATGTATGATGAGACTCAGCAACATACTGACTACAAAGAATGCTGGACAGAGTTGATTACAGGCAAAATATTATCTGTAATATGTCAAGACCTGTATGTTGGACCACAAGGACCAGCAGCAGCAGTTACTCTACCACCAGAACTACGTCCCTGGTTTCAAGTCACCAGCTCCGTCCCACATGTTACACTCCTGATAGCTAATGGACATGAATCACGTGACCTAGGACCGATGGTGAAGGCAGCACTACAAGTGACTGTATGGAAACCAACTCAGAACACGCATGTGCAGTCATCCTCCGATGGACAATATGTGAAAATATTTCTGCGAGCATATGACAAAGGAACAAGAGCCCAAGTGCTACTAAGTCAGAGATTCCCTACTCAACTGCCACTCTCAGAAGAACATAGTGTGCTACTACATCAGATACCACATGAGTTATGGTCACATCATAAAACAGATGTAGGGCTAGTTAGGTCAGCACAGCCAGTTCACATCAAAGCAAAAGAGGGCATTGTGTTGCCATACCAAAAACAATATCCCATTAAACCACACCAAATAGCAGGTATAAGACCCACCATCAAGGGCTTGGTAGCAGCAGGTGTGTTAAAACCAACAAAAAGTCTGTGTAATACACCAACTTGTCCAATAAAACAAAATAAACTCTAGTGACTATCGATTGGTGCATGATTTGTGCGCCATTAATTCCACTGTAGATGCAGAAGTACCTGTGGTTCCAGACCCACATACTTTGCTTTCTAATATCCCACATGACGCCTGTTGGTACACAGCATTTGTTAGTGTGCCATTACACCCAGATTCACAGTATCTGTTTGCTTTTACATATCAAGGACAGCAGTACACTGTAAATGCAAACATAGTATTTAATTAAAAATAGTAAATTGACTTAAATCAGTTTTTATCAAATTGCTATTAACACTTACTTTTAGTAAATTACTTGTAATTTGTGGTTGAAAAATCTCACCAGCTCAGTCTACTTGAACTGGATTAATTTAGAAAAAGTATGTTTTCGATAATTGTGCTTTTACAAGTACATTTACTCAATACTGCACTTAAGTACAAAGTACTTTAAGTACTTTACTTTTTTTTTCATATTACTGTCTACTTTTACTCCACTACATTTTAGAGGGAAATATTGTACTTTTTACATCACTGCATATGTAATAATACATACGCGATATATAATAATAATCAGTAGTATGCTACTTTTAATTTTAATATTTTAAGTATTTCTTTTTGTGGTTATATGTTTTTTACTTAATTGAAATTTTCACTGCAGGAGCTGTATTGTAAAAGAGTAGTTTCACGGAGTGGTATTAGTACTTTTGCTTCGATTTGAAAACTTCGCCGGCTTTTTTTTTTTTTTTCCCGACCTGTGGGCATGCGCAACTCCGTCCTCTCTACGCCTGACGGTATGTCAACAACACACCCGCAACGGACGAGAAGCTGGACCTAATCCCTGCAACAGCACTCGTTAAGGTTATTTTCAGCATTCTTGTGCTTGGCACACTCATTTGGTGAGTAATATTTTACCCTTGTTTAGACCGTTTTCTTTCTGTAAGTAAGCGCCATATTTTTCGTGCTTGCTAGTAATGATGTGTGTTGTAATGTCAGCTAACGCTGCCTCAGAGCTATATAGCTCTGAGCTAGCTGAACTATATTATGGACATAACGTGTCTTACTTTTGTCACGTTAAAGTTGAGGAGAAACTTTAGTGTAGCGGTCGCGGGCGTGCTCGTCACGTGCACGCGCACACCCGCTGTCGGAGTTGATTTTTTTTTCTGAGGCCAGTCATCTATGAGTACTCACTCACGATGAGAGACTGATCCCGGCGGTTTGTGAGTTTCCATGAGCAGGAGGGCATTCACATGGCAGAACATCAGAACAAGTCTGGATGTATCATTTTATTTTACGCTCGGCTGTTAAGTTAGGACTATGCTAACTTAATGTTATTTTATTTAACCCTCCTCACTTAACACCAGTCATATTTGTAGCTGTGTCGTTTCCATGGTTACCACGTTTAGCGCGCCCAATGAGCCGGTCACCCGCTCCACTCAGTGTGATCATTCTGCAGGATCAATGAACTGTCAGCGTGTTTAATCAATCATAACTCTGAATACTAAACTGATTTTCACGGGATTGTTTAATGCAAACGTCACACATGTATATATAATATATATATATATATATTATATATACAGATATATAGGGAGAGAGAGATAGATAGATAGATATAGATTTTCATTTTTTTTGATATATATGTAGATATACATATTCATTTTTTCTGAGATCTAACTTCTGTCTATTGTGTTTTATCTTATATTGATGTATAATGTTGTATTGTTTCTTCATTTTTCAACTTATTAAAATAGCTGAGTAGTACACAATCTGCTTCTGCTTCTCTATCATATATTAGTGTTTTTATATATGTGTGTGTGTGTGTATTATATTATATCATACATAGCATATATCACATACCAGAATATTCTATTACCGTTATGCCTATTATGTATATTAAAATACGCTGAATCATGTGTCCGGTATCATGCCTACATGTATGACGTTTGCAGAAAAAAATCCCGTGAAAATCAGTTTAGTATTCAGAGTTATGATTAATTAAATGCATTGACACTTCATTGTACCTGCAGACAGATTACACTGAGTGGAGCGGGTGACCGGTCCAAGATGGCGGCCCCACGTCTCGTCAGCGCCAATAGGCAGTAGCGGTCGATGCGGCGTCTACTCTTTATATGTCTATGCCGCACACTGTTTACTTGCGCAGTGCTTGTCTGATCACACGAGGAGTGCAGTGAGAGCCCGCAGATCAGATTTGGGACAGACAAAAGGGTCTCCCTGTCTGTCTTTTTATCATAGCCTGTTACCATTGCTGGCATACTCAGTGGCCTAAGTTATTCTTTAAGGTTATGTTGTCTAGAATATGTACATTACAATACTGTCTTTGTGGGTAATAGGCCTATGTTACAGTTTTCACTTGTACTGGAAACAAGATGTTTATGAGTTGTGGTGAGCTTTGGTTGTGTTAAATTGTTGTATTCTTCTTAACTGTCCCCTTCCAGGCTCAGGCAGATGGTGATCAATCCACAGTTCCCTTGATACCACATAAGTGAGTCATTTACCATTTACCTTTTGTACTGCTGTGTTCATTTGGTAGCTGTTCTTGTCTTAAAGAAGTGAAATGATTAAAAGCTTGATAATTAGATAGATTTTTGCAAGGATTTAGTTTTTTTCTGTTGCTCTGGTATTTCAAGTCTGATACTGCATGTTAGTGTTTTTGTTTTTTGTTTCTATTTTGCCGGGCTTGATGCTAAAATGATCTTTTCTTTTCAGATTTTTCAAGAAGACAAAAAACTTCCTATGCAGTGGTCGTGTAAGTACTGCACATTTTGTGCTGAAAAGAGGTGCTTCTTACTTAAGCATTACCGCTTAAAACACGGGTGCCACACTCGAATATCACCACTACCGTGCCTTTATAAGGAGTGCCTGTGCACATTTAAATCTTTCAATGCACTCAAAGTCCACTTATCAACATGGCACACTCAAAAGGACCTGGGGAACGTGGGTGAAACTGCTTTCCATTGTCAGCTGTGTGACTTTGTGGAGCCTTGCACTGGAGCTGACTTTTTTACCCATTTACGAAGACAGTTGAAGCTGAAGCAAAAGGTTTCCTGTCCATATCAAGGCTGTAGCTTTCAGAGCAATGTTTATTCAACCTTTAATGCACATAAAAGCAAAGAACATCAAGACCACAATAAGATGGCATTCAAACCTGAAATTGTGTCACATAATGTACTTGAGGTACCTCCACCTAATATAAATATTCAACCTGAGGATAGTGCCCCTGAAACTGATCAGGTTGAGTTTGAGGTTACTGAGCTCAATGAAGATGTGGGAGACTTGGAGAGTCAGTTGGAACATAATGTAGCTGCTGTTTTTCTGAAAATGTCATCGATTCTTAACATCTCTGAAAATGCCCTGCAAGAAGTTATAGAGCAGATCAACCAAATTTATGTGCTTTCACAGCCATTGTTACATACCTCGGTTGGAAAAATACTAAATCAACATTGTGGAGATGTTGAGGACTCTTAAGTGAGTGAGATAGCTAAAGTATTTACTGAGAATAATGTATTCCTGAAATTCACTTCTACTAGGGGGTCATTGTCAACCACTAGCAAGCGAACATCATACATTTGAAAAGAATTCTCAGTGGTGACGCCTATTGAGTTTGTCCTAAAAAATGACAGGCAGACAGTTGTGTATATCCCCATACTAAAAATGCTGCAGACATTACTAAACAATGGAGAAATTTTAGATAAGGCCATGTCATCTGAGACAAATTTGTCACAAGGATACAGATCTCACAGGGATGGTTACCGGTTTAAAGACAATTCTCTCTTGACAGAGGAAGAATTCAGGATTGCTCTTTTCTTGTACATAGATGATTTTGAGGTGGCTAAGCCCTTGGGAACCTCCAGAAAGAAACACAAGCTGCCATCTACTGGGTACTTGGAAATCTACACCCTAAATATCGCTCCTCTCTTCATTCCATTCAGCTTGCTCTACTCATCATCGCTGAAGATGATATCAGGAAGTTGACTTTAAATGAGAGACCACAGTCTATTGAAGAATTAAAAGTGCAACTGGTAGATAAACTGTCACTGCAGTATGACTTTAAACTGCAGTATGAAGATCAAGACTTCCATAATGCCCTCTGCAATTTGACTGAAATAACTGATTTACCTGAAAGAGCTACGCTCAAAATCATCCCTCTTGTGACTCTCCATTTAACCGCATTGTCATCACCCACCACAACATCAGACACTGAGTGCAGCACAGCAGACACTGAGATCCTGTCAACAGGAAGAGCATCACCATCGCTAAGACAACAGTGGCCAGATTTCTTTGACATACCCAATTTCTCAGTTGATGTTGACTATAGACTCAGACAGGCAGATCTTGCCTTTATGAAGGATGGAACACGTATGACTCTACCACGAGATATGAAGCATGACATACTAGAAAAGCTTGCTGAGACGATGTACAGTTTCAAGGCTTACCCTAAAGATGATGACTTCAGCAGTGTTGCAAAAGCACTAATTAGCAAACACCCCTGCCTCACTGAGCCTGGACCACACAGATGGTATGGCTGGAAAAACAGCCTTAAATTATCGCACAAAGCTTCAAAAAGCTGGATGTGAGGATGTAGCAATCAATGGAGGCAAAAGAAGTAAAGGCAACCCAGAAGGAGAATCCTCAAGCAAGAATATCAAACGGCCAAAAAGAGGTGAAGCAAACTACCTACCTAACTTACCTGAAGGACATGATGAAACAAGCCTTGAAAATGCCAGAAAGGTTCTCGTGGAAGAAATGAAGAAGAAACAACCCAATGGCACTCTCATCTCACAAATGATGGACCAATCATTCCCACTACGCAGACAAGAAATTGTAGAAAAGGAACCTGCTGTACAGAACATTGTTGAACGATGGCCAGCACTCTTCACAGACAGGTAAACTATTTTTGTTCTCAACCAATAAAATAATGCCTATCAAAAAGAAATTCAAGGTGTGTGGCTAGAAATCCAAACACACTTGTTGGAATGTTAACACTTCTGCCATCTCTCCATCCCTACCCACCCCTCTCTCTACTTTTCAGGTGTTTGCTGAGTTCAACAGAATCGCAAGTAAGAATCTTGAGGGAGACTTCTTTGAGGCTCTGGACCAGTATACCCCACGTTTCATTGAACTTTTCAAAACAAGAAGGGGAACTGTTGGCCAGAAGCTCAGTGAGCTGATGCAGCACATGAGCTGGATGGTAAGTAGGTTAATTTTGCTTTTGATCTGTGTGATAGTTCATCAATCAAGTTCTAAATGAGATGATCCAGCCCAACCTATTCTATTTTCTGTCTGACTTGTGCTTGTGCCTTGCAAATTACTCTGTTAACTGGTCTTTTCTCTCTCTGTGTATCATTAGACACCAGACGTGACAGTACTTCGCTCTGTTGTCCTCAAAGGCATTCCTATTTTACTTGGTGACGACTCCAGTGAATTCTTCAAGACATGCTCTGTAAGTACTTGCACGTAAGAAAAAGTTTGGTCTGCATTAAAATAGAACTATATCTGTGCTGACATAGAAGATGTAATTTTATCTGCACAATATACAATATACATTTTGTACAGTGATTGATGTATTTTGTATGGCAATTCCTCCACAGCTAATCTGAGAGGTATTTAAACAGCCAGTAAATAAAAATGAAATTTGCCACATAAACGTTGTACACATTAATTAATTGTAAATCTAAGGAGCAGGAGTCCAGGCTGAAAAGTCAGTGTCACTGTTTAAGAATATATGGACCTTGTGGACCATAGCTTTAGTTTAATCATACCACATTTATTTTGTTGGTTATATTGTAACAATCCAGTGTGAACACATATTTAAAACCATATTCCCTAGCAAATGCTTTCAACATTAAAAATGAATGTTTAGAAGAGCATAAATTGCCATGCTGAAGAATGTGTGTGTGTGTCTTTGTAGGGTACAGCGAGAGACGAGGCCCTAGAATGCACTGTCGGTGTGCTGACAGTTGTCAGTGAAGATAATCCTCATGAGGGTCCAAGTTCAGTAGACCTCCAGCCCATCTCCACTGCCATCATTCTGGAGGGAGGTATCATCATGGATCATATAAAAAAACTTGCCTCAGGCAGTTTGTCTGTTATTTGGGCTTACATATGCTTTGCATTTGGATTACCCAAAATGCATGGCAAATACACTCAACTTCATTCAGACTGTGATGCTTGGACTGGGAAAGCAAACCTCCCACCAAAACTGTTAACTTTGAAGAACAGTCTACTGGGTTAGACCAGTAAAGAGCCATCAGCTGTCAGATAGCACTTTGTAAATTATGCAGCAGTTAATGTTCTCCTGTTATCAGAGAAAGTTTTATGCTTTCATGCAACTGAGCTGGCTTGTTTATGATCTCAAAAAAAAAAAAAAATTCTATTAAAGTGTACCATGTTATGCTAGTATGCTAATGGTGGAAATAGCGCCACCTTGTGTTGCAAAGAGTTGTTAGATAATGTTGTCAGAAAGGAACCTAGCAAGGTTGACCTGTTTACATTTGTGTTTTGGGAAAACTTTTAATTATAGTAGTTATAATGTAGTACAAATACAAAACCCAAGGAGTGATGTTTTTCTGTGTTGGTTTAAACCTTGGACTGATGCTCGCTTTGGGACACAAAAGCATTTGTTGTACTTTCAGTTTTGATCAGAAATGCAATGATTTTGCATGCACTGAAGTCCTGTAATTATCAGGTGTTTACCTGTTTAATATTGTGAGACTGTTACATGCATAGAATTAGCTCACAAAAATGTGGTTTTATTTTTGCCATGTCCATGTCATGTTCTACAGTCAAATCAAACCACAAGTTTGTTGTTTAGCTGCTGTTTTGTACTTGAATGTACAAGAAAGTGATACTTGGGAACAGAACACTTGAGGCTGAATAATAGATTTAATGCATATTGTTATTACAATAGCCTAACAGACATAGATCACACTATGAGCAATTTTACAACTAGCTTCAAAATACATTAAATATGACAAGAGGATAGAGAACAGTAATTTTATTGTTTATTGTAAGGTTATTACATGAGTGATAAAACACACATTTTATATTGGAGAATTGGAATCAAAAGTAACAATATCGAACATTTATTGTTCAGCCTAGATCTGTCAGTGATGCAATTATTTTTTTAATAAATGTTGTAATGCAGCTGAACAAACCCAGTGAGTGTTCTTTTAAAGTATATGTTTGTGGTGTTTTTCCCTTTATTAGGTAATAACAGCTAAAATAGATAAGAAATGGGAGAAGGACAAGGACCCATTCAAGGAAATTGGTTTGTTTAATTTAACTGAACTGAAATGAACTGAAAAAAAATGAGTGAGTAGTAAGTAGTAGGTATCATAATTCTAAGTGGGGTTAAATTTGTATCAAGCAGTCCACACAAAATGAAAAAATTAAGTTAACACTAAGCATGGCTATTAAGTTACATGAACTTTTTTTTTTTTTTTTAGTTGTACTACTTGATTTGGTACTGCACACTTAAAATAAACAAGCTTTTCTAACTCACTATTCTTAAGATTACTTTGCTTAATTTGCAACGAGTTTGCATACTTTTTTTAAGTAAGGTCAACTAATTAGATTTTACAGTGAGTATACATACACACGTCTCCCGCAGAGCTATGTTGAAAGTCCCTCAATATTCAGTCGAGTATTGGCTAATGACCTGCAACACCTAGACGTGTCCAGTACAGTACTACAATATGTAGATGATCTCTTGATATGTAGCACCTCCAAAGCTCAATGTGCACAAGACTCAGTCTCAGCCCTGATGGCTTTAGAAAAGGGGGCTCACAAGGTGAGTAAAAATAAATTACAGTTTTGCCAGACACAGGTTGAATACTTAGGTAGACAACTCTGTGGCACTAAATGAGCTATAGTGCCCTCACAAATTGAGGCAGTATCGAAAGCTCCCAAACCACAAACGGTGAGACACATGTCGTCATTTCTGCCATCTCAGCTTTGCTAGAAGCCATACACCATCCAAAAGTGTTAGCCATCATTAAATGCGTAGCTCATCAAAAAACGAATTCCCTGATAGCTAAAGGCAACAACTTAGCAGATGAAGCCGCAAAACGCATAGCTACACCCACCTGTATAGGACCACTGCTAGTAGCTGGAGATTGTGAACCACTGACAAACTTATATATATATGATATATATATATATATATATATATATATATATGAGCTATATATATGTGCTGCTATGTAATAGCAGCACAACATCAGGCAAGTCCATATGCACATTCTGTATGGGCAAAAAGGGGGGCAAGTATAATCACTGAAGAAGGTCCATCACATGGGCTATGGCGAAGTGCACATGGACATATTGTCCTCCCAACATCTTTGGTACAGGTTGCTACACGTAGTGCGCATGGTCAGGACCATTGCACAAGTGGGGAGGTGTTGAGACGCCTTCAAGCAGTCTGGTGGTCACCATTTTTCCGACCTGCGTTTGTAGCTGAGACAATTTTGCAAGGAAGGTTTTTTTCTGTTGCTCTGGTATTTCAAGTCTGATACTGCATGTTAGTCTTTTTGTTTTTTGTTTCTATTTTGCCGGGCTTGATGCTAAAATGATCTTTTCTTTTCAGATTTTTCAAGAAGACAAAAAACTTCCTATGCAGTGGTTGTGTAAGTACTGCACATTTTGTGCTGAAAAGAGGTGCTTCTTACTTAAGCATTACCGCTTAAAACACGGGTGCCACACTCGAATATCACCACTACCGTGCCTTTATAAGGAGTGCCTGTGCACATTTAAATCTTTCAATGCACTCAAAGTCCACTTATCAACATGGCACACTCAAAAGGACCTGGGGAACGTGGGTGAAACTGCTTTCCATTGTCAGCTGTGTGACTTTGTGGAGCCTTGCACTGGAGCTGACTTTTTTACCCATTTACGAAGACATTTGAAGCTGAAGCAAAAGGTTTCCTGTCCATATCAAGGCTGTAGCTTTCAGAGCAATGTTTATTCAACCTTTAATGCACATAAAAGCAAAGAACATCAAGACCACAATAAGATGGCATTCAAACCTGAAATTGTGTCACATAATGTACTTGAGGTACCTCCACCTAATATAAATATTCAACCTGAGGATAGTGCCCCTGAAACTGATCAGGTTGAGTTTGAGGTTACTGAGCTCAATGAAGATGTGGGAGACTTGGAGAGTCAGTTGGAACATAATGTAGCTGCTGTTTTTCTGAAAATGTCATCGATTCTTAACATCTCTGAAAATGCCCTGCAAGAAGTTATAGAGCAGATCAACCAAATTTATGTGCTTTCACAGCCATTGTTACATACCTCGGTTGGAAAAATACTAAATCAACATTGTGGAGATGTTGAGGACTCTTAAGTGAGTGAGATAGCTAAAGTATTTACTGAGAATAATGTATTCCTGAAATTCACTTCTACTAGGGGGTCATTGTAAACCACTAGCAAGCGAACATCATACATTTGAAAAGAATTCTCAGTGGTGACGCCTATTGAGTTTGTCCTAAAAAATGACAGGCAGACAGTTGTGTATATCCCCAGACTAAAAATGCTGCAGACATTACTAAACAATGGAGAAATTTTAGATAAGGCCATGTCATCTGAGACAAATTTGTCACAAGGATACAGATCTCACAGGGATGGTTACCGGTTTAAAGACAATTCTCTCTTGACAGAGGAAGAATTCAGGATTGCTCTTTTCTTGTACATAGATGATTTTGAGGTGGCTAAGCCCTTGGGAACCTCCAGAAAGAAACACAAGCTGCCATCTACTGGGTACTTGGAAATCTACACCCTAAATATCGCTCCTCTCTTCATTCCATTCAGCTTGCTCTACTCATCATCGCTGAAGATGATATCAGGAAGTTGACTTTAAATGAGAGACCACAGTCTATTGAAGAATTAAAAGTGCAACTGGTAGATAAACTGTCACTGCAGTATGACTTTAAACTGCAGTATGAAGATCAAGACTTCCATAATGCCCTCTGCAATTTGACTGAAATAACTGATTTACCTGAAAGAGCTACGCTCAAAATCATCCCTCTTGTGACTCTCCATTTAACCGCATTGTCATCACCCACCACAACATCAGACACTGAGTGCAGCACAGCAGACACTGAGATCCTGTCGACAGGAAGAGCATCACCATCGCTAAGACAACAGTGGCCAGATTTCTTTGACATACCCAATTTCTCAGTTGATGTTGACTATAGACTCAGACAGGCAGATCTTGCCTTTATGAAGGATGGAACACGTATGACTCTACCACGAGATATGAAGCATGACATACTAGAAAAGCTTGCTGAGACGATGTACAGTTTCAAGGCTTACCCTAAAGATGATGACTTCAGCAGTGTTGCAAAAGCACTAATTAGCAAACACCCCTGCCTCACTGAGCCTGGACCACACAGATGGTATGGCTGGAAAAACAGCCTTAAATTATCGCACAAAGCTTCAAAAAGCTGGATGTGAGGATGTAGCAATCAATGGAGGCAAAAGAAGTAAAGGCAACCCAGAAGGAGAATCCTCAAGCAAGAATATCAAACAGCCAAAAAGAGGTGAAGCAAACTACCTACCTAACTTACCTGAAGGACATGATGAAACAAGCCTTGAAAATGCCAGAAAGGTTCTCGTGGAAGAAATGAAGAAGAAACAACCCAATGGCACTCTCATCTCACAAATGATGGACCAATCATTCCCACTACGCAGACAAGAAATTGTAGAAAAGGAACCTGCTGTACAGAACATTGTTGAACGATGGCCAGCACTCTTCACAGACAGGTAAACTATTTTTGTTCTCAACCAATAAAATAATACCTATCAAAAAGAAATTCAAGGTGTGTGGCTAGAAATCCAAACACACTTGTTGGAATGTTAACACTTCTGCCATCTCTCCATCCCTACCCACCCCTCTCTCTACTTTTCAGGTGTTTGCTGAGTTCAACAGAATCGCAAGTAAGAATCTTGAGGGAGACTTCTTTGAGGCTCTGGACCAGTATACCCCACGTTTCATTGAACTTTTCAAAACAAGAAGGGGAACTGTTGGCCAGAAGCTCAGTGAGCTGATGCAGCACATGAGCTGGATGGTAAGTAGGTTAATTTTGCTTTTGATCTGTGTGATAGTTCATCAATCAAGTTCTAAATGAGATGATCCAGCCCAACCTATTCTATTTCCTGTCTGACTTGTGCTTGTGCCTTGCAAATTACTCTGTTAACTGGTCTTTTCTCTCTCTGTGTATCATTAGACACCAGACGTGACAGTACTTCGCTCTGTTGTCCTCAAAGGCATTCCTATTTTACTTGGTGACGACTCCAGTGACTTCTTCAAGACATGCTCTGTAAGTACTTGCACATAAGAAAAAGTTTGGTCTGCATTAAAATAGAACTATATCTGTGCTGACATAGAAGATGTAATTTTATCTGCACAATATACAATATACATTTTGTACAGTGATTGATGTATTTTGTATGGCAATTCCTCCACAGCTAATCTGAGAGGTATTTAAACAGCCAGTAAATAAAAATGAAATTTGCCACATAAACGTTGTACACATTAATTAATTGTAAATCTAAGGAGCAGGAGTCCAGGCTGAAAAGTCAGTGTCACTGTTTAAGAATATATGGACCTTGTGGACCATAGCTTTAGTTTAATCATACCACATTTATTTTGTTGGTTATATTGTAACAATCCAGTATGAACACATATTTAAAACCATATTCCCTAGCAAATGCTTTCAACATTAAAAATGAATGTTTAGAAGAGCATAAATTGCCATGCTGAAGAATGTGTGTGTGTGTCTTTGTAGGGTACAGCGAGAGACGAGGCCCTAGAATGCACATCATCATGGATCATATAAAAAAACTTGCCTCAGGCAGTTTGTCTGTTATTTGGGCTTACATATGCTTTGCATTTGGATTACCCAAAATGCATGGCAAATACACTCAACTTCATTCAGACTGTGATGCTTGGACTGGGAAAGAAAACCTCCCACCAAAACTGTTAACTTTGAAGAACAGTCTACTGGGTTAGACCAGTAAAGAGCCATCAGCTGTCAGATAGCACTTTGTAAATTATGCAGCAGTTAATGTTCTCCTGTTATCAGAGAAAGTTTTATGCTTTCATGCAACTGAGCTGGCTTGTTTATGATCTCAAAAAAAAAAAAAATTCTATTAAAGTGTACCATGTTATGCTAGTATGCTAATGGTGGAAATAGCGCCACCTTGTGTTGCAAAGAGTTGTTAGATAATGTTGTCAGAAAGGAACCTAGCAAGGTTGACCTGTTTACATTTGTGTTTTGGGAAAACTTTTAATTATAGTAGTTATAATGTAGTACAAATACAAAACCCAAGGAGTGATGTTTTTCTGTGTTGGTTTAAACCTTGGACTGATGCTCGCTTTGGGACACAAAAGCATTTGTTGTACTTTCAGTTTTGATCAGAAATGCAATGATTTTGCATGCACTGAAGTCCTGTAATTATCAGGTGTTTACCTGTTTAATATTGTGAGACTGTTACATGCATAGAATTAGCTCACAAAAATGTGGTTTTATTTTTGCCATGTCCATGTCATGTTCTACAGTCAAATCAAACCACAAGTTTGTTGTTTAGCTGCTGTTTTGTACTTGAATGTACAAGAAAGTGATACTTGGGAACAGAACACTTGAGGCTGAATAATAGATTTAATGCATATTGTTATTACAATAGCCTAACAGACATAGATCACACTATGAGCAATGAGTCATACATGAGTGATAAAACACACATTTTATATTGGAGAATTGGAATCAAAAGTAACAATATCGAACATTTATTGTTCAGTCTAGATCTGTCAGTGATGCAATTATTTTTTTAATAAATGTTGTAATGCAGCTGAACAAACCCAGTGAGTGTTCTTTTAAAGTATATGTTTGTGGTGTTTTTCCCTTTATTAGGTAATAACAGCTAAAATAGATAAGAAATGGGAGAAGGACAAGGACCCATTCAAGGAAATTGGTTTGTTTAATTTAACTGAACTGAAATGAACTGAAAAAAAATGAGTGAGTAGTAAGTAGTAGGTATCATAATTCTAAGTGGGGTTAAATTTGTATCAAGCAGTCCACACAAAATGAAAAAAATAAGTTAACACTAAGCATGGCTATTAAGTTACATGAACTTTTTTTTTTTTTTTTTAGTTGTACTACTTGATTTGGTACTGCACACTTAAAATAAACAAGCTTTTCTAACTCACTATTCTTAAGATTACTTTGCTTAATTTGCAACGAGTTTGCATACTTTTTTTAAGTAAGGTCAACTAATTAGATTTTACAGTGAGTATACGTACACACGTCTCCCGCAGAGCTATGTTGAAAGTCCCTCAATATTCAGTCGAGTATTGGCTAATGACCTGCAACACCTAGACGTGTCCAGTACAGTACTACAATATGTAGATGATCTCTTGATATGTAGCACCTCCAAAGCTCAATGTGCACAAGACTCAGTCTCAGCCCTGATGGCTTTAGAAAAGGGGGCTCACAAGGTGAGTAAAAATAAATTACAGTTTTGCCAGACACAGGTTGAATACTTAGGTAAACAACTCTGTGGCACTAAATGAGCTATAGTGCCCTCACAAATTGAGGCAGTATCGAAAGCTCCCAAACCACAAACGGTGAGACACATGTCGTCATTTCTGCCATCTCAGCTTTACTAGAAGCCATACACCATCCAAAAGTGTTAGCCATCATTAAATGCGTAGCTCATCAAAAAACGAATTCCCTGATAGCTAAAGGCAACAACTTAGCAGATGAAGCCGCAAAACACATAGCTACACCCACCTGTATAGGACCACTGCTAGTAGCTGGAGATTGTGAACCACTGACAAACTTATATATATATGATATATATATATATATATATATATATATATATATATATATATATATATATGAGCTATATATATGTGCTGCTATGTAATAGCAGCACAACATCAGGCAAGTCCATATGCACATTCTGTATGGGCAAAAAGGGGGGCAAGTATAATCACTGAAGAAGGTCCATCACATGGGCTATGGCGAAGTGCACATGGACATATTGTCCTCCCAACATCTTTGGTACAGGTTGCTACACGTAGTGCGCATGGTCAGGACCATTGCACAAGTGGGGAGGTGTTGAGACGCCTTCAAGCAGTCTGGTGGTCACCATTTTTCCGACCTGCGTTTGTAGCTGAGACAATAAAAAAAGCCCTAAAAATGCTAGGAATCAAACAGAAGTTCAGATGTGTGTATCACCCACAGTCACAGAGAGTAGTGGAAAGGGCAAATGGCATGCTAAAAGCAAAACTTGCAAAAATTAGAGCAGACAGTCAGTATAAAATCAATTGGGTAGATGCATTGCCACTTGCTTTGATGGCTATACGAACACTAACTAACACTAACACTAAGCTAAGAGACTAACACATCTAATACCACACGAGGCACTTACAGGGAGACCGATGCCGGTTCCCTTTTGTAGAGGGCCGTATGCGAGCAATGTGAACGAGAACTAACATGCTACCTACGACACCTAACGCAAATACACAAAGCTGTGCTCCAACAGGTAAAAGCTGTGTCTGAGGACAGAGACGCTGACATTCCAGAGCAGCTAAGGAGAGTTGAACCTGGAGACTGGGTCTACGTAAAGGTGTTCAAACGAAAGTGGGACCAACCAAGGTGAGAAGGACCCTTTAAGGTTATCCTAACTACCCCAACTGCGCTGAAAGTAGAGGGTAAGAAATGTTGGTTCCATTTAAACCATTGCTGCAGAGCGAGGGATCCAGGTGAGACAGCAAGGGCACAGCACGATCCAGAAAGGGACGGTGAAGCCTCCCAACTGGAAGATAGACAGCTTCAAGATCCAAGGACAAAGATGATCACAGAGACTGGCTGAGAGGAGGAGTACCAGTAAACAACGTAATCACACTCACGTATATAAAGTCAGCTCAATACAATCAAACATTGACATTAGGACCAGAAGGCATAAAAATAGACACGCATGTGGTTCACAGACAATGCCTAAAAGAAGGGACAGTGATGGTAGTGGTACAATGTTCACGAAATCAATGCACATAGATAAACCTACACCAAACCATGACAGCTGAAGAAGCAACCAAATTGACCCAAATTTAAGTAAAATGAGGTGTCTGAGCTGAGAGATGTCTCTCCCATGTGTGTCCAATGTTTAGATACTTGTGTGGATCCAATGTTTAGATACTTGTGTGGGAAATGTTTAGATAAGCCTATGTCCAAGGTCTGGCTACTTTCATAGATGGGTGCCCCTTGGGGGTTGTTTTCCTAAAGTTCCAAAGAGATGAGATCAGTTTCAACCTGAACTATAGGTTCCACCTTCCCTTTCTGTAAAATAGCCATGTATGGTTATGAGGTTGGCTCTGAGCCTATCTTGTCACCACACATTAGCTATACCATGAGGCTTTAAAAGGTGTAGTTTGAGTGGAAAACGGAGGAGATTCACATTGGCTTCGGATCTTCTCACAGGCAATCCATGGTGCTTGTTTTGACGCTGTACTTTTTGTAATAAACCTTTTTATACAACTAAGTCGGTGTCAGCGGAGATTCCTTCATCATCATCACATCATCGCTACAGAAGATACAACACAGCCAACCCGTCTCAGACAGCTAAGGTCGCAAAAGGAGGAAGCATTTAGGAGTGGAGACAGAAGCAGGTTCAAAGAGGCAAAGTACAGGTTTAGCAAGGAGGTGAGGGGAGCTAAACGACTGTATTCTGAGAAACTCCAACACCAGTTCTCAGCCAAGGACTCTGCTTCTGTCTGGAAGGGGCTCAGAGAGCTCACCCATTACAAACCCAGAGCCCCCCACTCTGCTAACGACTTGCGCCTGTCCAACAATCTGAACAAGTTCTACTGTCGTTTCGAAAGACAATGGGACAGTCCAGACACAATCCCCTGGGACTCCATCCACCAGCCCCAGGCCACCAGCTTCACCTCTCCCACCACTGCAGGGGCCTGGGCCTCTCCACAACTTCAAACCTCAGAGGCCCCCTTCCCGTCCACAGTGACACCTCTCTCAATCCTGGAGAGGGATGTTAACAGACAATACAAGAGACAGAACCTCCACAAAGCAGCCGGGCCAGACTCTGTCTCTCCATCCACCCTGAAGCACTGTGCTGACCAGCTGTCTCTGGTGTTCACAGATATCTTTAACACTTCACTGGAGATATCCCACATACCAGCCTGCTTCAAATGTTCCAGCAAGAGATACTGTAAGACTTAAAGCACACTGGCAGACGAAGAGAAAGACAAAAGACACTCACATATGTGCAGCCTGCAGTATACTGGATCCAATGGCCAGCTGACTCAGAACTTGCACACCAATGGAGTGTGTGAAAAGCCTGGATACAGAAAGAACTGCCCACAGCACAAGAACCACGACTGCCGCTGCACTGCACTCTGATGTATGATGAGACTCAGCAACATACTGACTACAAAGAATGCTGGACAGAGTTGATTACAGGCAAAATATTATCTGTAATATGTCAAGACCTGTATGTTGGACCACAAGGACCAGCAGCAGCAGTTACTCTACCACCAGAACTACGTCCCTGGTTTCAAGTCACCAGCTCCGTCCCACATGTTACACTCCTGATAGCTAATGGACATGAATCACGTGACCTAGGACCGATGGTGAAGGCAGCACTACAAGTGACTGTATGGAAACCAACTCAGAACACGCATGTGCAGTCATCCTCCGATGGACAATATGTGAAAATATTTCTGCGAGCATATGACAAAGGAACAAGAGCCCAAGTGCTACTAAGTCAGAGATTCCCTACTCAACTGCCACTCTCAGAAGAACATAGTGTGCTACTACATCAGATACCACATGAGTTATGGTCACATCATAAAACAGATGTAGGGCTAGTTAGGTCAGCACAGCCAGTTCACATCAAAGCAAAAGAGGGCATTGTGTTGCCATACCAAAAACAATATCCCATTAAACCACACCAAATAGCAGGTATAAGACCCACCATCAAGGGCTTGGTAGCAGCAGGTGTGTTAAAACCAACAAAAAGTCTGTGTAATACACCAACTTGTCCAATAAAACAAAATAAACTCTAGTGACTATCGATTGGTGCATGATTTGTGCGCCATTAATTCCACTGTAGATGCAGAAGTACCTGTGGTTCCAGACCCACATACTTTGCTTTCTAATATCCCACATGACGCCTGTTGGTACACAGCATTTGTTAGTGTGCCATTACACCCAGATTCACAGTATCTGTTTGCTTTTACATATCAAGGACAGCAGTACACTGTAAATGCAAACATAGTATTTAATTAAAAATAGTAAATTGACTTAAATCAGTTTTTATCAAATTGCTATTAACACTTACTTTTAGTAAATTACTTGTAATTTGTGGTTGAAAAATCTCACCAGCTCAGTCTACTTGAACTGGATTAATTTAGAAAAAGTATGTTTTCGATAATTGTGCTTTTACAAGTACATTTACTCAATACTGCACTTAAGTACAAAGTACTTTAAGTACTTTACTTTTTTTTTCATATTACTGTCTACTTTTACTCCACTACATTTTAGAGGGAAATATTGTACTTTTTACATCACTGCATATGTAATAATACATACGCGATATATAATAATAATCAGTAGTATGCTACTTTTAATTTTAATATTTTAAGTATTTCTTTTTGTGGTTATATGTTTTTTACTTAATTGAAATTTTCACTGCAGGAGCTGTATTGTAAAAGAGTAGTTTCACGGAGTGGTATTAGTACTTTTGCTTCGATTTGAAAACTTCGCCGGCTTTTTTTTTTTTTTTCCCGACCTGTGGGCATGCGCAACTCCGTCCTCTCTACGCCTGACGGTATGTCAACAACACACCCGCAACGGACGAGAAGCTGGACCTAATCCCTGCAACAGCACTCGTTAAGGTTATTTTCAGCATTCTTGTGCTTGGCACACTCATTTGGTGAGTAATATTTTACCCTTGTTTAGACCGTTTTCTTTCTGTAAGTAAGCGCCATATTTTTCGTGCTTGCTAGTAATGATGTGTGTTGTAATGTCAGCTAACGCTGCCTCAGAGCTATATAGCTCTGAGCTAGCTGAACTATATTATGGACATAACGTGTCTTACTTTTGTCACGTTAAAGTTGAGGAGAAACTTTAGTGTAGCGGTCGCGGGCGTGCTCGTCACGTGCACGCGCACACCCGCTGTCGGAGTTGATTTTTTTTTCTGAGGCCAGTCATCTATGAGTACTCACTCACGATGAGAGACTGATCCCGGCGGTTTGTGAGTTTCCATGAGCAGGAGGGCATTCACATGGCAGAACATCAGAACAAGTCTGGATGTATCATTTTATTTTACGCTCGGCTGTTAAGTTAGGACTATGCTAACTTAATGTTATTTTATTTAACCCTCCTCACTTAACACCAGTCATATTTGTAGCTGTGTCGTTTCCATGGTTACCACGTTTAGCGCGCCCAATGAGCCGGTCACCCGCTCCACTCAGTGTGATCATTCTGCAGGATCAGTGAACTGTCAGCGTGTTTAATCAATCATAACTCTGAATACTAAACTGATTTTCACGGGATTGTTTAATGCAAACGTCACACATGTATATATAATATATATATATATATATTATATATACAGATATATAGGGAGAGAGAGATAGATAGATAGATATAGATTTTCATTTTTTTTGATATATATGTAGATATACATATTCATTTTTTCTGAGATCTAACTTCTGTCTATTGTGTTTTATCTTATATTGATGTATAATGTTGTATTGTTTCTTCATTTTTCAACTTATTAAAATAGCTGAGTAGTACACAATCTGCTTCTGCTTCTCTATCATATATTAGTGTTTTTATATATGTGTGTGTGTGTGTATTATATTATATCATACATAGCATATATCACATACCAGAATATTCTATTACCGTTATGCCTATTATGTATATTAAAATACGCCGAATCATGTGTCCGGTATCATGCCTACATGTATGACGTTTGCAGAAAAAAATCCCGTGAAAATCAGTTTAGTATTCAGAGTTATGATTAATTAAATGCATTGACACTTCATTGTACCTGCAGACAGATTACACTGAGTGGAGCGGGTGACCGGTCCAAGATGGCGGCCCCACGTCTCGTCAGCGCCAATAGGCAGTAGCGGTCGATGCGGCGTCTACTCTTTATATGTCTATGCCGCACACTGTTTACTTGCGCAGTGCTTGTCTGATCACACGAGGAGTGCAGTGAGAGCCCGCAGATCAGATTTGGGACAGACAAAAGGGTCTCCCTGTCTGTCTTTTTATCATAGCCTGTTACCATTGCTGGCATACTCAGTGGCCTAAGTTATTCTTTAAGGTTATGTTGTCTAGAATATGTACATTACAATACTGTCTTTGTGGGTAATAGGCCTATGTTACAGTTTTCACTTGTACTGGAAACAAGATGTTTATGAGTTGTGGTGAGCTTTGGTTGTGTTAAATTGTTGTATTCTTCTTAACTGTCCCCTTCCAGGCTCAGGCAGATGGTGATCAATCCACAGTTCCCTTGATACCACATAAGTGAGTCATTTACCATTTACCTTTTGTACTGCTGTGTTCATTTGGTAGCTGTTCTTGTCTTAAAGAAGTGAAATGATTAAAAGCTTGATAATTAGATAGATTTTTGCAAGGATTTAGTTTTTTTCTGTTGCTCTGGTATTTCAAGTCTGATACTGCATGTTAGTGTTTTTGTTTTTTGTTTCTATTTTGCCGGGCTTGATGCTAAAATGATCTTTTCTTTTCAGATTTTTCAAGAAGACAAAAAACTTCCTATGCAGTGGTCGTGTAAGTACTGCACATTTTGTGCTGAAAAGAGGTGCTTCTTACTTAAGCATTACCGCTTAAAACACGGGTGCCACACTCGAATATCACCACTACCGTGCCTTTATAAGGAGTGCCTGTGCACATTTAAATCTTTCAATGCACTCAAAGTCCACTTATCAACATGGCACACTCAAAAGGACCTGGGGAACGTGGGTGAAACTGCTTTCCATTGTCAGCTGTGTGACTTTGTGGAGCCTTGCACTGGAGCTGACTTTTTTACCCATTTACGAAGACAGTTGAAGCTGAAGCAAAAGGTTTCCTGTCCATATCAAGGCTGTAGCTTTCAGAGCAATGTTTATTCAACCTTTAATGCACATAAAAGCAAAGAACATCAAGACCACAATAAGATGGCATTCAAACCTGAAATTGTGTCACATAATGTACTTGAGGTACCTCCACCTAATATAAATATTCAACCTGAGGATAGTGCCCCTGAAACTGATCAGGTTGAGTTTGAGGTTACTGAGCTCAATGAAGATGTGGGAGACTTGGAGAGTCAGTTGGAACATAATGTAGCTGCTGTTTTTCTGAAAATGTCATCGATTCTTAACATCTCTGAAAATGCCCTGCAAGAAGTTATAGAGCAGATCAACCAAATTTATGTGCTTTCACAGCCATTGTTACATACCTCGGTTGGAAAAATACTAAATCAACATTGTGGAGATGTTGAGGACTCTTAAGTGAGTGAGATAGCTAAAGTATTTACTGAGAATAATGTATTCCTGAAATTCACTTCTACTAGGGGGTCATTGTCAACCACTAGCAAGCGAACATCATACATTTGAAAAGAATTCTCAGTGGTGACGCCTATTGAGTTTGTCCTAAAAAATGACAGGCAGACAGTTGTGTATATCCCCATACTAAAAATGCTGCAGACATTACTAAACAATGGAGAAATTTTAGATAAGGCCATGTCATCTGAGACAAATTTGTCACAAGGATACAGATCTCACAGGGATGGTTACCGGTTTAAAGACAATTCTCTCTTGACAGAGGAAGAATTCAGGATTGCTCTTTTCTTGTACATAGATGATTTTGAGGTGGCTAAGCCCTTGGGAACCTCCAGAAAGAAACACAAGCTGCCATCTACTGGGTACTTGGAAATCTACACCCTAAATATCGCTCCTCTCTTCATTCCATTCAGCTTGCTCTACTCATCATCGCTGAAGATGATATCAGGAAGTTGACTTTAAATGAGAGACCACAGTCTATTGAAGAATTAAAAGTGCAACTGGTAGATAAACTGTCACTGCAGTATGACTTTAAACTGCAGTATGAAGATCAAGACTTCCATAATGCCCTCTGCAATTTGACTGAAATAACTGATTTACCTGAAAGAGCTACGCTCAAAATCATCCCTCTTGTGACTCTCCATTTAACCGCATTGTCATCACCCACCACAACATCAGACACTGAGTGCAGCACAGCAGACACTGAGATCCTGTCAACAGGAAGAGCATCACCATCGCTAAGACAACAGTGGCCAGATTTCTTTGACATACCCAATTTCTCAGTTGATGTTGACTATAGACTCAGACAGGCAGATCTTGCCTTTATGAAGGATGGAACACGTATGACTCTACCACGAGATATGAAGCATGACATACTAGAAAAGCTTGCTGAGACGATGTACAGTTTCAAGGCTTACCCTAAAGATGATGACTTCAGCAGTGTTGCAAAAGCACTAATTAGCAAACACCCCTGCCTCACTGAGCCTGGACCACACAGATGGTATGGCTGGAAAAACAGCCTTAAATTATCGCACAAAGCTTCAAAAAGCTGGATGTGAGGATGTAGCAATCAATGGAGGCAAAAGAAGTAAAGGCAACCCAGAAGGAGAATCCTCAAGCAAGAATATCAAACGGCCAAAAAGAGGTGAAGCAAACTACCTACCTAACTTACCTGAAGGACATGATGAAACAAGCCTTGAAAATGCCAGAAAGGTTCTCGTGGAAGAAATGAAGAAGAAACAACCCAATGGCACTCTCATCTCACAAATGATGGACCAATCATTCCCACTACGCAGACAAGAAATTGTAGAAAAGGAACCTGCTGTACAGAACATTGTTGAACGATGGCCAGCACTCTTCACAGACAGGTAAACTATTTTTGTTCTCAACCAATAAAATAATGCCTATCAAAAAGAAATTCAAGGTGTGTGGCTAGAAATCCAAACACACTTGTTGGAATGTTAACACTTCTGCCATCTCTCCATCCCTACCCACCCCTCTCTCTACTTTTCAGGTGTTTGCTGAGTTCAACAGAATCGCAAGTAAGAATCTTGAGGGAGACTTCTTTGAGGCTCTGGACCAGTATACCCCACGTTTCATTGAACTTTTCAAAACAAGAAGGGGAACTGTTGGCCAGAAGCTCAGTGAGCTGATGCAGCACATGAGCTGGATGGTAAGTAGGTTAATTTTGCTTTTGATCTGTGTGATAGTTCATCAATCAAGTTCTAAATGAGATGATCCAGCCCAACCTATTCTATTTTCTGTCTGACTTGTGCTTGTGCCTTGCAAATTACTCTGTTAACTGGTCTTTTCTCTCTCTGTGTATCATTAGACACCAGACGTGACAGTACTTCGCTCTGTTGTCCTCAAAGGCATTCCTATTTTACTTGGTGACGACTCCAGTGAATTCTTCAAGACATGCTCTGTAAGTACTTGCACGTAAGAAAAAGTTTGGTCTGCATTAAAATAGAACTATATCTGTGCTGACATAGAAGATGTAATTTTATCTGCACAATATACAATATACATTTTGTACAGTGATTGATGTATTTTGTATGGCAATTCCTCCACAGCTAATCTGAGAGGTATTTAAACAGCCAGTAAATAAAAATGAAATTTGCCACATAAACGTTGTACACATTAATTAATTGTAAATCTAAGGAGCAGGAGTCCAGGCTGAAAAGTCAGTGTCACTGTTTAAGAATATATGGACCTTGTGGACCATAGCTTTAGTTTAATCATACCACATTTATTTTGTTGGTTATATTGTAACAATCCAGTGTGAACACATATTTAAAACCATATTCCCTAGCAAATGCTTTCAACATTAAAAATGAATGTTTAGAAGAGCATAAATTGCCATGCTGAAGAATGTGTGTGTGTGTCTTTGTAGGGTACAGCGAGAGACGAGGCCCTAGAATGCACTGTCGGTGTGCTGACAGTTGTCAGTGAAGATAATCCTCATGAGGGTCCAAGTTCAGTAGACCTCCAGCCCATCTCCACTGCCATCATTCTGGAGGGAGGTATCATCATGGATCATATAAAAAAACTTGCCTCAGGCAGTTTGTCTGTTATTTGGGCTTACATATGCTTTGCATTTGGATTACCCAAAATGCATGGCAAATACACTCAACTTCATTCAGACTGTGATGCTTGGACTGGGAAAGCAAACCTCCCACCAAAACTGTTAACTTTGAAGAACAGTCTACTGGGTTAGACCAGTAAAGAGCCATCAGCTGTCAGATAGCACTTTGTAAATTATGCAGCAGTTAATGTTCTCCTGTTATCAGAGAAAGTTTTATGCTTTCATGCAACTGAGCTGGCTTGTTTATGATCTCAAAAAAAAAAAAAAATTCTATTAAAGTGTACCATGTTATGCTAGTATGCTAATGGTGGAAATAGCGCCACCTTGTGTTGCAAAGAGTTGTTAGATAATGTTGTCAGAAAGGAACCTAGCAAGGTTGACCTGTTTACATTTGTGTTTTGGGAAAACTTTTAATTATAGTAGTTATAATGTAGTACAAATACAAAACCCAAGGAGTGATGTTTTTCTGTGTTGGTTTAAACCTTGGACTGATGCTCGCTTTGGGACACAAAAGCATTTGTTGTACTTTCAGTTTTGATCAGAAATGCAATGATTTTGCATGCACTGAAGTCCTGTAATTATCAGGTGTTTACCTGTTTAATATTGTGAGACTGTTACATGCATAGAATTAGCTCACAAAAATGTGGTTTTATTTTTGCCATGTCCATGTCATGTTCTACAGTCAAATCAAACCACAAGTTTGTTGTTTAGCTGCTGTTTTGTACTTGAATGTACAAGAAAGTGATACTTGGGAACAGAACACTTGAGGCTGAATAATAGATTTAATGCATATTGTTATTACAATAGCCTAACAGACATAGATCACACTATGAGCAATTTTACAACTAGCTTCAAAATACATTAAATATGACAAGAGGATAGAGAACAGTAATTTTATTGTTTATTGTAAGGTTATTACATGAGTGATAAAACACACATTTTATATTGGAGAATTGGAATCAAAAGTAACAATATCGAACATTTATTGTTCAGCCTAGATCTGTCAGTGATGCAATTATTTTTTTAATAAATGTTGTAATGCAGCTGAACAAACCCAGTGAGTGTTCTTTTAAAGTATATGTTTGTGGTGTTTTTCCCTTTATTAGGTAATAACAGCTAAAATAGATAAGAAATGGGAGAAGGACAAGGACCCATTCAAGGAAATTGGTTTGTTTAATTTAACTGAACTGAAATGAACTGAAAAAAAATGAGTGAGTAGTAAGTAGTAGGTATCATAATTCTAAGTGGGGTTAAATTTGTATCAAGCAGTCCACACAAAATGAAAAAATTAAGTTAACACTAAGCATGGCTATTAAGTTACATGAACTTTTTTTTTTTTTTTTTAGTTGTACTACTTGATTTGGTACTGCACACTTAAAATAAACAAGCTTTTCTAACTCACTATTCTTAAGATTACTTTGCTTAATTTGCAACGAGTTTGCATACTTTTTTTAAGTAAGGTCAACTAATTAGATTTTACAGTGAGTATACATACACACGTCTCCCGCAGAGCTATGTTGAAAGTCCCTCAATATTCAGTCGAGTATTGGCTAATGACCTGCAACACCTAGACGTGTCCAGTACAGTACTACAATATGTAGATGATCTCTTGATATGTAGCACCTCCAAAGCTCAATGTGCACAAGACTCAGTCTCAGCCCTGATGGCTTTAGAAAAGGGGGCTCACAAGGTGAGTAAAAATAAATTACAGTTTTGCCAGACACAGGTTGAATACTTAGGTAGACAACTCTGTGGCACTAAATGAGCTATAGTGCCCTCACAAATTGAGGCAGTATCGAAAGCTCCCAAACCACAAACGGTGAGACACATGTCGTCATTTCTGCCATCTCAGCTTTGCTAGAAGCCATACACCATCCAAAAGTGTTAGCCATCATTAAATGCGTAGCTCATCAAAAAACGAATTCCCTGATAGCTAAAGGCAACAACTTAGCAGATGAAGCCGCAAAACGCATAGCTACACCCACCTGTATAGGACCAGTGCTAGTAGCTGGAGATTGTGAACCACTGACAAACTTATATATATATGATATATATATATATATATATATATATGAGCTATATATATGTGCTGCTATGTAATAGCAGCACAACATCAGGCAAGTCCATATGCACATTCTGTATGGGCAAAAAGGGGGGCAAGTATAATCACTGAAGAAGGTCCATCACATGGGCTATGGCGAAGTGCACATGGACATATTGTCCTCCCAACATCTTTGGTACAGGTTGCTACACGTAGTGCGCATGGTCAGGACCATTGCACAAGTGGGGAGGTGTTGAGACGCCTTCAAGCAGTCTGGTGGTCACCATTTTTCCGACCTGCGTTTGTAGCTGAGACAATAAAAAAAAGCCCTAAAAATGCTAGGAATCAAACAGAAGTTCAGATGTGTGTATCACCCACAGTCACAGAGAGTAGTGGAAAGGGCAAATGGCATGCTAAAAGCAAAACTTGCAAAAATTAGAGCAGACAGTCAGTATAAAATCAATTGGGTAGATGCATTGCCACTTGCTTTGATGGCTATACGAACA
Organism: Lateolabrax maculatus; assembly: GCA_031216445.1. NCBI lineage: Eukaryota > Metazoa > Chordata > Actinopteri > Acropomatiformes > Lateolabracidae > Lateolabrax > Lateolabrax maculatus. The sequence continues at coordinate 25,393,904 of CM062218.1, forward strand.
CTAACTAACACTAACACTAAGCTAAGAGACTAACACATCTAATACCACACGAGGCACTTACAGGGAGACCGATGCCGGTTCCCTTTTGTAGAGGGCCGTATGCGAGCAATGTGAACGAGAACTAACATGCTACCTACGACACCTAACGCAAATACACAAAGCTGTGCTCCAACAGGTAAAAGCTGTGTCTGAGGACAGAGACGCTGACATTCCAGAGCAGCTAAGGAGAGTTGAACCTGGAGACTGGGTCTACGTAAAGGTGTTCAAACGAAAGTGGGACCAACCAAGGTGAGAAGGACCCTTTAAGGTTATCCTAACTACCCCAACTGCGCTGAAAGTAGAGGGTAAGAAATGTTGGTTCCATGTAAACCATTGCTGCAGAGCGAGGGATCCAGGTGAGACAGCAAGGGCACAGCACGATCCATAAAGGGACGGTGGAGCCTCCCAACTGGAAGATAGACAGCTTCAAGATCCAAGGACAAAGATGATCACAGAGACTGGCTGAGAGGAGGAGTACCAGTAAACAACGTAATCACACTCACGTATATAAAGTCAGCTCAATACAATCAAACATTGACATTAGGACCAGAAGGCATAAAAATAGACACGCATGTGGTTCACAGACAATGCCTAAAAGAAGGGACAGTGATGGTAGTGGTACAATGTTCACAAAATCAATGCACATAGATAAACCTACACCAAACCATGACAGCTGAAGAAGCAACCAAATTGACCCAAATTTAAGTAAAATGAGGTGTCTGAGCTGAGAGATGTCTCTCCCATGTGTGTCCAATGTTTAGATACTTGTGTGGATCCAATGTTTAGATACTTGTGTGGGAAATGTTTAGATAAGCCTATGTCCAAGGTCTGGCTACTTTCATAGATGGGTGCCCCTTGGGGGTTGTTTTCCTAAAGTTCCAAAGAGATGAGATCAGTTTCAACCTGAACTATAGGTTCCACCTTCCCTTTCTGTAAAATAGCCATGTATGGTTATGAGGTTGGCTCTGAGCCTATCTTGTCACCACACATTAGCTATACCATGAGGCTTTAAAAGGTGTAGTTTGAGTGGAAAACGGGGGAGATTCACATTGGCTTCGGATCTTCTCACAGGCAATCCATGGTGCTTGTTTTGACGCTGTACTTTTTGTAATAAACCTTTTTATACAACTAAGTCGGTGTCAGCGGAGATTCCTTCATCATCATCACATCATCGCTACAGAAGATACAACACAGCCAACCCGTCTCAGACAGCTAAGGTCGCAAAAGGAGGAAGCATTTAGGAGTGGAGACAGAAGCAGGTTCAAAGAGGCAAAGTACAGGTTTAGCAAGGAGGTGAGGGGAGCTAAACGACTGTATTCTGAGAAACTCCAACACCAGTTCTCAGCCAAGGACTCTGCTTCTGTCTGGAAGGGGCTCAGAGAGCTCACCCATTACAAACCCAGAGCCCCCCACTCTGCTAACGACTTGCGCCTGTCCAACAATCTGAACAAGTTCTACTGTCGTTTCGAAAGACAATGGGACAGTCCAGACACAATCCCCTGGGACTCCATCCACCAGCCCCAGGCCACCAGCTTCACCTCTCCCACCACTGCAGGGGCCTGGGCCTCTCCACAACTTCAAACCTCAGAGGCCCCCTTCCCGTCCACAGTGACACCTCTCTCAATCCTGGAGAGGGATGTTAACAGACAATACAAGAGATGGTGAAGGCAGCACTACAAGTGACTGTATGGAAACCAACTCAGAACACGCATGTGCAGTCATCCTCCGATGGACAATATGTGAAAATATTTCTGCGAGCATATGACAAAGGAACAAGAGCCCAAGTGCTACTAAGTCAGAGATTCCCTACTCAACTGCCACTCTCAGAAGAACATAGTGTGCTACTACATCAGATACCACATGAGTTATGGTCACATCATAAAACAGATGTAGGGCTAGTTAGGTCAGCACAGCCAGTTCACATCAAAGCAAAAGAGGGCATTGTGTTGCCATACCAAAAACAATATCCCATTAAACCACACCAAATAGCAGGTATAAGACCCACCATCAAGGGCTTGGTAGCAGCAGGTGTGTTAAAACCAACAAAAAGTCTGTGTAATACACCAACTTGTCCAATAAAACAAAATAAACTCTAGTGACTATCGATTGGTGCATGATTTGTGCGCCATTAATTCCACTGTAGATGCAGAAGTACCTGTGGTTCCAGACCCACATACTTTGCTTTCTAATATCCCACATGACGCCTGTTGGTACACAGCATTTGTTAGTGTGCCATTACACCCAGATTCACAGTATCTGTTTGCTTTTACATATCAAGGACAGCAGTACACTGTAAATGCAAACATAGTATTTAATTAAAAATAGTAAATTGACTTAAATCAGTTTTTATCAAATTGCTATTAACACTTACTTTTAGTAAGTTACTTGTAATTTGTGGTTGAAAAATCTCACCAGCTCAGTCTACTTGAACTGGATTAATTTAGAAAAAGTATGTTTTCGATAATTGTGCTTTTACAAGTACATTTACTCAATACTGCACTTAAGTACAAAGTACTTTAAGTACTTTACTTTTTTTTTCATATTACTGTCTACTTTTACTCCACTACATTTCAGAGGGAAATATTGTACTTTTTACATCACTGCATATGTAATAATACATACGCGATATATAATAATAATCAGTAGTATGCTACTTTTAATTTTAATATTTTAAGTATTTCTTTTTGTGGTTATATGTTTTTTACTTAATTGAAATTTTCACTGCAGGAGCTGTATTGTAAAAGAGTAGTTTCACGGAGTGGTATTAGTACTTTTGCTTCGATTTGAAAACTTCGCCGGCTTTTTTTTTTTTTTTTCCCGACCTGTGGGCATGCGCAACTCCGTCCTCTCTACGCCTGACGGTATGTCAACAACACACCCGCAACGGACGAGGAGCTGGACCTAATCCCTGCAACAGCACTCGTTAAGGTTATTTTCAGCATTCTTGTGCTTGGCACACTCATTTGGTGAGTAATATTTTACCCTTGTTTAGACCGTTTTCTTTCTGTAAGTAAGCGCCATATTTTTCGTGCTTGCTAGTAATGATGTGTGTTGTAATGTCAGCTAACGCTGCCTCAGAGCTATATAGCTCTGAGCTAGCTGAACTATATTATGGACATAACGTGTCTTACTTTTGTCACGTTAAAGTTGAGGAGAAACTTTAGTGTAGCGGTCGCGGGCGTGCTCGTCACGTGCACGCGCACGCGCACACCCGCTGTCGGAGTTGATTTTTTTTTCTGAGGCCAGTCATCTATGAGTACTCACTCACGATGAGAGACTGATCCCGGCGGTTTGTGAGTTTCCATGAGCAGGAGGGCATTCACATGGCAGAACATCAGAACAAGTCTGGATGTATCATTTTATTTTACGCTCGGCTGTTAAGTTAGGACTATGCTAACTTAATGTTATTTTATTTAACCCTCCTCACTTAACACTAGTCATATTTGTAGCTGTGTCGTTTCCATGGTTACCACGTTTAGCGCGCCCAATGAGCCGGTCACCCGCTCCACTCAGTGTGATCATTCTGCAGGATCAATGAACTGTCAGCGTGTTTAATCAATCATAACTCTGAATACTAAACTGATTTTCACGGGATTGTTTAATGCAAACGTCACACATGTATATATAATATATATATATATATTATATATACAGATATATAGGGAGAGAGAGATAGATAGATAGATAGATATAGATTTTCATTTTTTTTGATATATATGTAGATATACATATTCATTTTTTCTGAGATCTAACTTCTGTCTATTGTGTTTTATCTTATATTGATGTATAATGTTGTATTGTTTCTTCATTTTTCAACTTATTAAAATAGCTGAGTAGTACACAATCTGCTTCTGCTTCTCTATCATATATTAGTGTTTTTATATATATGTGTGTGTGTGTGTATTATATTATATCATACATAGCATATATCACATACCAGAATATTCTATTACCGTTATGCCTATTATGTATATTAAAATACGCCGAATCATGTGTCCGGTATCATGCCTACATGTATGACGTTTGCAGAAAAAAATCCCGTGAAAATCAGTTTAGTATTCAGAGTTATGATTAATTAAATGCATTGACACTTCATTGTACCTGCAGACAGATTACACTGAGTGGAGCGGGTGACCGGTCCAAGATGGCGGCCCCACGTCTCGTCAGCGCCAATAGGCAGTAGCGGTCGATGCGGCGTCTACTCTTTATATGTCTATGCCGCACACTGTTTACTTGCGCAGTGCTTGTCTGATCACACGAGGAGTGCAGTGAGAGCCCGCAGATCAGATTTGGGACAGACAAAAGGGTCTCCCTGTCTGTCTTTTTATCATAGCCTGTTACCATTGCTGGCATACTCAGTGGCCTAAGTTATTCTTTAAGGTTATGTTGTCTAGAATATGTACATTACAATACTGTCTTTGTGGGTAATAGGCCTATGTTACAGTTTTCACTTGTACTGGAAACAAGATGTTTATGAGTTGTGGTGAGCTTTGGTTGTGTTAAATTGTTGTATTCTTCTTAACTGTCCCCTTCCAGGCTCAGGCAGATGGTGATCAATCCACAGTTCCCTTGATACCACATAAGTGAGTCATTTACCATTTACCTTTTGTACTGCTGTGTTCATTTGGTAGCTGTTCTTGTCTTAAAGAAGTGAAATGATTAAAAGCTTGATAATTAGATAGATTTTTGCAAGGATTTAGTTTTTTTCTGTTGCTCTGGTATTTCAAGTCTGATACTGCATGTTAGTGTTTTTGTTTTTTGTTTCTATTTTGCCGGGCTTGATGCTAAAATGATCTTTTCTTTTCAGATTTTTCAAGAAGACAAAAAACTTCCTATGCAGTGGTCGTGTAAGTACTGCACATTTTGCGCTGAAAAGAGGTGCTTCTTACTTAAGCATTACCGCTTAAAACACGGGTGCCACACTCGAATATCACCACTACCGTGCCTTTATAAGGAGTGCCTGTGCACATTTAAATCTTTCAATGCACTCAAAGTCCACTTATCAACATGGCACACTCAAAAGGACCTGGGGAACGTGGGTGAAACTGCTTTCCATTGTCAGCTGTGTGACTTTGTGGAGCCTTGCACTGGAGCTGACTTTTTTACCCATTTACGAAGACATTTGAAGCTGAAGCAAAAGGTTTCCTGTCCATATCAAGGCTGTAGCTTTCAGAGCAATGTTTATTCAACCTTTAATGCACATAAAAGCAAAGAACATCAAGACCACAATAAGATGGCATTCAAACCTGAAATTGTGTCACATAATGTACTTGAGGTACCTCCACCTAATATAAATATTCAACCTGAGGATAGTGCCCCTGAAACTGATCAGGTTGAGTTTGAGGTTACTGAGCTCAATGAAGATGTGGGAGACTTGGAGAGTCAGTTGGAACATAATGTAGCTGCTGTTTTTCTGAAAATGTCATCGATTCTTAACATCTCTGAAAATGCCCTGCAAGAAGTTATAGAGCAGATCAACCAAATTTATGTGCTTTCACAGCCATTGTTACATACCTCGGTTGGAAAAATACTAAATCAACATTGTGGAGATGTTGAGGACTCTTAAGTGAGTGAGATAGCTAAAGTATTTACTGAGAATAATGTATTCCTGAAATTCACTTCTACTAGGGGGTCATTGTCAACCACTAGCAAGCGAACATCATACATTTGAAAAGAATTCTCAGTGGTGACGCCTATTGAGTTTGTCCTAAAAAATGACAGGCAGACAGTTGTGTATATCCCCATACTAAAAATGCTGCAGACATTACTAAACAATGGAGAAATTTTAGATAAGGCCATGTCATCTGAGACAAATTTGTCACAAGGATACAGATCTCACAGGGATGGTTACCGGTTTAAAGACAATTCTCTCTTGACAGAGGAAGAATTCAGGATTGCTCTTTTCTTGTACATAGATGATTTTGAGGTGGCTAAGCCCTTGGGAACCTCCAGAAAGAAACACAAGCTGCCATCTACTGGGTACTTGGAAATCTACACCCTAAATATCGCTCCTCTCTTCATTCCATTCAGCTTGCTCTACTCATCATCGCTGAAGATGATATCAGGAAGTTGACTTTAAATGAGAGACCACAGTCTATTGAAGAATTAAAAGTGCAACTGGTAGATAAACTGTCACTGCAGTATGACTTTAAACTGCAGTATGAAGATCAAGACTTCCATAATGCCCTCTGCAATTTGACTGAAATAACTGATTTACCTGAAAGAGCTACACTCAAAATCATCCCTCTTGTGACTCTCCATTTAACCGCATTGTCATCACCCACCACAACATCAGACACTGAGTGCAGCACAGCAGACACTGAGATCCTGTCGACAGGAAGAGCATCACCATCGCTAAGACAACAGTGGCCAGATTTCTTTGACATACCCAATTTCTCAGTTGATGTTGACTATAGACTCAGACAGGCAGATCTTGCCTTTATGAAGGATGGAACACGTATGACTCTACCACGAGATATGAAGCATGACATACTAGAAAAGCTTGCTGAGACGATGTACAGTTTCAAGGCTTACCCTAAAGATGATGACTTCAGCAGTGTTGCAAAAGCACTAATTAGCAAACACCCCTGCCTCACTGAGCCTGGACCACACAGATGGTATGGCTGGAAAAACAGCCTTAAATTATCGCACAAAGCTTCAAAAAGCTGGATGTGAGGATGTAGCAATCAATGGAGGCAAAAGAAGTAAAGGCAACCCAGAAGGAGAATCCTCAAGCAAGAATATCAAACGGCCAAAAAGAGGTGAAGCAAACTACCTACCTAACTTACCTGAAGGACATGATGAAACAAGCCTTGAAAATGCCAGAAAGGTTCTCGTGGAAGAAATGAAGAAGAAACAACCCAATGGCACTCTCATCTCACAAATGATGGACCAATCATTCCCACTACGCAGACAAGAAATTGTAGAAAAGGAACCTGCTGTACAGAACATTGTTGAACGATGGCCAGCACTCTTCACAGACAGGTAAACTATTTTTGTTCTCAACCAATAAAATAATGCCTATCAAAAAGAAATTCAAGGTGTGTGGCTAGAAATCCAAACACACTTGTTGGAATGTTAACACTTCTGCCATCTCTCCATCCCTACCCACCCCTCTCTCTACTTTTCAGGTGTTTGCTGAGTTCAACAGAATCGCAAGTAAGAATCTTGAGGGAGACTTCTTTGAGGCTCTGGACCAGTATACCCCACGTTTCATTGAACTTTTCAAAACAAGAAGGGGAACTGTTGGCCAGAAGCTCAGTGAGCTGATGCAGCACATGAGCTGGATGGTAAGTAGGTTAATTTTGCTTTTGATCTGTGTGATAGTTCATCAGTCAAGTTCTAAATGAGATGATCCAGCCCAACCTATTCTATTTCCTGTCTGACTTGTGCTTGTGCCTTGCAAATTACTCTGTTAACTGGTCTTTTCTCTCTCTGTGTATCATTAGACACCAGACGTGACAGTACTTCGCTCTGTTGTCCTCAAAGGCATTCCTATTTTACTTGGTGACGACTCCAGTGAATTCTTCAAGACATGCTCTGTAAGTACTTGCACATAAGAAAAAGTTTGGTCTGCATTAAAATAGAACTATATCTGTGCTGACATAGAAGATGTAATTTTATCTGCACAATATACAATATACATTTTGTACAGTGATTGATGTATTTTGTATGGCAATTCCTCCACAGCTAATCTGAGAGGTATTTAAACAGCCAGTAAATAAAAATGAAATTTGCCACATAAACGTTGTACACATTAATTAATTGTAAATCTAAGGAGCAGGAGTCCAGGCTGAAAAGTCAGTGTCACTGTTTAAGAATATATGGACCTTGTGGACCATAGCTTTAGTTTAATCATACCACATTTATTTTGTTGGTTATATTGTAACAATCCAGTGTGAACACATATTTAAAACCATATTCCCTAGCAAATGCTTTCAACATTAAAAATGAATGTTTAGAAGAGCATAAATTGCCATGCTGAAGAATGTGTGTGTGTGTCTTTGTAGGGTACAGCGAGAGACGAGGCCCTAGAATGCACTGTCGGTGTGCTGACAGTTGTCAGTGAAGATAATCCTCATGAGGGTCCAAGTTCAGTAGACCTCCAGCCCATCTCCACTGCCATCATTCTGGAGGGAGGTATCATCATGGATCATATAAAAAAAACTTGCCTCAGGCAGTTTGTCTGTTATTTGGGCTTACATATGCTTTGCATTTGGATTACCCAAAATGCATGGCAAATACACTCAACTTCATTCAGACTGTGATGCTTGGACTGGGAAAGAAAACCTCCCACCAAAACTGTTAACTTTGAAGAACAGTCTACTGGGTTAGACCAGTAAAGAGCCATCAGCTGTCAGATAGCACTTTGTAAATTATGCAGCAGTTAATGTTCTCCTGTTATCAGAGAAAGTTTTATGCTTTCATGCAACTGAGCTGGCTTGTTTATGATCTCAAAAAAAAAAAAAATTCTATTAAAGTGTACCATGTTATGCTAGTATGCTAATGGTGGAAATAGCGCCACCTTGTGTTGCAAAGAGTTGTTAGATAATGTTGTCAGAAAGGAACCTAGCAAGGTTGACCTGTTTACATTTGTGTTTTGGGAAAACTTTTAATTATAGTAGTTATAATGTAGTACAAATACAAAACCCAAGGAGTGATGTTTTTCTGTGTTGGTTTAAACCTTGGACTGATGCTCGCTTTGGGACACAAAAGCATTTGTTGTACTTTCAGTTTTGATCAGAAATGCAATGATTTTGCATGCACTGAAGTCCTGTAATTATCAGGTGTTTACCTGTTTAATATTGTGAGACTGTTACATGCATAGAATTAGCTCACAAAAATGTGGTTTTATTTTTGCCATGTCCATGTCATGTTCTACAGTCAAATCAAACCACAAGTTTGTTGTTTAGCTGCTGTTTTGTACTTGAATGTACAAGAAAGTGATACTTGGGAACAGAACACTTGAGGCTGAATAATAGATTTAATGCATATTGTTATTACAATAGCCTAACAGACATAGATCACACTATGAGCAATTTTACAACTAGCTTTAAAATACATTAAATATGACAAGAGGATAGAGAACAGTAATTTTATTGTTTATTGTAAGGTTATTACATGAGTGATAAAACACACATTTTATATTGGAGAATTGGAATCAAAAGTAACAATATCGAACATTTATTGTTCAGTCTAGATCTGTCAGTGATGCAATTATTTTTTTAATAAATGTTGTAATGCAGCTGAACAAACCCAGTGAGTGTTCTTTTAAAGTATATGTTTGTGGTGTTTTTCCCTTTATTAGGTAATAACAGCTAAAATAGATAAGAAATGGGAGAAGGACAAGGACCCATTCAAGGAAATTGGTTTGTTTAATTTAACTGAACTGAAATGAACTGAAAAAAAATGAGTGAGTAGTAAGTAGTAGGTATCATAATTCTAAGTGGGGTTAAATTTGTATCAAGCAGTCCACACAAAATGAAAAAATTAAGTTAACACTAAGCATGGCTATTAAGTTACATGAACTTTTTTTTTTTTTTTTTAGTTGTACTACTTGATTTGGTACTGCACACTTAAAATAAACAAGCTTTTCTAACTCACTATTTTTAAGATTACTTTGCTTAATTTGCAACGAGTTTGCATACTTTTTTTAAGTAAGGTCAACTAATTAGATTTTACAGTGAGTATACGTACACACGTCTCCCGCAGAGCTATGTTGAAAGTCCCTCAATATTCAGTCGAGTATTGGCTAATGACCTGCAACACCTAGACGTGTCCAGTACAGTACTACAATATGTAGATGATCTCTTGATATGTAGCACCTCCAAAGCTCAATGTGCACAAGACTCAGTCTCAGCCCTGATGGCTTTAGAAAAGGGGGCTCACAAGGTGAGTAAAAATAAATTACAGTTTTGCCAGACACAGGTTGAATACTTAGGTAGACAACTCTGTGGCACTAAATGAGCTATAGTGCCCTCACAAATTGAGGCAGTATCGAAAGCTCCCAAACCACAAACGGTGAGACACATGTCGTCATTTCTGCCATCTCAGCTTTACTAGAAGCCATACACCATCCAAAAGTGTTAGCCATCATTAAATGCGTAGCTCATCAAAAAACGAATTCCCTGATAGCTAAAGGCAACAACTTAGCAGATGAAGCCGCAAAACGCATAGCTACACCCACCTGTATAGGACCACTGCTAGTAGCTGGAGATTGTGAACCACTGACAAACTTATATATATATGATATATATATATATATATATATGAGCTATATATATGTGCTGCTATGTAATAGCAGCACAACATCAGGCAAGTCCATATGCACATTGTGTATGGGCAAAAAGGGGGGCAAGTATAATCACTGAAGAAGGTCCATCACATGGGCTATGGCGAAGTGCACATGGACATATTGTCCTCCCAACATCTTTGGTACAGGTTGCTACACGTAGTGCGCATGGTCAGGACCATTGCACAAGTGGGGAGGTGTTGAGACGCCTTCAAGCAGTCTGGTGGTCACCATTTTTCCGACCTGCGTTTGTAGCTGAGACAATTTTGCAAGGAAGGTTTTTTTCTGTTGCTCTGGTATTTCAAGTCTGATACTGCATGTTAGTCTTTTTGTTTTTTGTTTCTATTTTGCCGGGCTTGATGCTAAAATGATCTTTTCTTTTCAGATTTTTCAAGAAGACAAAAAACTTCCTATGCAGTGGTTGTGTAAGTACTGCACATTTTGTGCTGAAAAGAGGTGCTTCTTACTTAAGCATTACCGCTTAAAACACGGGTGCCACACTCGAATATCACCACTACCGTGCCTTTATAAGGAGTGCCTGTGCACATTTAAATCTTTCAATGCACTCAAAGTCCACTTATCAACATGGCACACTCAAAAGGACCTGGGGAACGTGGGTGAAACTGCTTTCCATTGTCAGCTGTGTGACTTTGTGGAGCCTTGCACTGGAGCTGACTTTTTTACCCATTTACGAAGACATTTGAAGCTGAAGCAAAAGGTTTCCTGTCCATATCAAGGCTGTAGCTTTCAGAGCAATGTTTATTCAACCTTTAATACACATAAAAGCAAAGAACATCAAGACCACAATAAGATGGCATTCAAACCTGAAATTGTGTCACATAATGTACTTGAGGTACCTCCACCTAATATAAATATTCAACCTGAGGATAGCGCCCCTGAAACTGATCAGGTTGAGTTTGAGGTTACTGAGCTCAATGAAGATGTGGGAGACTTGGAGAGTCAGTTGGAACATAATGTAGCTGCTGTTTTTCTGAAAATGTCATCGATTCTTAACATCTCTGAAAATGCCCTGCAAGAAGTTATAGAGCAGATCAACCAAATTTATGTGCTTTCACAGCCATTGTTACATACCTCGGTTGGAAAAATACTAAATCAACATTGTGGAGATGTTGAGGACTCTTAAGTGAGTGAGATAGCTAAAGTATTTACTGAGAATAATGTATTCCTGAAATTCACTTCTACTAGGGGGTCATTGTCAACCACTAGCAAGCGAACATCATACATTTGAAAAGAATTCTCAGTGGTGACGCCTATTGAGTTTGTCCTAAAAAATGACAGGCAGACAGTTGTGTATATCCCCATACTAAAAATGCTGCAGACATTACTAAACAATGGAGAAATTTTAGATAAGGCCATGTCATCTGAGACAAATTTGTCACAAGGATACAGATCTCACAGGGATGGTTACCGGTTTAAAGACAATTCTCTCTTGACAGAGGAAGAATTCAGGATTGCTCTTTTCTTGTACATAGATGATTTTGAGGTGGCTAAGCCCTTGGGAACCTCCAGAAAGAAACACAAGCTGCCATCTACTGGGTACTTGGAAATCTACACCCTAAATATCGCTCCTCTCTTCATTCCATTCAGCTTGCTCTACTCATCATCGCTGAAGATGATATCAGGAAGTTGACTTTAAATGAGAGACCACAGTCTATTGAAGAATTAAAAGTGCAACTGGTAGATAAACTGTCACTGCAGTATGACTTTAAACTGCAGTATGAAGATCAAGACTTCCATAATGCCCTCTGCAATTTGACTGAAATAACTGATTTACCTGAAAGAGCTACGCTCAAAATCATCCCTCTTGTGACTCTCCATTTAACCGCATTGTCATCACCCACCACAACATCAGACACTGAGTGCAGCACAGCAGACACTGAGATCCTGTCGACAGGAAGAGCATCACCATCGCTAAGACAACAGTGGCCAGATTTCTTTGACATACCCAATTTCTCAGTTGATGTTGACTATAGACTCAGACAGGCAGATCTTGCCTTTATGAAGGATGGAACACGTATGACTCTACCACGAGATATGAAGCATGACATACTAGAAAAGCTTGCTGAGACGATGTACAGTTTCAAGGCTTACCCTAAAGATGATGACTTCAGCAGTGTTGCAAAAGCACTAATTAGCAAACACCCCTGCCTCACTGAGCCTGGACCACACAGATGGTATGGCTGGAAAAACAGCCTTAAATTATCGCACAAAGCTTCAAAAAGCTGGATGTGAGGATGTAGCAATCAATGGAGGCAAAAGAAGTAAAGGCAACCCAGAAGGAGAATCCTCAAGCAAGAATATCAAACGGCCAAAAAGAGGTGAAGCAAACTACCTACCTAACTTACCTGAAGGACATGATGAAACAAGCCTTGAAAATGCCAGAAAGGTTCTCGTGGAAGAAATGAAGAAGAAACAACCCAATGGCACTCTCATCTCACAAATGATGGACCAATCATTCCCACTACGCAGACAAGAAATTGTAGAAAAGGAACCTGCTGTACAGAACATTGTTGAACGATGGCCAGCACTCTTCACAGACAGGTAAACTATTTTTGTTCTCAACCAATAAAATAATGCCTATCAAAAAGAAATTCAAGGTGTGTGGCTAGAAATCCAAACACACTTGTTGGAATGTTAACACTTCTGCCATCTCTCCATCCCTACCCACCCCTCTCTCTACTTTTCAGGTGTTTGCTGAGTTCAACAGAATCGCAAGTAAGAATCTTGAGGGAGACTTCTTTGAGGCTCTGGACCAGTATACCCCACGTTTCATTGAACTTTTCAAAACAAGAAGGGGAACTGTTGGCCAGAAGCTCAGTGAGCTGATGCAGCACATGAGCTGGATGGTAAGTAGGTTAATTTTGCTTTTGATCTGTGTGATAGTTCATCAATCAAGTTCTAAATGAGATGATCCAGCCCAACCTATTCTATTTCCTGTCTGACTTGTGCTTGTGCCTTGCAAATTACTCTGTTAACTGGTCTTTTCTCTCTCTGTGTATCATTAGACACCAGACGTGACAGTACTTCGCTCTGTTGTCCTCAAAGGCATTCCTATTTTACTTGGTGACGACTCCAGTGAATTCTTCAAGACATGCTCTGTAAGTACTTGCACATAAGAAAAAGTTTGGTCTGCATTAAAATAGAACTATATCTGTGCTGACATAGAAGATGTAATTTTATCTGCACAATATACAATATACATTTTGTACAGTGATTGATGTATTTTGTATGGCAATTCCTCCACAGCTAATCTGAGAGGTATTTAAACAGCCAGTAAATAAAAATGAAATTTGCCACATAAACGTTGTACACATTAATTAATTGTAAATCTAAGGAGCAGGAGTCCAGGCTGAAAAGTCAGTGTCACTGTTTAAGAATATATGGACCTTGTGGACCATAGCTTTAGTTTAATCATACCACATTTATTTTGTTGGTTATATTGTAACAATCCAGTGTGAACACATATTTAAAACCATATTCCCTAGCAAATGCTTTCAACATTAAAAATGAATGTTTAGAAGAGCATAAATTGCCATGCTGAAGAATGTGTGTGTGTGTCTTTGTAGGGTACAGCGAGAGACGAGGCCCTAGAATGCACTGTCGGTGTGCTGACAGTTGTCAGTGAAGATAATCCTCATGAGGGTCCAAGTTCAGTAGACCTCCAGCCCATCTCCACTGCCATCATTCTGGAGGGAGGTATCATCATGGATCATATAAAAAAACTTGCCTCAGGCAGTTTGTCTGTTATTTGGGCTTACATATGCTTTGCATTTGGATTACCCAAAATGCATGGCAAATACACTCAACTTCATTCAGACTGTGATGCTTGGACTGGGAAAGAAAACCTCCCACCAAAACTGTTAACTTTGAAGAACAGTCTACTGGGTTAGACCAGTAAAGAGCCATCAGCTGTCAGATAGCACTTTGTAAATTATGCAGCAGTTAATGTTCTCCTGTTATCAGAGAAAGTTTTATGCTTTCATGCAACTGAGCTGGCTTGTTTATGATCTCAAAAAAAAAAAAAATTCTATTAAAGTGTACCATGTTATGCTAGTATGCTAATGGTGGAAATAGCGCCACCTTGTGTTGCAAAGAGTTGTTAGATAATGTTGTCAGAAAGGAACCTAGCAAGGTTGACCTGTTTACATTTGTGTTTTGGGAAAACTTTTAATTATAGTAGTTATAATGTAGTACAAATACAAAACCCAAGGAGTGATGTTTTTCTGTGTTGGTTTAAACCTTGGACTGATGCTCGCTTTGGGACACAAAAGCATTTGTTGTACTTTCAGTTTTGATCAGAAATGCAATGATTTTGCATGCACTGAAGTCCTGTAATTATCAGGTGTTTACCTGTTTAATATTGTGAGACTGTTACATGCATAGAATTAGCTCACAAAAATGTGGTTTTATTTTTGCCATGTCCATGTCATGTTCTACAGTCAAATCAAACCACAAGTTTGTTGTTTAGCTGCTGTTTTGTACTTGAATGTACAAGAAAGTGATACTTGGGAACAGAACACTTGAGGCTGAATAATAGATTTAATGCATATTGTTATTACAATAGCCTAACAGACATAGATCACACTATGAGCAATTTTACAACTAGCTTTAAAATACATTAAATATGACAAGAGGATAGAGAACAGTAATTTTATTGTTTATTGTAAGGTTATTACATGAGTGATAAAACACACATTTTATATTGGAGAATTGGAATCAAAAGTAACAATATCGAACATTTATTGTTCAGTCTAGATCTGTCAGTGATGCAATTATTTTTTTAATAAATGTTGTAATGCAGCTGAACAAACCCAGTGAGTGTTCTTTTAAAGTATATGTTTGTGGTGTTTTTCCCTTTATTAGGTAATAACAGCTAAAATAGATAAGAAATGGGAGAAGGACAAGGACCCATTCAAGGAAATTGGTTTGTTTAATTTAACTGAACTGAAATGAACTGAAAAAAAATGAGTGAGTAGTAAGTAGTAGGTATCATAATTCTAAGTGGGGTTAAATTTGTATCAAGCAGTCCACACAAAATGAAAAAATTAAGTTAACACTAAGCATGGCTATTAAGTTACATGAACTTTTTTTTTTTTTTTTTTTTTGGTTGTACTACTTGATTTGGTACTGCACACTTAAAATAAACAAGCTTTTCTAACTCACTATTCTTAAGATTACTTTGCTTAATTTGCAACGAGTTTGCATACTTTTTTTAAGTAAGGTCAACTAATTAGATTTTACAGTGAGTATACGTACACACGTCTCCCGCAGAGCTATGTTGAAAGTCCCTCAATATTCAGTCGAGTATTGGCTAATGACCTGCAACACCTAGACGTGTCCAGTACAGTACTACAATATGTAGATGATCTCTTGATATGTAGCACCTCCAAAGCTCAATGTGCACAAGACTCAGTCTCAGCCCTGATGGCTTTAGAAAAGGGGGCTCACAAGGTGAGTAAAAATAAATTACAGTTTTGCCAGACACAGGTTGAATACTTAGGTAGACAACTCTGTGGCACTAAATGAGCTATAGTGCCCTCACAAATTGAGGCAGTATCGAAAGCTCCCAAACCACAAACGGTGAGACACATGTCGTCATTTCTGCCATCTCAGCTTTACTAGAAGCCATACACCATCCAAAAGTGTTAGCCATCATTAAATGCGTAGCTCATCAAAAAACGAATTCCCTGATAGCTAAAGGCAACAACTTAGCAGATGAAGCCGCAAAACGCATAGCTACACCCACCTGTATAGGACCACTGCTAGTAGCTGGAGATTGTGAACCACTGACAAACTTATATATATATATATATATGAGCTATATATATGTGCTGCTATGTAATAGCAGCACAACATCAGGCAAGTCCATATGCACATTCTGTATGGGCAAAAAGGGGGGCAAGTATAATCACTGAAGAAGGTCCATCACATGGGCTATGGCGAAGTGCACATGGACATATTGTCCTCCCAACATCTTTGGTACAGGTTGCTACACGTAGTGCGCATGGTCAGGACCATTGCACAAGTGGGGAGGTGTTGAGACGCCTTCAAGCAGTCTGGTGGTCACCATTTTTCCGACCTGCGTTTGTAGCTGAGACAATAAAAAAAGCCCTAAAAATGCTAGGAATCAAACAGAAGTTCAGATGTGTGTATCACCCACAGTCACAGAGAGTAGTGGAAAGGGCAAATGGCATGCTAAAAGCAAAACTTGCAAAAATTAGAGCAGACAGTCAGTATAAAATCAATTGGGTAGATGCATTGCCACTTGCTTTGATGGCTATACGAACACTAACTAACACTAACACTAAGCTAAGAGACTAACACATCTAATACCACACGAGGCACTTACAGGGAGACCGATGCCGGTTCCCTTTTGTAGAGGGCCGTATGCGAGCAATGTGAACGAGAACTAACATGCTACCTACGACACCTAACGCAAATACACAAAGCTGTGCTCCAACAGGTAAAAGCTGTGTCTGAGGACAGAGACGCTGACATTCCAGAGCAGCTAAGGAGAGTTGAACCTGGAGACTGGGTCTACGTAAAGGTGTTCAAACGAAAGTGGGACCAACCAAGGTGAGAAGGACCCTTTAAGGTTATCCTAACTACCCCAACTGCGCTGAAAGTAGAGGGTAAGAAATGTTGGTTCCATTTAAACCATTGCTGCAGAGCGAGGGATCCAGGTGAGACAGCAAGGGCACAGCACGATCCAGAAAGGGACGGTGAAGCCTCCCAACTGGAAGATAGACAGCTTCAAGATCCAAGGACAAAGATGATCACAGAGACTGGCTGAGAGGAGGAGTACCAGTAAACAACGTAATCACACTCACGTATATAAAGTCAGCTCAATACAATCAAACATTGACATTAGGACCAGAAGGCATAAAAATAGACACGCATGTGGTTCACAGACAATGCCTAAAAGAAGGGACAGTGATGGTAGTGGTACAATGTTCACGAAATCAATGCACATAGATAAACCTACACCAAACCATGACAGCTGAAGAAGCAACCAAATTGACCCAAATTTAAGTAAAATGAGGTGTCTGAGCTGAGAGATGTCTCTCCCATGTGTGTCCAATGTTTAGATACTTGTGTGGATCCAATGTTTAGATACTTGTGTGGGAAATGTTTAGATAAGCCTATGTCCAAGGTCTGGCTACTTTCATAGATGGGTGCCCCTTGGGGGTTGTTTTCCTAAAGTTCCAAAGAGATGAGATCAGTTTCAACCTGAACTATAGGTTCCACCTTCCCTTTCTGTAAAATAGCCATGTATGGTTATGAGGTTGGCTCTGAGCCTATCTTGTCACCACACATTAGCTATACCATGAGGCTTTAAAAGGTGTAGTTTGAGTGGAAAACGGGGGAGATTCACATTGGCTTCGGATCTTCTCACAGGCAATCCATGGTGCTTGTTTTGACGCTGTACTTTTTGTAATAAACCTTTTTATACAACTAAGTCGGTGTCAGCGGAGATTCCTTCATCATCATCACATCATCGCTACAGAAGATAGAACACAGCCAACCCGTCTCAGACAGCTAAGGTCGCAAAAGGAGGAAGCATTTAGGAGTGGAGACAGAAGCAGGTTCAAAGAGGCAAAGTACAGGTTTAGCAAGGAGGTGAGGGGAGCTAAACGACTGTATTCTGAGAAACTCCAACACCAGTTCTCAGCCAAGGACTCTGCTTCTGTCTGGAAGGGGCTCAGAGAGCTCACCCATTACAAACCCAGAGCCCCCCACTCTGCTAACGACTTGCGCCTGTCCAACAATCTGAACAAGTTCTACTGTCGTTTCGAAAGACAATGGGACAGTCCAGACACAATCCCCTGGGACTCCATCCACCAGCCCCAGGCCACCAGCTTCACCTCTCCCACCACTGCAGGGGCCTGGGCCTCTCCACAACTTCAAACCTCAGAGGCCCCCTTCCCGTCCACAGTGACACCTCTCTCAATCCTGGAGAGGGATGTTAACAGACAATACAAGAGACAGAACCTCCACAAAGCAGCCGGGCCAGACTCTGTCTCTCCATCCACCCTGAAGCACTGTGCTGACCAGCTGTCTCTGGTGTTCACAGATATCTTTAACACTTCACTGGAGATATCCCACATACCAGCCTGCTTCAAATGTTCCAGCAAGAGATACTGTAAGACTTAGAGCACACTGGCAGACGAAGAGAAAGACAAAAGACACTCACATATGTGCAGCCTGCAGTATACTGGATCCAATGGCCAGCTGACTCAGAACTTGCACACCAATGGAGTGTGTGAAAAGCCTGGATACAGAAAGAACTGCCCACAGCACAAGAACCACGACTGCCGCTGCACTGCACTCTGATGTATGATGAGACTCAGCAACATACTGACTACAAAGAATGCTGGACAGAGTTGATTACAGGCAAAATATTATCTGTAATATGTCAAGACCTGTATGTTGGACCACAAGGACCAGCAGCAGCAGTTACTCTACCACCAGAACTACGTCCCTGGTTTCAAGTCACCAGCTCCGTCCCACATGTTACACTCCTGATAGCTAATGGACATGAATCACGTGACCTAGGACCGATGGTGAAGGCAGCACTACAAGTGACTGTATGGAAACCAACTCAGAACACGCATGTGCAGTCATCCTCCGATGGACAATATGTGAAAATATTTCTGCGAGCATATGACAAAGGAACAAGAGCCCAAGTGCTACTAAGTCAGAGATTCCCTACTCAACTGCCACTCTCAGAAGAACATAGTGTGCTACTACATCAGATACCACATGAGTTATGGTCACATCATAAAACAGATGTAGGGCTAGTTAGGTCAGCACAGCCAGTTCACATCAAAGCAAAAGAGGGCATTGTGTTGCCATACCAAAAACAATATCCCATGAAACCACACCAAATAGCAGGTATAAGACCCACCATCAAGGGCTTGGTAGCAGCAGGTGTGTTAAAACCAACAAAAAGTCTGTGTAATACACCAACTTGTCCAATAAAACAAAATAAACTCTAGTGACTATCGATTGGTGCATGATTTGTGCGCCATTAATTCCACTGTAGATGCAGAAGTACCTGTGGTTCCAGACCCACATACTTTGCTTTCTAATATCCCACATGACGCCTGTTGGTACACAGCATTTGTTAGTGTGCCATTACACCCAGATTCACAGTATCTGTTTGCTTTTACATATCAAGGACAGCAGTACACTGTAAATGCAAACATGGTATTTAATTAAAAATAGTAAATTGACTTAAATCATTTTTTATCAAATTGCTATTAACACTCACTTTTAGTAAGTTACTTGTAATTTGTGGTTGAAAAATCTCACCAGCTCAGTCTACTTGAACTGGATTAATTTAGAAAAAGTATGTTTTCGATAATTGTGCTTTTACAAGTACATTTACTCAATACTGCACTTAAGTACAAAGTACTTTAAGTACTTTACTTTTTTTTTCATATTACTGTCTACTTTTACTCCACTACATTTCAGAGGGAAATATTGTACTTTTTACATCACTGCATATGTAATAATACATACGCGATATATAATAATAATCAGTAGTATGCTACTTTTAATTTTAATATTTTAAGTATTTCTTTTTGTGGTTATATGTTTTTTACTTAATTGAAATTTGCTTCGATTTGAAAACTTCGCCGGCTTTTTTTTTTTTTCCCCGACCTGTGGGCATGCGCAACTCCGTCCTCTCTACGCCTGACGGTATGTCAACAACACACCCGCAACGGACGAGGAGCTGGACCTAATCCCTGCAACAGCACTCGTTAAGGTTATTTTCAGCATTCTTGTGCTTGGCACACTCATTTGGTGAGTAATATTTTACCCTTGTTTAGACCGTTTTCTTTCTGTAAGTAAGCGCCATATTTTTCGTGCTTGCTAGTAATGATGTGTGTTGTAATGTCGGCTAACGCTGCCTCAGAGCTATATAGCTCTGAGCTAGCTGAACTATATTATGGACATAACGTGTCTTACTTTTGTCACGTTAAAGTTGAGGAGAAACTTTAGTGTAGCGGTCGCGGGCGTGCTCGTCACGTGCACGCGCACACCCGCTGTCGGAGTTGATTTTTTTTTCTGAGGCCAGTCATCTATGAGTACTCACTCACGATGAGAGACTGATCCCGGCGGTTTGTGAGTTTCCATGAGCAGGAGGGCATTCACATGGCAGAACATCAGAACAAGTCTGGATGTATCATTTTATTTTACGTTCGGCTGTTAAGTTAGGACTATGCTAACTTAATGTTATTTTATTTAACCCTCCTCACTTAACACTAGTCATATTTGTAGCTGTGTCGTTTCCATGGTTACCACGTTTAGCGCGCCCAATGAGCCGGTCACCCGCTCCACTCAGTGTGATCATTCTGCAGGATCAATGAACTGTCAGCGTGTTTAATCAATCATAACTCTGAATACTAAACTGATTTTCACGGGATTGTTTAATGCAAACGTCACACATGTATATATATATACAGATATATAGGGAGAGAGAGATAGATAGATAGATATAGATTTTCATTTTTTTTTATATATATGTAGATATACATATTCATTTTTTCTGAGATCTAACTTCTGTCTATTGTGTTTTATCTTATATTGATGTATAATGTTGTATTGTTTCTTCATTTTTCAACTTATTAAAATAGCTGAGTAGTACACAATCTGCTTCTGCTTCTCTATCATATATTAGTGTTTTTATATATATGTGTGTGTGTGTATTATATTATATCATATATAGCATATATCACATACCAGAATATTCTATTACCGTTATGCCTATTATGTATATTAAAATACGCAGAATCATGTGTCCGGTATCATGCCTACATGTATGACGTTTGCAGAAAAAAATCCCGTGAAAATCAGTTTAGTATTCAGAGTTATGATTAATTAAATGCATTGACACTTCATTGTACCTGCAGACAGATTACACTGAGTGGAGCGGGTGACCGGTCCAAGATGGCGGCCCCACGTCTCGTCAGCGCCAATAGGCAGTAGCGGTCGATGCGGCGTCTACTCTTTATATGTCTATGCCGCACACTGTTTACTTGCGCAGTGCTTGTCTGATCACACGAGGAGCGCAGTGAGAGCCCGCAGATCAGATTTGGGACAGACAAAAGGGTCTCCCTGTCTGTCTTTTTATCATAGCCTGTTACCATTGCTGGCATACTCAGTGGCCTAAGTTATTCTTTAAGGTTATGTTGTCTAGAATATGTACATTACAATACTGTCTTTGTGGGTAATAGGCCTATGTTACAGTTTTCACTTGTACTGGAAACAAGATGTTTATGAGTTGTGGTGAGCTTTGGTTGTGTTAAATTGTTGTATTCTTCTTAACTGTCCCCTTCCAGGCTCAGGCAGATGGTGATCAATCCACAGTTCCCTTGATACCACATAAGTGAGTCATTTACCATTTACCTTTTGTACTGCTGTGTTCATTTGGTAGCTGTTCTTGTCTTAAAGAAGTTAAATGATTAAAAGCTTGATAATTAGATAGATTTTTGCAAGGATTTAGTTTTTTTCTGTTGCTCTGGTATTTCAAGTCTGATACTGCATGTTAGTGTTTTTGTTTTTTGTTTCTATTTTGCCGGGCTTGATGCTAAAATGATCTTTTCTTTTCAGATTTTTCAAGAAGACAAAAAACTTCCTATGCAGTGGTCGTGTAAGTACTGCACATTTTGTGCTGAAAAGAGGTGCTTCTTACTTAAGCATTACCGCTTAAAAGACGGGTGCCACACTCGAATATCACCACTACCGTGCCTTTATAAGGAGTGCCTGTGCACATTTAAATCTTTCAATGCACTCAAAGTCCACTTATCAACATGGCACACTCAAAAGGACCTGGGGAACGTGGGTGAAACTGCTTTCCATTGTCAGCTGTGTGACTTTGTGGAGCCTTGCACTGGAGCTGACTTTTTTACCCATTTACGAAGACATTTGAAGCTGAAGCAAAAGGTTTCCTGTCCATATCAAGGCTGTAGCTTTCAGAGCAATGTTTATTCAACCTTTAATGCACATAAAAGCAAAGAACATCAAGACCACAATAAGATGGCATTCAAACCTGAAATTGTGTCACATAATGTACTTGAGGTACCTCCACCTAATATAAATATTCAACCTGAGGATAGTGCCCCTGAAACTGATCAGGTTGAGTTTGAGGTTACTGAGCTCAATGAAGATGTGGGAGACTTGGAGAGTCAGTTGGAACATAATGTAGCTGCTGTTTTTCTGAAAATGTCATCGATTCTTAACATCTCTGAAAATGCCCTGCAAGAAGTTATAGAGCAGATCAACCAAATTTATGTGCTTTCACAGCCATTGTTACATACCTCGGTTGGAAAAATACTAAATCAACATTGTGGAGATGTTGAGGACTCTTAAGTGAGTGAGATAGCTAAAGTATTTACTGAGAATAATGTATTCCTGAAATTCACTTCTACTAGGGGGTCATTGTCAACCACTAGCAAGCGAACATCATACATTTGAAAAGAATTCTCAGTGGTGACGCCTATTGAGTTTGTCCTAAAAAATGACAGGCAGACAGTTGTGTATATCCCCATACTAAAAATGCTGCAGACATTACTAAACAATGGAGAAATTTTAGATAAGGCCATGTCATCTGAGACAAATTTGTCACAAGGATACAGATCTCACAGGGATGGTTACCGGTTTAAAGACAATTCTCTCTTGACAGAGGAAGAATTCAGGATTGCTCTTTTCTTGTACATAGATGATTTTGAGGTGGCTAAGCCCTTGGGAACCTCCAGAAAGAAACACAAGCTGCCATCTACTGGGTACTTGGAAATCTACACCCTAAATATCGCTCCTCTCTTCATTCCATTCAGCTTGCTCTACTCATCATCGCTGAAGATGATATCAGGAAGTTGACTTTAAATGAGAGACCACAGTCTATTGAAGAATTAAAAGTGCAACTGGTAGATAAACTGTCACTGCAGTATGACTTTAAACTGCAGTATGAAGATCAAGACTTCCATAATGCCCTCTGCAATTTGACTGAAATAACTGATTTACCTGAAAGAGCTACGCTCAAAATCATCCCTCTTGTGACTCTCCATTTAACCGCATTGTCATCACCCACCACAACATCAGAAACTGAGTGCAGCACAGCAGACACTGAGATCCTGTCGACAGGAAGAGCATCACCATCGCTAAGACAACAGTGGCCAGATTTCTTTGACATACCCAATTTCTCAGTTGATGTTGACTATAGACTCAGACAGGCAGATCTTGCCTTTATGAAGGATGGAACACGTATGACTCTACCACGAGATATGAAGCATGACATACTAGAAAAGCTTGCTGAGACGATGTACAGTTTCAAGGCTTACCCTAAAGATGATGACTTCAGCAGTGTTGCAAAAGCACTAATTAGCAAACACCCCTGCCTCACTGAGCCTGGACCACACAGATGGTATGGCTGGAAAAACAGCCTTAAATTATCGCACAAAGCTCCAAAAAGCTGGATGTGAGGATGTAGCAATCAATGGAGGCAAAAGAAGTAAAGGCAACCCAGAAGGAGAATCCTCAAGCAAGAATATCAAACGGCCAAAAAGAGGTGAAGCAAACTACCTACCTAACTTACCTGAAGGACATGATGAAACAAGCCTTGAAAATGCCAGAAAGGTTCTCGTGGAAGAAATGAAGAAGAAACAACCCAATGGCACTCTCATCTCACAAATGATGGACCAATCATTCCCACTACGCAGACAAGAAATTGTAGAAAAGGAACCTGCTGTACAGAACATTGTTGAACGATGGCCAGCACTCTTCACAGACAGGTAAACTATTTTTGTTCTCAACCAATAAAATAATGCCTATCAAAAAGAAATTCAAGGTGTGTGGCTAGAAATCCAAACACACTTGTTGGAATGTTAACACTTCTGCCATCTCTCCATCCCTACCCACCCCTCTCTCTACTTTTCAGGTGTTTGCTGAGTTCAACAGAATCGCAAGTAAGAATCTTGAGGGAGACTTCTTTGAGGCTCTGGACCAGTATACCCCACGTTTCATTGAACTTTTCAAAACAAGAAGGGGAACTGTTGGCCAGAAGCTCAGTGAGCTGATGCAGCACATGAGCTGGATGGTAAGTAGGTTAATTTTGCTTTTGATCTGTGTGATAGTTCATCAATCAAGTTCTAAATGAGATGATCCAGCCCAACCTATTCTATTTCCTGTCTGACTTGTGCTTGTGCCTTGCAAATTACTCTGTTAACTGGTCTTTTCTCTCTCTGTGTATCATTAGACACCAGACGTGACAGTACTTCGCTCTGTTGTCCTCAAAGGCATTCCTATTTTACTTGGTGACGACTCCAGTGAATTCTTCAAGACATGCTCTGTAAGTACTTGCACATAAGAAAAAGTTTGGTCTGCATTAAAATAGAACTATATCTGTGCTGACATAGAAGATGTAATTTTATCTGCACAATATACAATATACATTTTGTACAGTGATTGATGTATTTTGTATGGCAATTCCTCCACAGCTAATCTGAGAGGTATTTAAACAGCCAGTAAATAAAAATGAAATTTGCCACATAAACGTTGTACACATTAATTAATTGTAAATCTAAGGAGCAGGAGTCCAGGCTGAAAAGTCAGTGTCACTGTTTAAGAATATATGGACCTTGTGGACCATAGCTTTAGTTTAATCATACCACATTTATTTTGTTGGTTATATTGTAACAATCCAGTATGAACACATATTTAAAACCATATTCCCTAGCAAATGCTTTCAACATTAAAAATGAATGTTTAGAAGAGCATTAATTGCCATGCTGAAGAATGTGTGTGTGTGTCTTTGTAGGGTACAGCGAGAGACGAGGCCCTAGAATGCACTGTCGGTGTGCTGACAGTTGTCAGTGAAGATAATCCTCATGAGGGTCCAAGTTCAGTAGACCTCCAGCCCATCTCCACTGCCATCATTCTGGAGGGAGGTATCATCATGGATCATATAAAAAAACTTGCCTCAGGCAGTTTGTCTGTTATTTGGGCTTACATATGCTTTGCATTTGGATTACCCAAAATGCATGGCAAATACACTCAACTTCATTCAGACTGTGATGCTTGGACTGGGAAAGAAAACCTCCCACCAAAACTGTTAACTTTGAAGAACAGTCTACTGGGTTAGACCAGTAAAGAGCCATCAGCTGTCAGATAGTACTTTGTAAATTATGCAGCAGTTAATGTTCTCCTGTTATCAGAGAAAGTTTTATGCTTTCATGCAACTGAGCTGGCTTGTTTATGATCTCAAGAAAAAAAAAAATTCTATTAAAGTGTACCATGTTATGCTAGTATGCTAATGGTGGAAATAGCGCCACCTTGTGTTGCAAAGAGTTGTTAGATAATGTTGTCAGAAAGGAACCTAGCAAGGTTGACCTGTTTACATTTGTGTTTTGGGAAAACTTTTAATTATAGTAGTTATAATGTAGTACAAATACAAAACCCAAGGAGTGATGTTTTTCTGTGTTGGTTTAAACCTTGGACTGATGCTCGCTTTGGGACACAAAAGCATTTGTTGTACTTTCAGTTTTGATCAGAAATGCAATGATTTTGCATGCACTGAAGTCCTGTAATTATCAGGTGTTTACCTGTTTAATATTGTGAGACTGTTACATGCATAGAATTAGCTCACAAAAATGTGGTTTTATTTTTGCCATGTCCATGTCATGTTCTACAGTCAAATCAAACCACAAGTTTGTTGTTTAGCTGCTGTTTTGTACTTGAATGTACAAGAAAGTGATACTTGGGAACAGAACACTTGAGGCTGAATAATAGATTTAATGCATATTGTTATTACAATAGCCTAACAGACATAGATCACACTATGAGCAATTTTACAACTAGCTTTAAAATACATTAAATATGACAAGAGGATAGAGAACAGTAATTTTATTGTTTATTGTAAGGTTATTACATGAGTGATAAAACACACATTTTATATTGGAGAATTGGAATCAAAAGTAACAATATCGAACATTTATTGTTCAGTCTAGATCTGTCAGTGATGCAATTATTTTTTTAATAAATGTTGTAATGCAGCTGAACAAACCCAGTGAGTGTTCTTTTAAAGTATGTGTTTGTGGTGTTTTTCCCTTTATTAGGTAATAACAGCTAAAATAGATAAGAAATGGGAGAAGGACAAGGACCCATTCAAGGAAATTGGTTTGTTTAATTTAACTGAACTGAAATGAACTGAAAAAAAATGAGTGAGTAGTAAGTAGTAGGTATCATAATTCTAAGTGGGGTTAAATTTGTATCAAGCAGTCCACACAAAATGAAAAAATTAAGTTAACACTAAGCATGGCTATTAAGTTACATGAACTTTTTTTTTTTTTTTTAAAAAAGTTTTTTTTAAGTCCCTCAATATTCAGTCGAGTATTGGCTAATGACCTGCAACACCTAGACGTGTCCAGTACAGTACTACAATATGTAGATGATCTCTTGATATGTAGCACCTCCAAAGCTCAATGTGCACAAGACTCAGTCTCAGCCCTGATGGCTTTAGAAAAGGGGGCTCACAAGGTGAGTAAAAATAAATTACAGTTTTGCCAGACACAGGTTGAATACTTAGGTAGACAACTCTGTGGCACTAAATGAGCTATAGTGCCCTCACAAATTGAGGCAGTATCGAAAGCTCCCAAACCACAAACGGTGAGACACGTCTTCATTTCTGCCATCTCAGCTTTACTAGAAGCCATACACCATCCAAAAGTGTTAGCCATCATTAAATGCGTAGCTCATCAAAAAACGAATTCCCTGATAGCTAAAGGCAGATGCAGCCGCAAAACGCATAGCTACACCCACCTGTATAGGACCACTGCTAGTAGCTGGAGATTGTGAACCACTGACAAACTTATATATATATGATATATATATATATATATATGAGCTATATATATGTGCTGCTATGTAATAGCAGCACAACATCAGGCAAGTCCATATGCACATTCTGTATGGGCAAAAAGGGGGGGAAGTATAATCACTGAAGAAGGTCCATCACATGGGCTATGGCGAAGTGCACATGGACATATTGTCCTCCCAACATCTTTGGTACAGGTTGCTACACGTAGTGCGCATGGTCAGGACCATTGCACAAGTGGGGAGGTGTTGAGACGCCTTCAAGCAGTCTGGTGGTCACCATTTTTCCGACCTGCGTTTGTAGCTGAGACAATAAAAAAAGCCCTAAAAATGCTAGGAATCAAACAGAAGTTCAGATGTGTGTATCACCCACAGTCACAGAGAGTAGTGGAAAGGGCAAATGGCATGCTAAAAGCAAAACTTGCAAAAATTAGAGCAGACAGTCAGTATAAAATCAATTGGGTAGATGCATTGCCACTTGCTTTGATGGCTATACGAACACTAACTAACACTAACACTAAGCTAAGAGACTAACACATCTAATACCACACGAGGCACTTACAGGGAGACCGATGCCGGTTCCCTTTTGTAGAGGGCCGTATGCGAGCAATGTGAACGAGAACTAACATGCTACCTACGACACCTAACGCAAATACACAAAGCTGTGCTCCAACAGGTAAAAGCTGTGTCTGAGGACAGAGACGCTGACATTCCAGAGCAGCTAAGGAGAGTTGAACCTGGAGACTGGGTCTACGTAAAGGTGTTCAAACGAAAGTGGGACCAACCAAGGTGAGAAGGACCCTTTAAGGTTATCCTAACTACCCCAACTGCGCTGAAAGTAGAGGGTAAGAAATGTTGGTTCCATTTAAACCATTGCTGCAGAGCGAGGGATCCAGGTGAGACAGCAAGGGCACAGCACGATCCAGAAAGGGACGGTGAAGCCTCCCAACTGGAAGATAGACAGCTTCAAGATCCAAGGACAAAGATGATCACAGAGACTGGCTGAGAGGAGGAGTACCAGTAAACAACATAATCACACTCACGTATATAAAGTCAGCTCAATACAATCAAACATTGACATTAGGACCAGAAGGCATAAAAATAGACACGCATGTGGTTCACAGACAATGCCTAAAAGAAGGGACAGTGATGGTAGTGGTACAATGTTCACGAAATCAATGCACATAGATAAACCTACACCAAACCATGACAGCTGAAGAAGCAACCAAATTGACCCAAATTTAAGTAAAATGAGGTGTCTGAGCTGAGAGATGTCTCTCCCATGTGTGTCCAATGTTTAGATACTTGTGTGGATCCAATGTTTAGATACTTGTGTGGGAAATGTTTAGATAAGCCTATGTCCAAGGTCTGGCTACTTTCATAGATGGGTGCCCCTTGGGGGTTGTTTTCCTAAAGTTCCAAAGAGATGAGATCAGTTTCAACCTGAACTATAGGTTCCACCTTCCCTTTCTGTAAAATAGCCATGTATGGTTATGAGGTTGGCTCTGAGCCTATCTTGTCACCACACATTAGCTATACCATGAGGCTTTAAAAGGTGTAGTTTGAGTGGAAAACGGGGGAGATTCACATTGGCTTCGGATCTTCTCACAGGCAATCCATGGTGCTTGTTTTGACGCTGTACTTTTTGTAATAAACCTTTTTATACAACTAAGTCGGTGTCAGCGGAGATTCCTTCATCATCATCACATCATCGCTACAGAAGATAGAACACAGCCAACCCGTCTCAGACAGCTAAGGTCGCAAAAGGAGGAAGCATTTAGGAGTGGAGACAGAAGCAGGTTCAAAGAGGCAAAGTACAGGTTTAGCAAGGAGGTGAGGGGAGCTAAACGACTGTATTCTGAGAAACTCCAACACCAGTTCTCAGCCAAGGACTCTGCTTCTGTCTGGAAGGGGCTCAGAGAGCTCACCCATTACAAACCCAGAGCCCCCCACTCTGCTAACGACTTGCGCCTGTCCAACAATCTGAACAAGTTCTACTGTCGTTTCGAAAGACAATGGGACAGTCCAGACACAATCCCCTGGGACTCCATCCACCAGCCCCAGGCCACCAGCTTCACCTCTCCCACCACTGCAGGGGCCTGGGCCTCTCCACAACTTCAAACCTCAGAGGCCCCCTTCCCGTCCACAGTGACACCTCTCTCAATCCTGGAGAGGGATGTTAACAGACAATACAAGAGACAGAACCTCCACAAAGCAGCCGGGCCAGACTCTGTCTCTCCATCCACCCTGAAGCACTGTGCTGACCAGCTGTCTCTGGTGTTCACAGATATCTTTAACACTTCACTGGAGATATCCCACATACCAGCCTGCTTCAAATGTTCCAGCAAGAGATACTGTAAGACTTAGAGCACACTGGCAGACGAAGAGAAAGACAAAAGACACTCACATATGTGCAGCCTGCAGTATACTGGATCCAATGGCCAGCTGACTCAGAACTTGCACACCAATGGAGTGTGTGAAAAGCCTGGATACAGAAAGAACTGCCCACAGCACAAGAACCACGACTGCCGCTGCACTGCACTCTGATGTATGATGAGACTCAGCAACATACTGACTACAAAGAATGCTGGACAGAGTTGATTACAGGCAAAATATTATCTGTAATATGTCAAGACCTGTATGTTGGACCACAAGGACCAGCAGCAGCAGTTACTCTACCACCAGAACTACGTCCCTGGTTTCAAGTCACCAGCTCCGTCCCACATGTTACACTCCTGATAGCTAATGGACATGAATCACGTGACCTAGGACCGATGGTGAAGGCAGCACTACAAGTGACTGTATGGAAACCAACTCAGAACACGCATGTGCAGTCATCCTCCGATGGACAATATGTGAAAATATTTCTGCGAGCATATGACAAAGGAACAAGAGCCCAAGTGCTACTAAGTCAGAGATTCCCTACTCAACTGCCACTCTCAGAAGAACATAGTGTGCTACTACATCAGATACCACATGAGTTATGGTCACATCATAAAACAGATGTAGGGCTAGTTAGGTCAGCACAGCCAGTTCACATCAAAGCAAAAGAGGGCATTGTGTTGCCATACCAAAAACAATATCCCATGAAACCACACCAAATAGCAGGTATAAGACCCACCATCAAGGGCTTGGTAGCAGCAGGTGTGTTAAAACCAACAAAAAGTCTGTGTAATACACCAACTTGTCCAATAAAACAAAATAAACTCTAGTGACTATCGATTGGTGCATGATTTGTGCGCCATTAATTCCACTGTAGATGCAGAAGTACCTGTGGTTCCAGACCCACATACTTTGCTTTCTAATATCCCACATGACGCCTGTTGGTACACAGCATTTGTTAGTGTGCCATTACACCCAGATTCACAGTATCTGTTTGCTTTTACATATCAAGGACAGCAGTACACTGTAAATGCAAACATGGTATTTAATTAAAAATAGTAAATTGACTTAAATCATTTTTTATCAAATTGCTATTAACACTCACTTTTAGTAAGTTACTTGTAATTTGTGGTTGAAAAATCTCACCAGCTCAGTCTACTTGAACTGGATTAATTTAGAAAAAGTATGTTTTCGATAATTGTGCTTTTACAAGTACATTTACTCAATACTGCACTTAAGTACAAAGTACTTTAAGTACTTTACTTTTTTTTTCATATTACTGTCTACTTTTACTCCACTACATTTCAGAGGGAAATATTGTACTTTTTACATCACTGCATATCACTGCAATAATACATACGCGATATATAATAATAATCAGTAGTATGCTACTTTTAATTTTAATATTTTAAGTATTTCTTTTTGTGGTTATATGTTTTTTACTTAATTGAAATTTTCACTGCAGGAGCTGTATTGTAAAAGAGTAGTTTCACGGAGTGGTATTAGTACTTTTGCTTCGATTTGAAAACTTCGCCGGCTTTTTTTTTTTTTTCCCGACCTGTGGGCATGCGCAACTCCGTCCTCTCTACGCCTGACGGTATGTCAACAACACACCCGCAACGGACGAGGAGCTGGACCTAATCCCTGCAACAGCACTCGTTAAGGTTATTTTCAGCATTCTTGTGCTTGGCACACTCATTTGGTGAGTAATATTTTACCCTTGTTTAGACCGTTTTCTTTCTGTAAGTAAGCGCCATATTTTTCGTGCTTGCTAGTAATGATGTGTGTTGTAATGTCGGCTAACGCTGCCTCAGAGCTATATAGCTCTGAGCTAGCTGAACTATATTATGGACATAACGTGTCTTACTTTTGTCACGTTAAAGTTGAGGAGAAACTTTAGTGTAGCGGTCGCGGGCGTGCTCGTCACGTGCACGCGCACACCCGCTGTCGGAGTTGATTTTTTTTTCTGAGGCCAGTCATCTATGAGTACTCACTCACGATGAGAGACTGATCCCGGCGGTTTGTGAGTTTCCATGAGCAGGAGGGCATTCACATGGCAGAACATCAGAACAAGTCTGGATGTATCATTTTATTTTACGTTCGGCTGTTAAGTTAGGACTATGCTAACTTAATGTTATTTTATTTAACCCTCCTCACTTAACACTAGTCATATTTGTAGCTGTGTCGTTTCCATGGTTACCACGTTTAGCGCGCCCAATGAGCCGGTCACCCGCTCCACTCAGTGTGATCATTCTGCAGGATCAATGAACTGTCAGCGTGTTTAATCAATCATAACTCTGAATACTAAACTGATTTTCACGGGATTGTTTAATGCAAACGTCACACATGTATATATATATACAGATATATAGGGAGAGAGAGATAGATAGATAGATATAGATTTTCATTTTTTTTTATATATATGTAGATATACATATTCATTTTTTCTGAGATCTAACTTCTGTCTATTGTGTTTTATCTTATATTGATGTATAATGTTGTATTGTTTCTTCATTTTTCAACTTATTAAAATAGCTGAGTAGTACACAATCTGCTTCTGCTTCTCTATCATATATTAGTGTTTTTATATATATGTGTGTGTGTGTATTATATTATATCATACATAGCATATATCACATACCAGAATATTCTATTACCGTTATGCCTATTATGTATATTAAAATACGCCGAATCATGTGTCCGGTATCATGCCTACATGTATGACGTTTGCAGAAAAAAATCCCGTGAAAATCAGTTTAGTATTCAGAGTTATGATTAATTAAATGCATTGACACTTCATTGTACCTGCAGACAGATTACACTGAGTGGAGCGGGTGACCGGTCCAAGATGGCGGCCCCACGTCTCGTCAGCGCCAATAGGCAGTAGCGGTCGATGCGGCGTCTACTCTTTATATGTCTATGCCGCACACTGTTTACTTGCGCAGTGCTTGTCTGATCACACGAGGAGTGCAGTGAGAGCCCGCAGATCAGATTTGGGACAGACAAAAGGGTCTCCCTGTCTGTCTTTTTATCATAGCCTGTTACCATTGCTGGCATACTCAGTGGCCTAAGTTATTCTTTAAGGTTATGTTGTCTAGAATATGTACATTACAATAGTCTTTGTGGGTAATAGGCCTATGTTACAGTTTTCACTTGTACTGGAAACAAGATGTTTATGAGTTGTGGTGAGCTTTGGTTGTGTTAAATTGTTGTATTGTTCTTAACTGTCCCCTTCCAGGCTCAGGCAGATGGTGATCAATCCACAGTTCCCTTGATACCACATAAGTGAGTCATTTACCATTTACCTTTTGTACTGCTGTGTTCATTTGGTAGCTGTTCTTGTCTTAAAGAAGTTAAATGATTAAAAGCTTGATAATTAGATAGATTTTTGCAAGGATTTAGTTTTTTTCTGTTGCTCTGGTATTTCAAGTCTGATACTGCATGTTAGTGTTTTTGTTTTTTGTTTCTATTTTGCCGGGCTTGATGCTAAAATGATCTTTTCTTTTCAGATTTTTCAAGAAGACAAAAAACTTCCTATGCAGTGGTCGTGTAAGTACTGCACATTTTGTGCTGAAAAGAGGTGCTTCTTACTTAAGCATTACCGCTTAAAACACGGGTGCCACACTCGAATATCACCACTACCGTGCCTTTATAAGGAGTGCCTGTGCACATTTAAATCTTTCAATGCACTCAAAGTCCACTTATCAACATGGCACACTCAAAAGGACCTGGGGAACGTGGGTGAAACTGCTTTCCATTGTCAGCTGTGTGACTTTGTGGAGCCTTGCACTGGAGCTGACTTTTTTACCCATTTACGAAGACATTTGAAGCTGAAGCAAAAGGTTTCCTGTCCATATCAAGGCTGTAGCTTTCAGAGCAATGTTTATTCAACCTTTAATGCACATAAAAGCAAAGAACATCAAGACCACAATAAGATGGCATTCAAACCTGAAATTGTGTCACATAATGTACTTGAGGTACCTCCACCTAATATAAATATTCAACCTGAGGATAGTGCCCCTGAAACTGATCAGGTTGAGTTTGAGGTTACTGAGCTCAATGAAGATGTGGGAGACTTGGAGAGTCAGTTGGAACATAATGTAGCTGCTGTTTTTCTGAAAATGTCATCGATTCTTAACATCTCTGAAAATGCCCTGCAAGAAGTTATAGAGCAGATCAACCAAATTTATGTGCTTTCACAGCCATTGTTACATACCTCGGTTGGAAAAATACTAAATCAACATTGTGGAGATGTTGAGGACTCTTAAGTGAGTGAGATAGCTAAAGTATTTACTGAGAATAATGTATTCCTGAAATTCACTTCTACTAGGGGGTCATTGTCAACCACTAGCAAGCGAACATCATACATTTGAAAAGAATTCTCAGTGGTGACGCCTATTGAGTTTGTCCTAAAAAATGACAGGCAGACAGTTGTGTATATCCCCATACTAAAAATGCTGCAGACATTACTAAACAATGGAGAAATTTTAGATAAGGCCATGTCATCTGAGACAAATTTGTCACAAGGATACAGATCTCACAGGGATGGTTACCGGTTTAAAGACAATTCTCTCTTGACAGAGGAAGAATTCAGGATTGCTCTTTTCTTGTACATAGATGATTTTGAGGTGGCTAAGCCCTTGGGAACCTCCAGAAAGAAACACAAGCTGCCATCTACTGGGTACTTGGAAATCTACACCCTAAATATCGCTCCTCTCTTCATTCCATTCAGCTTGCTCTACTCATCATCGCTGAAGATGATATCAGGAAGTTGACTTTAAATGAGAGACCACAGTCTATTGAAGAATTAAAAGTGCAACTGGTAGATAAACTGTCACTGCAGTATGACTTTAAACTGCAGTATGAAGATCAAGACTTCCATAATGCCCTCTGCAATTTGACTGAAATAACTGATTTACCTGAAAGAGCTACGCTCAAAATCATCCCTCTTGTGACTCTCCATTTAACCGCATTGTCATCACCCACCACAACATCAGACACTGAGTGCAGCACAGCAGACACTGAGATCCTGTCGACATCACCATCGCTAAGACAACAGTGGCCAGATTTCTTGACATACCCAATTTCTCAGTTGATGTTGACTATAGACTCAGACAGGCAGATCTTGCCTTTATGAAGGATGGAACACGTATGACTCTACCACGAGATATGAAGCATGACATACTAGAAAAGCTTGCTGAGACGATGTACCGTTTCAAGGCTTACCCTAAAGATGATGACTTCAGCAGTGTTGCAAAAGCACTAATTAGCAAACACCCCTGCCTCACTGAGCCTGGACCACACAGATGGTATGGCTGGAAAAACAGCCTTAAATTATCGCACAAAGCTTCAAAAAGCTGGATGTGAGGATGTAGCAATCAATGGAGGCAAAAGAAGTAAAGGCAACCCAGAAGGAGAATCCTCAAGCAAGAATATCAAACGGCCAAAAAGAGGTGAAGCAAACTACCTACCTAACTTACCTGAAGGACATGATGAAACAAGCCTTGAAAATGCCAGAAAGGTTCTCGTGGAAGAAATGAAGAAGAAACAACCCAATGGCACTCTCATCTCACAAATGATGGACCAATCATTCCCACTACGCAGACAAGAAATTGTAGAAAAGGAACCTGCTGTACAGAACATTGTTGAACGATGGCCAGCACTCTTCACAGACAGGTAAACTATTTTTGTTCTCAACCAATAAAATAATGCCTATCAAAAAGAAATTCAAGGTGTGTGGCTAGAAATCCAAACACACTTGTTGGAATGTTAACACTTCTGCCATCTCTCCATCCCTACCCACCCCTCTCTCTACTTTTCAGGTGTTTGCTGAGTTCAACAGAATCGCAAGTAAGAATCTTGAGGGAGACTTCTTTGAGGCTCTGGACCAGTATACCCCACGTTTCATTGAACTTTTCAAAACAAGAAGGGGAACTGTTGGCCAGAAGCTCAGTGAGCTGATGCAGCACATGAGCTGGATGGTAAGTAGGTTAATTTTGCTTTTGATCTGTGTGATAGTTCATCAATCAAGTTCTAAATGAGATGATCCAGCCCAACCTATTCTATTTCCTGTCTGACTTGTGCTTGTGCCTTGCAAATTACTCTGTTAACTGGTCTTTTCTCTCTCTGTGTATCATTAGACACCAGACGTGACAGTACTTCGCTCTGTTGTCCTCAAAGGCATTCCTATTTTACTTGGTGACGACTCCAGTGAATTCTTCAAGACATGCTCTGTAAGTACGTGCACATAAGAAAAAGTTTGGTCTGCATTAAAATAGAACTATATCTGTGCTGACATAGAAGATGTAATTTTATCTGCACAATATACAATATACATTTTGTACAGTGATTGATGTATTTTGTATGGCAATTCCTCCACAGCTAATCTGAGAGGTATTTAAACAGCCAGTAAATAAAAATGAAATTTGCCACATAAACGTTGTACACATTAATTAATTGTAAATCTAAGGAGCAGGAGTCCAGGCTGAAAAGTCAGTGTCACTGTTTAAGAATATATGGACCTTGTGGACCATAGCTTTAGTTTAATCATACCACATTTATTTTGTTGGTTATATTGTAACAATCCAGTGTGAACACATATTTAAAACCATATTCCCTAGCAAATGCTTTCAACATTAAAAATGAATGTTTAGAAGAGCATAAATTGCCATGCTGAAGGATGTGTGTGTGTGTCTTTGTAGGGTACAGCGAGAGACGAGGCCCTAGAATGCACTGTCGGTGTGCTGACAGTTGTCAGTGAAGATAATCCTCATGAGGGTCCAAGTTCAGTAGACCTCCAGCCCATCTCCACTGCCATCATTCTGGAGGGAGGTATCATCATGGATCATATAAAAAAACTTGCCTCAGGCAGTTTGTCTGTTATTTGGGCTTACATATGCTTTGCATTTGGATTACCCAAAATGCATGGCAAATACACTCAACTTCATTCAGACTGTGATGCTTGGACTGGGAAAGAAAACCTCCCACCAAAACTGTTAACTTTGAAGAACAGTCTACTGGGTTAGACCAGTAAAGAGCCATCAGCTGTCAGATAGCACTTTGTAAATTATGCAGCAGTTAATGTTCTCCTGTTATCAGAGAAAGTTTTATGCTTTCATGCAACTGAGCTGGCTTGTTTATGATCTCAAAAAAAAAAAAAATTCTATTAAAGTGTACCATGTTATGCTAGTATGCTAATGGTGGAAATAGCGCCACCTTGTGTTGCAAAGAGTTGTTAGATAATGTTGTCAGAAAGGAACCTAGCAAGGTTGACCTGTTTACATTTGTGTTTTGGGAAAACTTTTAATAGTTATAATGTAGTACAAATACAAAACCCAAGGAGTGATGTTTTTCTGTGTTGGTTTAAACCTTGGACTGATGCTCGCTTTGGGACACAAAAGCATTTGTTGTACTTTCAGTTTTGATCAGAAATGCAATGATTTTGCATGCACTGAAGTCCTGTAATTATCAGGTGTTTACCTGTTTAATATTGTGAGACTGTTACATGCATAGAATTAGCTCACAAAAATGTGGTTTTATTTTTGCCATGTCCATGTCATGTTCTACAGTCAAATCAAACCACAAGTTTGTTGTTTAGCTGCTGTTTTGTACTTGAATGTACAAGAAAGTGATACTTGGGAACAGAACACTTGAGGCTGAATAATAGATTTAATGCATATTGTTATTACAATAGCCTAACAGACATAGATCACACTATGAGCAATTTTACAACTAGCTTTAAAATACATTAAATATGACAAGAAGATAGAGAACAGTAATTTTATTGTTTATTGTAAGGTTATTACATGAGTGATAAAACACACATTTTATATTGGAGAATTGGAATCAAAAGTAACAATATCGAACATTTATTGTTCAGCCTAGATCTGTCAATGATGCAATTATTTTTTTAATAAATGTTGTAATGCAGCTGAACAAACCCAGTGAGTGTTCTTTTAAAGTATATGTTTGTGGTGTTTTTCCCTTTATTAGGTAATAACAGCTAAAATAGATAAGAAATGGGAGAAGGACAAGGACCCATTCAAGGAAATTGGTTTGTTTAATTTAACTGAACTGAAATGAACTGAAAAAAAATGAGTGAGTAGTAAGTAGTAGGTATCATAATTCTAAGTGGGGTTAAATTTGTATCAAGCAGTCCACACAAAATGAAAAAATTAAGTTAACACTAAGCATGGCTATTAAGTTACATGAACTTTTTTTTTTTTTTTAGTTGTACTACTTGATTTAGTACTGCACACTTAAAATAAACAAGCTTTTCTAACTCACTATTCTTAAGATTACTTTGCTTAATTTGCAACGAGTTTGCATACTTTTTTTAAGTAAGGTCAACTAATTAGATTTTACAGTGAGTATACGTACACACGTCTCCCGCAGAGCTATGTTGAAAGTCCCTCAATATTCAGTCGAGTATTGGCTAATGACCTGCAACACCTAGACGTGTCCAGTACAGTACTACAATATGTAGATGATCTCTTGATATGTAGCACCTCCAAAGCTCAATGTGCACAAGACTCAGTCTCAGCCCTGATGGCTTTAGAAAAGGGGGCTCACAAGGTGAGTAAAAATAAATTACAGTTTTGCCAGACACAGGTTGAATACTTAGGTAGACAACTCTGTGGCACTAAATGAGCTATAGCGCCCTCACAAATTGAGGCAGTATCGAAAGCTCCCAAACCACAAACGGTGAGACACATGTCATCATTTCTGCCATCTCAGCTTTACTAGAAGCCATCCAAAAGTGTTAGCCATCATTAAATGCGTAGCTCATCAAAAAACGAATTCCCTGATAGCTAAAGGCAACAACTTAGCAGATGAAGCCGCAAAACGCATAGCTACACCCACCGCTGTGAGTGAAAAGTTGCTGTGGTTTATGTGGTTTATATTAATGTGGTAGATTTTATATTGAATAAGAATATATAGGTTGTGATCAACAATAGGAGGTTAATTAAAATACAGGGAAGGATATTCTGTTTTTAATGCTAAAATTTATGAGCCTCTAAAGAGGACATTCCTGAATCTGTTAAAACATATGAGCCTTTTCTACAAAGGACATTCTTTAGTTTGTTAAAACATATGAGCCTTTTCTATAGAGGACGTTTTTGAATCTGTTAAAACATATGAGCCTTTTTGGGGGATATTTCAGAATTGGTAATAACTTATGAGCCTCTTTCAGAGGACATTTATTTGATTAAATATGAGCTCCCAATAAGGACGTTTGTGATCTTGAAGTAGAAAGATCGGTAGGGATATTAGTAGGTTAGGCTTAATTTTGTTAATATAGGTGTGGGTAATAATCCTATATTATTGAGGAATTTAAGGGGTTAATAGAGTTCAATAAGTTAGAATGGAAAAATAGAAATGTATAATATGTGGTTGTAACTTAGTGTTTGAAAAAGGAGTATGCTTGTTTATAATGCAGTTAAAATGGTCTAGTAGAATTATGGGACGTTGAATTTCTTTTCTGTTTCTCTCTTTGTTCTCCTATATTGTGAGAGAGCTGAAGGGGAGGAAAAAGAGGAGGAGGTGCAGGCAGGAATTTGGCTGGCCCATATATCACATGGATTGAGGCTTGCTGATAACAGCATGTGCAGTTCCTGAATCCAGTCTGAATAAGGCCAGTACAGTTTTTATCCACAAACTCTTTTTCCAAACACCTGCTTTACAAATGTTTTTATGTGAATTCATTCATAGCTATTATTGATGACATACATTTGATTTGCTTTCATATATGGTGCTATATGAACATTTCTCAATTTGGGGTTAATAGAGTGCATTTATTTGCTTGTGCATTTATGAGCAATATTTGCTGTAGTTATTTCAAAGTGACGCTTGGCAACGGACTGATCAGTTAATGTATTTGATTAATTATTGGAGTATTGTGGTTGAACTCTGTTGAGAGTTGTTTGTGTGTGTAGTCAATATTATTTGCGGATTTGGTGATGTGGGTGTTGCTACTATAATAAGTAAGCTGTTGATTCCTTTGAAGTTGACAATCCTCATGCATTCTTTTTCGCATTGACTGTGGTAAAATAGTGGCATATAAAATAAATAAATAAATAATACGAATAAATAAGTAAACGGATTGATTGGTTGATTGATTGATTTGTTGGTTGATTGATTGATTGATTGATTTGCTGATTAATTGATTAGTTAAGAAAAAAAAAAGAGAGAGGGAAAGTGATCTTAATAGCTTTAAGGGGTTTAAAGTCTTAGTAATTAGTTTCAGTCTATAACTTGGGAATATAAAAAGTCATCAAAATGACAAAAAAGAACATTGAAATCCCAAATCCCAAAGTCAAAAAAATGCAAAAGAAATAGAAAAACTAATGGCGGAAATTAATACACCTATTTCGCATACGGAGCCAATCAAGAACCCTCCACCTTATAAGGAAGAGGTGCAGTTTAAGGAAGCCTATCCCCAACTTCCAGTTTTGAGTCATGATGGTGTATACCATATTGAAGATGATGACAGAAGAGTGATTGAAGAAGGGAAAGCTACAACTACCATCGTGATGCGTCCTTTCATCAAGTCCAAGAAGCCAGGGATGTTAAGGAAGAAGTCAAGTGAACTCGGACCAGGAAAAGCAGCCTCCAGGAGATATGAGTATGACAGTGATGATGATACTAGGCCAATTGGAGGATACGATCCCTCAGTGAAGGAAATATTGGTCAGAGCTGAAAGAAGAGGAAGACAACCTTTGGAAAAACCAGACGCAAAATATGTTATTACCAGTGATAGTGTCACTAGGGATGATGACAGTGATCGGGAGCGTGAGTATACTCCCTACACAAGACGACACTCAATACAGCATCACACTCAAATAATGAAATTGTTGCATGCTATGATGAAGCCTAAAGAAATAGCGATAGCTAAATGTGCAGCTCATAAAGCTGATGTGTCGAAAGTGACAAGGGGGAATAACGCGGCTGATGAAGCTGCAAAAGCAGTCACGGGTGCAGACAAATTGGGCAAAGTACTTCTGGTTACACATGAAGTGAATTTGGAAGACAAAATCACACTAAGGGATGTGATTCTGATGCAGGAAGTTGCATCTGCAATGGATAAACAGTTGTGGCAAGAGCGTGGTGCCACACAAGATTCTACTGGACTTTGGAAAAATCATGAGGGGCTGATAATAGCGCCCCCAGACCTGTTGGGTCTGATGATTCAAGAAGCACATGGGTTAGCTCATGTTGCAAGGGGGGAAGTTAGAAGAAAGATCACAAAGGAGTATGGATTTTGGGCACCATGTTTGTTTGAGCAGATTGACTATGTCATAGGCAGATGCACTATCTGTCTAAAAAACAATGTTCGGAGAGGTGAATAGAAATGTATAATTTCTATTCACCTCTCCTCCTGGTTACATTCCAACTCCGAGAGGTCCAATCCGTGAGCTAGTTGTTGACTATGTTGATATGATAAAACCAGTTGACGGAAAGAGGTATATGTTAGTCGTTGTGGACAGATTTTCGCGATGGCCTGAAGCTTGTCCAACTAAGCGAAAGGATGCTCAGTCAGTTGCCAAGTTTTTGTGTAGAGAAGTCATAAGCAGGTGGGGACTTCCGGATCGGATATCCTCGGACAATGGAAAAGAATTTGTTGATAAGACTGTGAAATTGATTTTGCAAAAACTGGGAATGAAACAACGTCTTGGTGCTGTTTATCATCCACAAAGTCAAGGGATTTGTGAGAAAATTAATGGTATTTTGAAAAATCGCATTGTGAAAATTTGTCAACACACGGGCCTAAATTGGGTAGCAGCACTTCCATTGGCATTAATGGTGTGTCGCTCAAGTGAGTTGCGTGATTTGCATATGACACCTCATGAGTTGCTTACAGGGAGACGGATGCCAACCCCTTGTTTGCGAACAAGTGGAAAGGGTCCGAGTTTGTCTCTTTTGGAAGATGAAATGCGAGCATATGTTACATATATGGCTAATTTCCATAAAAGAATATCTACATATGTTTCTGACAGGCAAAGAAAAGAGGAGGTGCAGGAGAGGCTCGATGAGCACAAGAAAAACACAGTGCAACCTGGAGACAAGGTGTTTGTGAAGGTATTTAGAAGGAAGTGGTATAACGAACGCCGTGAAGGGCCATTTGAAGTTGTTCGCAGTACGGGAACTGCGGTCCAGGTTAAAGGGTCTCCAACATGGTATCATTTATCACATTGTGTTAAAGCACCCAGAGAGGAGGTGCTACACCTGCAGAGTCAAGATGGTGAAGGCTCGAAGGCTTGTGGCGGTTCTTCTATCATTATGTGTGATGTTTTGTTTCTGTACGTTGTTGTTAACCTTTGCAAAGGCTATGATACTGAGATGGGTTGGTGTTGTAATGCCAGGAGATCAATCTCAGATGCCATTATTACAGATAACTAACACAGACAGGAGGAAGTGGAGATAGAAGGAGAGTTGGTGGAAAAGTATCCATATTGAATGTTTAATCTTGATATAATCTTAACATCTATTTCTATTATTGTGTTGGTATCTAGTAGTTATACTGGATGATATGATTAAAGGGGGGAAATGGGAAAATGTGAATCATAAAAAGGAATGATATGATGTTGTGACTATTCACATTCACTTCTGTATGCGATGTTTGATTTGCATTTGTTTTGCAAAAGATACTGGTTGTTTTTTCTTTCCTTCCAGAAGGACATTGGGGGAAAGATATACTAAAGGGATTCAGACACTCAAAAATGGACAATCACAATGGACTGAAGGATTCTGAACAAGGACACTGACAAAATGTTCAGAATCAATACATCGACACTACGTTGAGAGTCGACGCTGCTGAGGAGTTGCAGTGTGATATATATTTTTATGTTTTTTATATGATATTGCATGAATGATACTAAACTTTTATAATATTTTCTTTTCGTACCAATTGTTTGGAGAAAGATGTTTTCTGATATTGAGTGAGTATATTGAGACCTCAGATGTTTTCTTTTTTTCCTTAACGCTTAGGGTTAAAATATTTACAGAGACCCAACAATTTCCACCATGAGTAGCACTTGGTGAGGAAAAACTCCCTTTTAACAGGTAAAAACCTCAAGCTGAACCAGGCTCTGGGTGGGCAGTCATCTGACTCGACAGAGTTGGGTTGAAAGTGGAATAAAGCAGGGGAAAAAGGAGAGAGAGCAGGTGAGACACATAATAATCAGACTAATAATAATAACTGCAGCAATGAGTGTGGAGCAGGAACATGGGGGCTGTAAACGATCTGCAGTCAGAGATCCAGATTCTACAGTTCGAGAGGCAGAGACACCTGTTGGTTCAGGGCTCACCTGAGAGAGGGTGTCTGCCTCCTGTTCATGCAATAGGTCTATCCTGGTTTACTATGGCCATAGGAAATAATTAATAATTATTAACTATTATATACTAATAATTATTATTAAATAATTAATTATTATTAAAAAACAGGGCACCACCCTGAAAACAGGGAAATGATGGCCATATGCATTAACCTAGTCTCAAAAAAGGTACTAGACTATCAATCTGGAACCTTGATAATAATTATATTAAATAACTACAACTAACTAACCAAAATTGCCATATCAAATAGCTAGTAAAGTTAAAGGATTTTAGGTTCTGACTGCACGCACGCAGTTCAGGTACACGCCAGAAAGAATGTGTGTGTGTTTCTTTATTCTGCCTCGTGTGTTCTGTGTGCACAAGCATAAACCATGTGTTAGGTCAGAACAAGAGAGTTTCGAAGCGGGAGCTTTAAATGTCCTCTCTACGAGTGGACATGTCGAAGTGTGTGTGTATGTGATGTGTGTAGGATTATGGTGCCAGGTTAGAAAAGATCATTAGTTTGCAAGCAGGACATATTGTAACTGTGTAACAAGTAACTATAAGTACTTGCACAAAGCTTAACTAACAACAAGTGGCTACCAATCGCTATAATTATGAGATTTTTCTAATTTTTTCTCCAATTTAATATGCTTCAACTATCTTAATATTTGTATATTTGTGTAGCAACTTATAATGTAAGTAATTAATGACATCTTGTAAAATTATAATGTAACTATAATAAACTTCTTTGTCACTCAAAACAAAATTATTTTCCTTATTTCCTCCATTGGAGATATTGCAAATATTGTAACATAGTAATGTCTTCTGGACTTTTTAACATTTATGTTAATAGCATGGTTTTGATTGGACGGCATTGGTGTATTAGGTGATTTGTAGATGGCCCATATACTGTGTCTTTGAATAAAAGACAGAGCTTTCAGCCTGTTTCTCCCATGGAACTCTTTCTATTTGAGTTCTGTTAGGGATATTGC
This sequence comes from Lateolabrax maculatus, assembly GCA_031216445.1. NCBI lineage: Eukaryota > Metazoa > Chordata > Actinopteri > Acropomatiformes > Lateolabracidae > Lateolabrax > Lateolabrax maculatus. Next base: position 25,437,821 of record CM062218.1, read on the forward strand.
TGAGGTTTTGGCATATGTGTTTGGGTTTATGATGACTGCCCTTCCACAAGAGCAGTACTGTTTTCCAAGCTCTAATGCCTCTTGTGTTAGGGCACAGTTAAGTGAGGTGACTAAATATGCCCTCTATTTGTTGTTTGCTTTAGGCATGCTGGTTACCATTTTAGGGAACTCTGTTGACATTGTGTCAATAGGCCATTTTAAGCAGTTGCATAATCCTACTAATGTGCTTATTTTATCTCTTGCTGTGGTTGATGTTATTGTGATGCTATTGTTATTGTGATGCCCTTCTGCACCATCCGTACCGTACATGGCTGCTGGTTTTATGGTGTCAACTGCACTCCAGTTTTGATGTGTTTCTCACCACTCTTTCTATCTTCCACCTAATTTGCATTGCTGTAGACAGACACCAAGCGATATGTAATCCTCTGCATTATTACACGAAAATGACAATGTCAGTGGCCATACAGTACAAAATGACAATGTCAGTGGCCATACATTATGGTATGTTGCAGCTGGGCACTGGCTGCTGTCTACTCTTATGGACTGCTTTACTCAAAGGCCAACGTAGCAGGGTTAGAGGATTACATGGTATCAATAAACTGCCTTGGCAGTTGTAACCTCCTCTTTAACCCCCTTTGGGGAATCCTGGACAGTGTTATTTGCTTTTTCTTTCCCTGCACTGTAATAGTTTTCCTGTACACTAAAATATTTATTGTGGCTAAAGAGCATGTAAGAGATTGGAGATATGAGCAACTGTTCAAATGACAGAGGAAGAAGTGGGTTGATTAACCAGTCTGAGCACAAAGCTGTAAAGACTCTGTGTATTGTGCTCGGTGCATTCATCTTTTGTTGGATGCCCTTTTTTATAAATTCAATAATTGATGCCTACACTGGCTTCACCACACCTCCTGCCATCTTTGAAGCATTTGTTTGGTTGGATTACTTCAATTCAACCTTAAACCCAATTATTTATGCCTTTTTTTTATCCCTGCTTCAAAAAATGTTTTTTTTTAATTGTCACCCTTAAAATATTTAGCTCAAATTCCTCAACAATGAGCATAACTATTAAATGATACTGTACTGATAAACTGTACTACTTACTATTTTCTATTATGTATTACTATTCAGTATAATATATGCAATAAATGTCTTTGTTTTGCTTTTGTCATTAATAATTACAACATGCATTTTTTTTGTTTAAAAAAAAAGTTTTGAGATAATAATCTTTGTACTACATTAGGTGTGGTACAGTTTGTACAACATCATCCTTTATTTTACTGTGACCCTTATTAATGTAAGTCTCTGATTAACTTTACACATAATTCTTCCTGTCAAAATTTTCAGTATTTTAATTTAAAAATACCTTTCAATAATAACTTGTAGACTTTTTAGTCTAGACTTTTTTAGTATTTAGGGATGTTTTAAATTCCTTTTATATGTTTTTCATTGTGCCTAAAGTCCAGTAATACATGGATTGAAGACAAAATACTCAGACCTTCATTTTTTTCTGCATGACTGTGAAATTTATATATTAAAATCAAGAATTTCTATGAGTTTGAAAGAGCAACAATGAAAACAAATGAATTGTATTTAAACTACATAACCTTGCCAGTAAACATTTTATAGAAATGTTACATTTTTGGGTTGACCTCATTCTCTGATTTTGTAAAACATAAACAATTAGTACATGATGTTTAACATGTATTAAATGAATATACAAACATTTTATAGGTTATTCACAGATAGCTGTCGCTTAAATGATGGAAATATCTCATACATTTTCTTTTTGCATGCTTCACACCAACGGGGCTTGAAATATGTGAACGCCACTTCCCACAAAAAACAGAGAATGTGTGCACCTATAGGATAAGCCTGAACAGGTGTGCAGGCATGTGTGCACACACTTATACTTATTATTAATGCTGTACGCCATTCTTGTCTTTTGTTCACAAGTAAACTTTTCCTAGCCAGTGTCAGAAATGAGACCCAAGGGCTGGTATTTTAACTTTCAAAATGCTGTGTTAAAAAAGAAAAACACTACTCAGTGTCTCGTATTACTACTTATACTACTCAGACTTTATGTAAAATATTATTTACAGAGACCCAACAATTCCCACCATGAGCAAGCATTTGGCGAGAGTGGCAAGAAAAAATTCCCTTTTAACAAGTAGAACTGGGCTCTGTGTGGTTGGCCATCTGCCTTGGCCGGGTTGACTTGAAAAGGAAAGAGAGACAGGGAAAGGGGAGAGAAAGCAGGAGAAAAGAAAACATCAACTTCTTTTGTTGAAATAAGGTGTTTTATGACAGTTGATGTTTATTATGGTCACATTATTATGAAAACACTCAGTTCTGTTGAATAACATCATTCAGAGCAAGTTTGCTTATTTATCAACTTCTTTTGTTAAAATAAGGTGTTTTTTGACAGTTGATGTTTATTATGGTCACATTATTATGAAAACACTCAGTTCTGTTGAATAACATCATTCAGAGCAAGTTTGTTTATTTATCAACTTCTTTTGTTGAAATGAGGTTTTTTATGACTGTTGATGTTTATTATTTTAACATTATTATGAAAACACTCCTTTCTGTTGAATAACATCATTCAGAGCAAGTTTGTTTATTTATCAACTTCTTTTGATGAAATAAGGTGTTTTATGACTGTTGATGTTTATTATGGTCACATTATTATGAAAACACTCCTTTCTGTTGAATAACATCATTCAGAGCAAGTTTGCTTATTTATCAACTTCTTTTGATGAATTAAGGTGTTTTATGACTGTTGATGTTTATTATTTTAACATTATTATGAAAACACTCCTTTCTGTTGAATAACATCATTCAGAGCAAGTTTGCTTATTTATCAACTTCTTTTGTTGAAATAAGGTGTTTTATGACAGTTGATGTTTATTATGGTCACAGTATTATGAAAACACTCCTTTCTGTTGAATAACATCATTCAGAGCAAATTTGCTTATTTATCAACTTCTTTTGTTGAAATAAAATGTTCAATCAGCAGAAATGAGTGTTTTCATGCTTTTGTGAATAAAATAAACAGCACCTTATTCCATCAAATGAAGTTAAAAAATGAAGAAACTTGCTCTAAATGATGTTTTTCAGCAGAAATGAGTGTTCTCATGCTTTTGTGATGAAAATCTACATCACCAGTCATAAAACATCTTTTTCATCAAAAGACGCTCAAAAACGTGAGAGCTTGCTTAAAATGATGTTATTCATCAATTTACTTGCTTTGGAGTGTTATTCAGCAGAAATGAGTGTTTTCATGCTTCTCTGAAGAAAATCTTTGCAGTGTTAGAACAGCAGAAATTAGATGATTTTTTACATCTCTCACATTGCATTGTATTTTCTCTAGCATATCACATGATAAAAACATCTTCTTTCATCAAAAGAAGCTCAAAAATATGGAAAATTGCTTCAAATTATGTTACGTGGTATATTTTACGTGGTATGATGTGCTGCAGAATATAAAATGCAACGCTAACAGATGAAAAATATGTTTTGATGTGTGATAGTTAAGAAGTATAATAATGAGAAGTAGATGTTAAAAATGATCCATAAAAAACATATTTCGTATGATTTTCACTTGTGATCCTCACTGACCCAGCCATGATCCCAAGTGCACCTGCAGGGGTGAACTGGTATGAACCAGTAGGATCTTATTCATGAACACGCTCATGTAACCTTCACTGCTTTGAATTTGCTGCACCTGACTGTAACCTTGAAGCATACACACCAATTATATTTGGGCACTATCATTCTTGGGCATTAGCGCTCTTGGCAGTAACCCACTAGAATCAGCATGTTTTCTTTTTTTAAAAAATCCCACCAGAATGAGCTAGAAATAAGGGTGTCTAGGAGCAGTGAAAACGAAGGTAATTATGAAACCTGAGTGAAAGAACGGGGAATACTAGTGTAATTTGAGGCCAGGCTCATGACAAGAGCCTTAGTGCATACAGTAAAAATATCCTGGAAATAACCTAATGGTGTAACAAAACAGTTGAAACCAGTATCCAAGAGGATGGACAATAGACGTGGTGTGTGATCCCAAGAGTATAAAGGTCGGGGGTTCACAGCAGTACAGGTCAGAGTTCTTCAGGTGTATCTTGTGTGCACTTTGAACATCACTCCTTTTTTTGTCGACAATAAAAGTCTTTTTTACTGCCCAGAGCTCTGTCTCCAGCTGATGATTTTTGAACACTAACGAGGAGCCTTTTGGATGATTGATTGCAGCTCAAAAATCTTTTTGGTCCAGTGCCTGGAATTTTAGTTCAAAGGTCACATCAGTTATTCATTAATTTTCTGTCTTTGCAGTCTTAAAACAGCAGAAATTAGTGTTTTCAAGCTTCTGTGAAGAAATTGTACACCACCAGTCATAAAACATCTTATTTCATCAAATGAAGCTAAGAAATGTGGAAACTTGCTTAAATGATATTATTCATCAAGTTTCTGTTTTTGCAGTAATAGAACAGCAGAAATTAGTGTTTTCAAGCTTCTGTGAAGAAAATCTACATCAACAGTCATAAAACATCTTCTCTCATCAAAAGAAGCCAGAAAAAGAAGAAACTTGCTCTAAATTATGTTATTCATCATGGTTCTGTCTTTGCATGTTATTCATCATGTTTTTGTCTTTGCAGTTTTTTTGGAAAACATAATATAAACATAACTACAACAATTTCAAGACCATGCAAGTAAGTATGCAACTCCTTCACCGTAATCACACCCATGTTATCTTAATTATGTCTTTTCTTATGTCAAGTCCATGTACCGCAAACCATTTCCACTAATCTCACTTGTGTTTGTTTTTATTGGGAGTTCAGTGGTGAACTCCAAATCTATCTAGAAACCTTCTTGACAAACTAAAAATGACATATACAGCCACACTTTTAAATCTCTACTTTCACCAATTCCATGTTCCTGCCGCTCTACTTGAATGGACATATAACATTTCGTCCTGAAAAAATATTGGATCAACTTTGCAACTTTCAAAAAGTAAGCCATCATACGTTTACAACATGCATGCCTCTACACTTTTCATACATGAATTATCCTATATTATCTTCACTTCCTCCCTTTTTGTGAAACTGTCCTAATTGTTTTTTTTCTATGGTGTTTTAGACGTACCCAGATCATTATTCTAATTATTGATGTGCTGAAGAAATACAACATCAGGACTGTGGACAAACCTAATGTACACATAATTACATTGTTACTGTCAATATGGACCTGTATGCCTAGTCAAACTACCACATGCATGCCCATACACACTCTGTACTAACCCTTTCATACATATCTTGTATTATCTTTACCTTTTCCCCTGTTGTGCAACTGTTTTCAATCACTAATTTTACATGCTTTTTCTGTTGTGTTCCATATTTGGCACTCGAGGCGTGGTTTGACTGTGTTATTGATGCCACCTACAGCACCACAGAATGTCTGGACTGATGTCTGTACTAGTACAAAAAATTGTCTGCAGAGGGCGCTCTAAGCTCAGCCAATCTAACATGCATAGCTCTCGTGGTATTACAGCCCAGGTAACGGTCAAAAACGACACATGAAAACGGCAAACAATGATTTGAAAAGGGTTGTTGACACGGCTTATGTCTTAACATTTACCTTGTTTAATTGGTAGCCGTTGTCGAAAGAAAATGCCAAACTTCTGCACTGCACATGGCGGCTCCGATGATCATAAGTCGTTCCGTACGTGCAAATGAAGGGTTCGTTCGTTGTACCATTAGCTGCTATTCACGTGTCACTCCTTAGCTATTCGCTGTGCAATGCATATGGAAGTTCCCAATGATAACACCGTCCCAACCCACGGTGGTAGGATGGTGTCTTTGTTGAAATGTTACGACCACCCTCAGTTCCCATCCCAAGGTCTCTTGCTGCTAACCTCCATTAGCTGTGGTTAGCATTGGTAGTGCGGTGAACACTGCTGACTGCCACCTCTCCGTCTACCTGTGACTGCTTGTGACCTTGTGCTTTCCCAAAAGTGTGCTTCCTTAATTAAATAAAAACCCAATATGTGTAAGCGGTCCAAAATACTCTCGCTGGATACTCTCACTGACATCCCTAATTCTAAGCTAATGAATATGCTACAATTTTTAATTTCAGATGGTTACACAGTAATGACAACACACTGCTCTTCCATCACAATGAAAGACTGAAAGCAACTAAGAGAAACCATTAGGGACATTATTTAAAATGACCATACATATATACATGTAGTTTCCCTCTCACATACAGACAAGAAACCAAACTCGTTCACAAAGTACACTGACAACCTCTTACACATACAAGTGAAATGCTTTTATATACCCAACTGGAACATTCTCACACAAGCAACTGAATACTACTAGTATTCATACTAGTACTAGTAAAATGTGCTCATATACACGTGAAAATGTTCCTCTCAGATATTTAAGCACTCATTCACATGCTCTACTGAACATGCTCTCACACGCAAGTGAAGCACTGTCACATACATAGCTGAAACTCTCATAAAAACTACTATCATCTTTTACATAGTATACTCAAAAACTTTCACACATACCTGTAAAATGTGGGTTTAAAGGGGTTTTCAGTAGAATGTGTGAATATGTTGGGTTTCATATGTGTATTTAACAGAGAACCACGTCTCTATATGCATGTCATTCTTAATTATGTCCCTAACAACTCCTCATAAGCAATGGCTGGACTGTCAATGTCTGTTTGATGCCCATTCTGCATCAATATATATGTAACTTCATACTGTGTATTTCTGTTATGCAGACTTAAATGGCTCGCAGTTTGGCAATGACAAATCCGATGTTCTGGTCAACAGATATCCCATCTCTGTAACAGCAGTTACAGAGAACAGTCAGAAAATGACCTTGAAAAAAGTTTTTGGCCTCCAGCCTTACCATGTGGTTTTTTTTGTTGTTTGTATTGCCATCATGTCAAACCTGTAAATGTAGTTGTTCAGCACTGCCACTACAACACTTCGCTCTTCTTTAGGCCTCAATAATACTACACATTGACACTGCAGCTACAAAAATGCAATATTTGCAAAACTACATGTAATATTCACAATCTGTTAGTCAAGTAATGAATGACTAACAACAGGAAGTAAGCCTCATGTGACATTCTTCATCCGATTTACATCAAATTCGTACGGTGTGCTCTACGCATGATACCTGGCATCGGGGTCTGGTCACAAGGCCGCAAACCGCCCCGACGTGCACATGGGTGCGAGGGCTGGATCATCACTGCTTGCAGCCCTATTCAAATGCAGGAATTATTATTATTTATCTTTTTATTGTTTCCTCACGTTTTTGGGGGCCTGGACGTGCGTGAAAAGTTGTGAAACTTTCCACACGCAAAGTCTGGTGAAAACTTTTATATTTAAATGGTCTTGGACATGAGCGTGGCAAAAATGCTCAATAGCGCACAGCGTTTCAAACTTAAACCCCCCATATTTTGGTTTGACCCACATGCCCCAAATTAAGCAGGTACATGTATCATGCCCAGACTTTAAAAAAAGCCTTTTGAAGCAATACCCAATGACCAACAGGAAGTCAGGCATTTTTAATTCGTTTCAAAACTTCACATTCTTGATCAGAGTCCCAGCCTGAACACGTGTAAACACCAATTAAGTGTCATAGTCACTGCGTCACCTTCTGGCAACAGGAAGTAAGCTTTATATCAAAATCTTCAACCGATTTATATCAAATTCTCACAGCGTGCTCTACGCATGATGTACAGTATGGGCATCCAGTCACTAACCTCGGCCATGGCATACCCCGACGTGCACACGGGGGTGGGGGCCCGATCATCAGTGCTCGCAGCTTTAATTATTATTTTCATAATAATGTGACCATAATAGACATCAACTGTCATAAAACACCTTATTAAATTAAATAAGCAAACTTGCTCTGAATGATGTTATTCAACAGATCTGAGTGTTTTCATAATAATTTGACCATAATCAACTGTCATAAAACACCTTATTAAATTAAATGAGCAAACTTGCTCTGAATGATGTTATTCAACAGAACTGAGTGTTTTCATAATAATGTGACCATAATAAACATCAACAACACCTTATTTCAACAAAAGAAGTTGATAAATAATCAAACTTGCTCTGAATGATGTTATTCAACAGAAAGGAGTGTTTTCATAATAATGTGACCATAATAAACATCAACAGTCATAAAACACCTTATTTCAACAAAAGAAGTTGATAAATAAGCAAACTTGCTCTGAATGATGTTATTCAACAGATCTGAGTGTTTCCATGCTTCTGTTATGAAAATAAACATCAACATTCAAAAAACACCTTATTTCATCAAAAGAAGTTGATAAATAAGCAAACTTGCTCTGAATGATGTTATTCAACAGAACTGAGTGTTTTCATAATAATGTGACCATAATAAACATCAACAGTCATAAAACACCTTATTTCATCAAAAGAAGTAGATAAATAAGCAAACTTGCTCTGAATGATGTTATTCAACAGAAAGGAGTGTTTTCATAATAATGTTAAAATAATAAACATCAACAGTCATAAAACACCTTATTTCATCAAAAGAAGTAGATAAATAAGCAAACTTGCTCTGAATGATGTTATTCAACAGAAAGGAGTGTTTTCATAATAATGTGACCATAATAAACATGAACTGTCATAAAACACCTTATTTCAACAAAAGAAGTTGATAAATAAGCAAACTTGCTCTGAATGATGTTATTCAACAGAACTGAGTGTTTCCATGCTTCTGTTATGAAAATAAACATCAACAGTCATAAAACACCTTACTTCATCAAAAGAAGTTGATAAATAAGCAAACTTGCTCTGAATGATGTTATTCAACAGAAAGGAGTGTTTTCATAATAATGTGACCATAATAAACATCAACAGTCATAAAACACCTTACTTCATCAAAAGAAGTTGATAAATAAGCAAACTTGATCTGAATGATGTTATTCAACAGAAAGGAGTGTTTTCATAATAATGTGACCATAATAAACATCAACTGTCAAAAAACACCTTATTTCATCAAAAGAAGTTGACAAATAAGCAAACTTGCTCTGAATGATGTTATTCAACAGAAAGGAGTGTTTTCATAATAATGTGACCATAATAAACATCAACAGTCATAAAACACCTTATTTCATCAAAAGAAGTTGATAAATAAGCAAACTTGCTCTGAATGATGTTATTCAACAGAAAGGAGTGTTTTCATAATACTTTGATGAAAATAAACATCAACAGTCAAAAAACACCTTATTTCAACAAAAGAAGTTGATAAATAAGCAAAGTAAACATCAACAGAACTGAATGATGTTATTCAACAGAAAGGAGTGTTTTCATAATACTGTGATGAAAATAAACATCAACTGTCAAAAAACACCTTATTTCATCAAGAGAAGTTGATAAATAAGCAAACTTGCTCTGAATGATGTTATTCAACAGAACTGAGTGTTTTCATAATAATGTGACCATAATAAACATCAACAGTCATAAAACACCTTATTTCATCAAAAGAAGTTGATAAATAAGCAAACTTGCTCTGAATGATGTTATTCAACAGAAAGGAGTGTTTTCATAATACTGTGATGAAAATAAACATCAACTGTCAAAAAACACCTTATTTCATCAAAAGAAGTTGATAAATAAGCAAACTTGCTCTCAATGATGTTATTCAACAGAAAGGAGTGTATCCATGCTTCTGTTATGAAATTAAACATCAACAGTCAAAAAACACCTTATTTCATCAAAAGAAGTTGATAAATAAGCAAACTTGCTCTGAATGATGTTATTCAACAGAACTGAGTGTTTCCATGCTTCTGTTATGAAAATAAACATCAACTGTCAAAAAACACCTTATTTCATCAAAAGAAGTTGATAAATAAGCAAACTTGCTCTGAATGATGTTATTCAACAGAAAGGAGTGTTTTCATAATACTGTGACCATAATAAACATCAACAGTCATAAAACACCTTATTTCATCAAAAGAAGTTGATAAATAAGCAAAGTAAACATCAACAGAACTGAATGATGTTATTCAACAGAACTGAGTGTTTTCATAATAATGTGACCATAATAAACATCAACAGTCATAAAACACCTTATTTCATCAAAAGAAGTTGATAAATAAGCAAAGTAAACATCAACAGAACTGAATGATGTTATTCAACAGAACTGAGTGTTTTCATAATAATGTGACCATAATAAACATCAACTGTCATAAAACACCTTATTTCATCAAAAGAAGTTGATAAATAAGCAAACTTGCTCTGAATGATGTTATTCAACAGAACTGAGTGTTTTCATAATAATGTGACCATAATAAACATCAACTGTCATAAAACATCTTATTTCATCAAAAGAAGTTGATAAATAAGCAAAGTAAACATCAAGAGAACTGAATGATGTTATTCAACAGAACTGAGTGTTTTCATAATAATGTGACCATAATAAACATCAACAGTCATAAAACACCTTATTTCAACGAAAGAAGTTGATAAATAAGCAAACTTGCTCTGAATGATGTTATTCAACAGAAAGGAGTGTTTTCATAATAATGTGACCATAATAAACATCAACTGTCATAAAACACCTTATTTCATCAAAAGAAGTTGATAAATAAGCAAAGTAAACATCAACAGAACTGAATGATGTTATTCAACAGAAAGGAGTGTTTCCATGCTTCTGTTATGAAAATAAACATCAACAGTCAAAAAACACGTTATTTCATCAAAAGAAGTTGATAAATAAGCAAACTTGCTCTGAATGATGTTATTCAACAGAAAGGAGTGTTTTCATAATACTGTGACCATAATAAACATCAACAGTCATAAAACACCTTATTTCATCAAAAGAAGTTGATAAATAAGCAAAGTAAACATCAACAGAACTGAATGATGTTATTCAACAGAACTGAGTGTTTTCATAATAATGTGACCATAATAAACATCAACAGTCATAAAACACCTTATTTCAACAAAAGAAGTTGATAAACAAGCAAACTTGCTCTGAATGATGTTATTCAACAGAAAGGAGTGTTTTCATAATAATGTGACCATAATAAACATCAACTGTCATAAAACACCTTATTTCATCAAAAGAAGTTGATAAATAAGCAAACTTGCTCTCAATGATGTTATTCAACAGAAAGGAGTGTTTTCATAATAATGTGACCATCAACAGTCATAAAACACCTTATTTCATCAAAAGAAGTTGATAAATAAGCAAAGTAAACATCAACAGAACTGAATGATGTTATTCAACAGAACTGAGTGTTTTCATAATAATGTGACCATCAACAGTCATAAAACACCTTATTTCATCAAAAGAAGTTGATAAATAAGCAAAGTAAACATCAACAGAACTGAATGATGTTATTCAACAGAACTGAGTGTTTTCATAATAATGTGACCATAATAAACATCAACAGTCATAAAACACCTTATTTCATCAAAAGAAGTTGATAAATAAGCAAAGTAAACATCAACAGAACTGAATGATGTTATTCAACAGAACTGAGTGTTGTCATAATAATGTGACCATAATAAACATCAACAGTCATAAAACACCTTATTTCATCAAAAGAAGTTGATAAATAAGCAAAGTAAACATCAACAGAACTGAATGATGTTATTCAACAGAACTGAGTGTTTTCATAATACTGTGACCATAATAAACATCAACAGTCATAAAACACCTTATTTCATCAAAAGAAGTTGATAAATAAGCAAAGTAAACATCAACAGAACTGAATGATGTTATTCAACAGAACTGAGTGTTTTCATAATAATGTGACCATAATAAACATCAACAGTCATAAAACACCTTATTTCAACAAAAGAAGTTGATAAACAAGCAAACTTGCTCTGAATGATGTTATTCAACAGAACTGAGTGTTTTCATAATAATCTGACCATAATAAACATCAACTGTCATAAAACACCTTATTTCAACAAAAGAAGTTGACAAATAAGCAAACTTTCTCTGAATGATGTTATTCAACAGAAAGGAGTGTTTTCATAATAATGTGACCATAATAAACATCAACAGTCATAAAACACCTTATTTCATCAAAAGAAGTTGATAAATAAGCAAACTTGCTCTGAATGATGTTATTCAAAAGAAAGGAGTGTTTTCATAATAATGTGACCATAATAAACATCAACAGTCATAAAACACCTTATTTCATCAAAAGAAGTTGATAAATAAGCAAACTTTCTCTGAATGATGTTATTCAACAGAACTGAGTGTTTCCATGCTTCTGTTATGAAAATAAACATCAACAGTCAAAAAACACCTTATTTCATCAAAAGAAGTTGATAAATAAGCAAACTTGCTCTCAATGATGTTTTATCAACAGAAAGGAGTGTTTTCATAATAATGTGACCATAATAAACATCAACAGTCATAAAACACCTTATTTCATCAAAAGAAGTTGATAAATAAGCAAAGTAAACATCAACAGAACTGAATGATGTTATTCAACAGAACTGAGTGTTTTCATAATTATGTGACCATAATAAACATCAACAGTCATAAAACACCTTATTTCATCAAAAGAAGTTGATAAATAAGCAAACTTGCTCTGAATGATGTTATTCAACAGAACTGAGTGTTTTCATAATAATGTGACCATAATAAACATCAACTGTCATAAAACACCTTATTTGATCAAAAGAAGTTGATAAATAAGCAAACTTGCTCCCAATGATGTTATTCAACAGAAAGGAGTGTTTTCATAATAATGTGACCATAATAAACATCAACAGTCATAAAACACCTTATTTCATCAAAAGAAGTTGATAAATAAGCAAACATCAACAGAACTGAATGATGTTATTCAACAGAACTGAGTGTTTTCATAATAATGTGACCATAATAAACATCAACAGTCAAAAAACACCTTATTTCATCAAAAGAAGTTGATAAATAAGCAAAGTAAACATCAACAGAACTGAATGATGTTATTCAACAGAACTGAGTGTTTTCATAATAATGTGACCATAATAAACATCAACTGTCATAAAACACCTTATTTCATCAAAAGAAGTTGATAAATAAGCAAAGTAAACATCAACAGAACTGAATGATGTTATTCAACAGAAAGGAGTGTTTTCATAATACTGTGACCATGATAAACATCAACAGTCAAAAAACACCTTATTTCATCAAAAGAAGTTGATAAATAAGCAAAGTAAACATCAACAGAACTGAATGATGTTATTCAACAGAACTGAGTGTTTTCATAATAATGTGACCATAATAAACATCAACTGTCATAAAACACCTTATTTCATCAAAAGAAGTTGATAAATAAGCAAAGTAAACATCAACAGAACTGAATGATGTTATTCAACAGAACTGAGTGTTGTCATAATAATGTGACCATAATAAACATCAACAGTCATAAAACACCTTATTTCATCAAAAGAAGTTGATAAATAAGCAAAGTAAACATCAACAGAACTGAATGATGTTATTCAACAGAACTGAGTGTTTTCATAATACTGTGACCATAATAAACATCAACAGTCATAAAACACCTTATTTCATCAAAAGAAGTTGATAAATAAGCAAAGTAAACATCAACAGAACTGAATGATGTTATTCAACAGAACTGAGTGTTTTCATAATAATGTGACCATAATAAACATCAACTGTCATAAAACACCTTATTTCATCAAAAGAAGTTGATAGATAAGCAAACTTGCTCTCAATGATGTTATTCAACAGAAAGGAGTGTTTTCATAATAATGTGACCATAATAAACATCAACAGTCAAAAAACACCTTATTTCATCAAAAGAAGTTGATAAATAAGCAAACTTGCTCCCAATGATGTTATTCAACAGAAAGGAGTGTTTTCATAATACTGTGATGAAAATAAACATCAACTGTCAAAAAACACCTTATTTCATCAAAAGAAGTTGATAAATAAGCAAACTTGCTCTGAATGATGTTATTCAACAGAAAGGAGTGTTTTCATAATAATGTGACCATAATAAACATCAACAGTCAAAAAACACCTTATTTCATCAAAAGAAGTTGATAAATAAGCAAACTTGCTCCCAATGATGTTATTCAACAGAAAGGAGTGTTTTCATAATACTGTGATGAAAATAAACATCAACTGTCAAAAAACACCTTATTTCATCAAAAGAAGTTGATAAATAAGCAAACTTGCTCTGAATGATGTTATTCAACAGAAAGGAGTGTTTTCATAATACTGTGACCATAATAAACATCAACAGTCATAAAACACCTTATTTCATCAAAAGAAGTTGATAAATAAGCAAACATCAACAGAACTGAATGATGTTATTCAACAGAACTGAGTGTTTTCATAATAATGTGACCATAATAAACATCAACAGTCATAAAACACCTTATTTCATCAAAAGAAGTTGATAAATAAGCAAAGTAAACATCAACAGAACTGAATGATGTTATTCAACAGAACTGAGTGTTTTCATAATAATGTGACCATAATAAACATCAACTGTCATAAAACACCTTATTTCATCAAAAGAAGTTGATAGATAAGCAAACTTGCTCTCAATGATGTTATTCAACAGAAAGGAGTGTTTTCATAATAATGTGACCATAATAAACATCAACAGTCAAAAAACACCTTATTTCATCAAAAGAAGTTGATAAATAAGCAAACTTGCTCCCAATGATGTTATTCAACAGAAAGGAGTGTTTTCATAATACTGTGATGAAAATAAACATCAACTTTCAAAAAACACCTTATTTCATCAAAAGAAGTTGATAAATAAGCAAACTTGCTCTGAATGATGTTATTCAACAGAAAGGAGTGTTTTCATAATAATGTGACCATAATAAACATCAACAGTCAAAAAACACCTTATTTCATCAAAAGAAGTTGATAAATAAGCAAACTTGCTCCCAATGATGTTATTCAACAGAAAGGAGTGTTTTCATAATACTGTGATGAAAATAAACATCAACTGTCAAAAAACACCTTATTTCATCAAAAGAAGTTGATAAATAAGCAAACTTGCTCTCAATGATGTTATTCAACAGAAAGGAGTGTTTTCATAATAATGTGACCATAATAAACATCAACAGTCAAAACACACCTTATTTCATCAAAAGAAGTTGATAAATAAGCAAAGTAAACATCAACAGAACTGAATGATGTTATTCAACAGAACTGAGTGTTTTCATAATAATGTGACCATAATAAACATCAACTGTCATAAAACACCTTATTTCATCAAAAGAAGTTGATAAATAAGCAAACTTGCTCTGAATGATGTTATTCAACAGAACTGAGTGTTTCCATGCTTCTGTTATGAAAATAAACATCAACAGTCAAAAAACACCTTATTTCATCAAAAGAAGTTGATAAACAAGCAAACTTGCTCTGAATGATGTTATTCAACAGAAAGGAGTGTTTTCATAATAATGTGACCATAATAAACATCAACAGTCATAAAACACCTTATTTCATCAAAAGAAGTTGATAAATAAGCAAAGTAAACATCAACAGAACTGAATGATGTTATTCAACAGAACTGAGTGTTTTCATAATAATGTGACCATCAACAGTCATAAAACACCTTATTTCATCAAAAGAAGTTGATAAATAAGCAAACTTGCTCTCAATGATGTTATTCAACAGAAAGAAGTGTTTTCATAATAATGTGACCATAATAAACATCAACAGTCATAAAACACCTTATTTCAACAAAAGAAGTTGATAAATAAACAAACTTGCTCTGAATGATGTTATTCAACAGAAAGGAGTGTTTTCATAATACTGTGATGAAAATAAACATCAACTGTCAAAAAACACCTTATTTCATCAAAAGAAGTTGATAAATAAGCAAACTTGCTCTCAATGATGTTTTATCAACAGAAAGGAGTGTTTTCATAATAATGTGACCATAATAAACATCAACAGTCATAAAACACCTTATTTCATCAAAAGAAGTTGATAAATAAGCAAAGTAAACATCAACAGAACTGAATGATGTTATTCAACAGAACTGAGTGTTTTCATAATAATGTGACCATAATAAACATCAACTGTCATAAAACACCTTATTTCATCAAAAGAAGTTGATAAATAAGCAAAGTAAACATCAACAGAACTGAATGATGTTATTCAACAGAACTGAGTGTTTTCATAATAATGTGACCATAATAAACATCAACAGTCATAAAACACCTTATTTCATCAAAAGAAGTTGATAAATAAGCAAACTTGCTCTGAATGATGTTATTCAACAGAACTGAGTGTTTTCATAATAATGTGACCATAATAAACATCAACTGTCATAAAACACCTTATTTGATCAAAAGAAGTTGATAAATAAGCAAACTTGCTCTGAATGATGTTATTCAACAGAAAGGAGTGTTTTCATAATAATGTGACCATAATAAACATCAACAGTCATAAAACACCTTATTTCATCAAAAGAAGTTGATAAATAAGCAAACATCAACAGAACTGAATGATGTTATTCAACAGAACTGAGTGTTTTCATAATAATGTGACCATAATAAACATCAACAGTCATAAAACACCTTATTTGATCAAAAGAAGTTGATAAATAAGCAAACTTGCTCTGAATGATGTTATTCAACAGAAAGGAGTGTTTTCATAATAATGTGACCATAATAAACATCAACAGTCATAAAACACCTTATTTCATCAAAAGAAGTTGATAAATAAGCAAACATCAACAGAACTGAATGATGTTATTCAACAGAACTGAGTGTTTTCATAATAATGTGACCATAATAAACATCAACAGTCAAAAAACACCTTATTTCATCAAAAGAAGTTGATAAATAAGCAAAGTAAACATCAACAGAACTGAATGATGTTATTCAACAGAACTGAGTGTTTTCATAATAATGTGACCATAATAAACATCAACTGTCATAAAACACCTTATTTGATCAAAAGAAGTTGATAGATAAGCAAACTTGCTCTCAATGATGTTATTCAACAGAAAGGAGTGTTTTCATAATAATGTGACCATAATAAACATCAACAGTCAAAAAACACCTTATTTCATCAAAAGAAGTTGATAAATAAGCAAACTTGCTCCCAATGATGTTATTCAACAGAAAGGAGTGTTTTCATAATACTGTGATGAAAATAAACATCAACTGTCAAAAAACACCTTATTTCATCAAAAGAAGTTGATAAATAAGCAAACTTGCTCTGAATGATGTTATTCAACAGAAAGGAGTGTTTTCATAATAATGTGACCATAATAAACATCAACAGTCAAAAAACACCTTATTTCATCAAAAGAAGTTGATAAATAAGCAAACTTGCTCCCAATGATGTTATTCAACAGAAAGGAGTGTTTTCATAATACTGTGATGAAAATAAACATCAACTGTCAAAAAACACCTTATTTCATCAAAAGAAGTTGATAAATAAGCAAACTTGCTCTGAATGATGTTATTCAACAGAAAGGAGTGTTTTCATAATAATGTGACCATAATAAACATCAACAGTCAAAAAACACCTTATTTCATCAAAAGAAGTTGATAAATAAGCAAAGTAAACATCAACAGAACTGAATGATGTTATTCAACAGAACTGAGTGTTTTCATAATAATGTGACCATAATAAACATCAACAGTCATAAAACACCTTATTTCATCAAAAGAAGTTGATAAATAAGCAAACTTGCTCTGAATGATGTTATTCAACAGAAAGGAGTGTTTTCATAATACTGTGACCATAATAAACATCAACAGTCATAAAACACCTTATTTCATCAAAAAAAGTTGATAAATAAGCAAACATCAACAGAACTGAATGATGTTATTCAACAGAACTGAGTGTTTTCATAATAATGTGACCATAATAAACATCAACTGTCATAAAACACCTTATTTCATCAAAAGAAGTTGATAAATAAGCAAACTTGCTCTGAATGATGTTATTCAACAGAACTGAGTGTTTCCATGCTTCTGTTATGAAAATAAACATCAACAGTCAAAAAACACCTTATTTCATCAAAAGAAGTTGATAAACAAGCAAACTTGCTCTCAATGATGTTATTCAACAGAAAGAAGTGTTTTCATAATAATGTGACCATAATAAACATCAACAGTCATAAAACACCTTATTTCAACAAAAGAAGTTGATAAATAAACAAACTTGCTCTGAATGATGTTATTCAACAGAAAGGAGTGTTTTCATAATACTGTGATGAAAATAAACATCAACTGTCAAAAAACACCTTATTTCATCAAAAGAAGTTGATAAATAAGCAAACTTGCTCTCAATGATGTTTTATCAACAGAAAGGAGTGTTTTCATAATAATGTGACCATAATAAACATCAACAGTCATAAAACACCTTATTTCATCAAAAGAAGTTGATAAATAAGCAAAGTAAACATCAACAGAACTGAATGATGTTATTCAACAGAACTGAGTGTTTTCATAATAATGTGACCATCAACAGTCATAAAACACCTTATTTCATCAAAAGAAGTTGATAAATAAGCAAACTTGCTCTCAATGATGTTATTCAACAGAAAGAAGTGTTTTCATAATAATGTGACCATAATAAACATCAACAGTCATAAAACACCTTATTTCAACAAAAGAAGTTGATAAATAAACAAACTTGCTCTGAATGATGTTATTCAACAGAAAGGAGTGTTTTCATAATACTGTGATGAAAATAAACATCAACTGTCAAAAAACACCTTATTTCATCAAAAGAAGTTGATAAATAAGCAAACTTGCTCTCAATGATGTTTTATCAACAGAAAGGAGTGTTTTCATAATAATGTGACCATAATAAACATCAACAGTCATAAAACACCTTATTTCATCAAAAGAAGTTGATAAATAAGCAAAGTAAACATCAACAGAACTGAATGATGTTATTCAACAGAACTGAGTGTTTTCATAATAATGTGACCATAATAAACATCAACAGTCAAAAAACACCTTATTTCATCAAAAGAAGTTGATAAATAAGCAAACTTGCTCTGAATGATGTTATTCAACAGAACTGAGTGTTTTCATAATAATGTGACCATAATAAACATCAACTGTCATAAAACACCTTATTTGATCAAAAGAAGTTGATAAATGAGCAAACTTGCTCTGAATGATGTTATTCAACAGAAAGGAGTGTTTTCATAATAATGTGACCATAATAAACATCAACAGTCATAAAACACCTTATTTCATCAAAAGAAGTTGATAAATAAGCAAACATCAACAGAACTGAATGATGTTATTCAACAGAACTGAGTGTTTTCATAATAATGTGACCATAATAAACATCAACAGTCAAAAAACACCTTATTTCATCAAAAGAAGTTGATAAATAAGCAAAGTAAACATCAACAGAACTGAATGATGTTATTCAACAGAACTGAGTGTTTTCATAATAATGTGACCATAATAAACATCAACTGTCATAAAACACCTTATTTCATCAAAAGAAGTTGATAAATAAGCAAACTTGCTCTGAATGATGTTATTCAACAGAACTGAGTGTTTCCATGCTTCTGTTATGAAAATAAACATCAACAGTCAAAAAACACCTTATTTCATCAAAAGAAGTTGATAAATAAGCAAAGTAAACATCAACAGAACTGAATGATGTTATACAACAGAACTGAGTGTTTTCATAATAATGTGACCATAATAAACATCAACTGTCATAAAACACCTTATTTCATCAAAAGAAGTTGATAAATAAGCAAACTTGCTCTGAATGATGTTATTCAACAGAACTGAGTGTTTTCATAATAATGTGACCATAATAAACATCAACTGTCATAAAACACCTTATTTCATCAAAAGAAGTTGATAAATAAGCAAAGTAAACATCAACAGAACTGAATGATGTTATTCAACAGAAAGGAGTGTTTTCATAATAATGTGACCATAATAAACATCAACTGTCATAAAACACCTTATTTCATCAAAAGAAGTTGATAAATAAGCAAACTTGCTCTGAATGATGTTATTCAACAGAAAGGAGTGTTTTCATAATAATGTGACCATAATAAACATCAACAGTCATAAAACACCTTATTTCATCAAAAGAAGTTGATAAATAAGCAAACTTGCTCTGAATGATGTTATTCAACAGAACTGAGTGTTTCCATGCTTCTGTTATGAAAATAAACATCAACAGTCAAAAAACACCTTATTTCATCAAAAGAAGTTGATAAATAAGCAAACTTGCTCCCAATGATGTTATTCAACAGAAAGGAGTGTTTTCATAATACTGTGATGAAAATAAACATCAACTGTCAAAAAACACCTTATTTCATCAAAAGAAGTTGATAAATAAGCAAACTTGCTCTGAATGATGTTATTCAACAGAAAGGAGTGTTTTCATAATAATGTGACCATAATAAACATCAACAGTCAAAAAACACCTTATTTCATCAAAAGAAGTTGATAAATAAGCAAAGTAAACATCAACAGAACTGAATGATGTTATTCAACAGAACTGAGTGTTTTCATAATAATGTGACCATCAACAGTCATAAAACACCTTATTTCATCAAAAGAAGTTGATAAATAAGCAAACTTGCTCTCAATGATGTTATTCAACAGAAAGGAGTGTTTTCATAATAATGTGACCATAATAAACATCAACTGTCATAAAACACCTTATTTCATCAAAAGAAGTTGATAAATAAGCAAACTTGCTCTCAATGATGTTTTATCAACAGAAAGGAGTGTTTTCATAATAATGTGACCATAATAAACATCAACAGTCATAAAACACCTTATTTCATCAAAAGAAGTTGATAAATAAGCAAAGTAAACATCAACAGAACTGAATGATGTTATTCAACAGAACTGAGTGTTTTCATAATAATGTGACCATAATAAACATCAACAGTCATAAAACACCTTATTTCATCAAAAGAAGTTGATAAATAAGCAAACTTGCTCTGAATGATGTTATTCAACAGAACTGAGTGTTTTCATAATAATGTGACCATAATAAACATCAACTGTCATAAAACACCTTATTTGATCAAAAGAAGTTGATAAATAAGCAAACTTGCTCTGAATGATGTTATTCAACAGAAAGGAGTGTTTTCATAATAATGTGACCATAATAAACATCAACAGTCATAAAACACCTTATTTCATCAAAAGAAGTTGATAAATAAGCAAACATCAACAGAACTGAATGATGTTATTCAACAGAACTGAGTGTTTTCATAATAATGTGACCATAATAAACATCAACAGTCAAAAAACACCTTATTTCATCAAAAGAAGTTGATAAATAAGCAAAGTAAACATCAACAGAACTGAATGATGTTATTCAACAGAACTGAGTGTTTTCATAATAATGTGACCATAATAAACATCAACTGTCATAAAACACCTTATTTGATCAAAAGAAGTTGATAAATAAGCAAACTTGCTCTGAATGATGTTATTCAACAGAACTGAGTGTTTTCATAATAATGTGACCATAATAAACATCAACTGTCATAAAACACCTTATTTGATCAAAAGAAGTTGATAAATAAGCAAACTTGCTCTGAATGATGTTATTCAACAGAAAGGAGTGTTTTCATAATAATGTGACCATAATAAACATCAACAGTCATAAAACACCTTATTTCATCAAAAGAAGTTGATAAATAAGCAAACATCAACAGAACTGAATGATGTTATTCAACAGAACTGAGTGTTTTCATAATAATGTGACCATAATAAACATCAACAGTCAAAAAACACCTTATTTCATCAAAAGAAGTTGATAAATAAGCAAAGTAAACATCAACAGAACTGAATGATGTTATTCAACAGAAAGGAGTGTTTTCATAATACTGTGACCATAATAAACATCAACAGTCAAAAAACACCTTATTTCATCAAAAGAAGTTGATAAATAAGCAAAGTAAACATCAACAGAACTGAATGATGTTATTCAACAGAACTGAGTGTTTTCATAATAATGTGACCATAATAAACATCAACTGTCATAAAACACCTTATTTCATCAAAAGAAGTTGATAAATAAGCAAAGTAAACATCAACAGAACTGAATGATGTTATTCAACAGAACTGAGTGTTTTCATAATAATGTGACCATAATAAACATCAACTGTCATAAAACACCTTATTTCATCAAAAGAAGTTGATAAATAAGCAAACTTGCTCTCAATGATGTTATTCAACAGAAAGGAGTGTTTTCATAATAATGTGACCATAATAAACATCAACAGTCAAA
Source organism: Lateolabrax maculatus (assembly GCA_031216445.1). NCBI lineage: Eukaryota > Metazoa > Chordata > Actinopteri > Acropomatiformes > Lateolabracidae > Lateolabrax > Lateolabrax maculatus. Next base: position 25,460,077 of record CM062218.1, read on the forward strand.
AAACACCTTATTTCATCAAAAGAAGTTGATAAATAAGCAAACTTGCTCTCAATGATGTTATTCAACAGAAAGGAGTGTTTTCATAATAATGTGACCATAATAAACATCAACAGTCATAAAACACCTTATTTCATCAAAAGAAGTTGATAAATAAGCAAACTTGCTCTGAATGATGTTATTCAACAGAAAGGAGTGTTTTCATAATAATGTGACCATAATAAACATCAACAGTCATAAAACACCTTATTTCAACAAAAGAAGTTGATAAATAAACAAACTTGCTCTGAATGATGTTATTCAACAGAAAGGAGTGTTTTCATAATACTGTGATGAAAATAAACATCAACTGTCAAAAAACACCTTATTTCATCAAAAGAAGTTGATAAATAAGCAAACTTGCTCTCAATGATGTTTTATCAACAGAAAGGAGTGTTTTCATAATAATGTGACCATAATAAACATCAACAGTCATAAAACACCTTATTTCATCAAAAGAAGTTGATAAATAAGCAAAGTAAACATCAACAGAACTGAATGATGTTATTCAACAGAACTGAGTGTTTTCATAATAATGTGACCATAATAAACATCAACAGTCATAAAACACCTTATTTCATCAAAAGAAGTTGATAAATAAGCAAACTTGCTCTGAATGATGTTATTCAACAGAACTGAGTGTTTTCATAATAATGTGACCATAATAAACATCAACTGTCATAAAACACCTTATTTGATCAAAAGAAGTTGATAAATAAGCAAACTTGCTCTGAATGATGTTATTCAACAGAAAGGAGTGTTTTCATAATAATGTGACCATAATAAACATCAACAGTCATAAAACACCTTATTTCATCAAAAGAAGTTGATAAATAAGCAAACATCAACAGAACTGAATGATGTTATTCAACAGAACTGAGTGTTTTCATAATAATGTGACCATAATAAACATCAACAGTCAAAAAACACCTTATTTCATCAAAAGAAGTTGATAAATAAGCAAAGTAAACATCAACAGAACTGAATGATGTTATTCAACAGAACTGAGTGTTTTCATAATAATGTGACCATAATAAACATCAACTGTCATAAAACACCTTATTTGATCAAAAGAAGTTGATAAATAAGCAAACTTGCTCTGAATGATGTTATTCAACAGAACTGAGTGTTTTCATAATAATGTGACCATAATAAACATCAACTGTCATAAAACACCTTATTTGATCAAAAGAAGTTGATAAATAAGCAAACTTGCTCTGAATGATGTTATTCAACAGAAAGGAGTGTTTTCATAATAATGTGACCATAATAAACATCAACAGTCATAAAACACCTTATTTCATCAAAAGAAGTTGATAAATAAGCAAACATCAACAGAACTGAATGATGTTATTCAACAGAACTGAGTGTTTTCATAATAATGTGACCATAATAAACATCAACTGTCATAAAACACCTTATTTCATCAAAAGAAGTTGATAAATAAGCAAACTTGCTCTGAATGATGTTATTCAACAGAACTGAGTGTTTCCATGCTTCTGTTATGAAAATAAACATCAACAGTCAAAAAACACCTTATTTCATCAAAAGAAGTTGATAAATAAGCAAACTTGCTCCCAATGATGTTATTCAACAGAAAGGAGTGTTTTCATAATACTGTGATGAAAATAAACATCAACTGTCAAAAAACACCTTATTTCATCAAAAGAAGTTGATAAATAAGCAAACTTGCTCTGAATGATGTTATTCAACAGAAAGGAGTGTTTTCATAATAATGTGACCATAATAAACATCAACAGTCAAAAAACACCTTATTTCATCAAAAGAAGTTGATAAATAAGCAAAGTAAACATCAACGGAACTGAATGATGTTATTCAACAGAACTGAGTGTTTTCATAATAATGTGACCATAATAAACATCAACAGTCATAAAACACCTTATTTCATCAAAAGAAGTTGATAAATAAGCAAACTTGCTCTGAATGATGTTATTCAACAGAAAGGAGTGTTTTCATAATACTGTGACCATAATAAACATCAACAGTCATAAAACACCTTATTTCATCAAAAGAAGTTGATAAATAAGCAAACATCAACAGAACTGAATGATGTTATTCAACAGAACTGAGTGTTTTCATAATAATGTGACCATAATAAACATCAACAGTCATAAAACACCTTATTTCATCAAAAGAAGTTGATAAATAAGCAAACTTGCTCTGAATGATGTTATTCAACAGAACTGAGTGTTTTCATAATAATGTGACCATAATAAACATCAACTGTCATAAAACACCTTATTTGATCAAAAGAAGTTGATAAATAAGCAAACTTGCTCTGAATGATGTTATTCAACAGAAAGGAGTGTTTTCATAATAATGTGACCATAATAAACATCAACAGTCATAAAACACCTTATTTCATCAAAAGAAGTTGATAAATAAGCAAACATCAACAGAACTGAATGATGTTATTCAACAGAACTGAGTGTTTTCATAATAATGTGACCATAATAAACATCAACAGTCAAAAAACACCTTATTTCATCAAAAGAAGTTGATAAATAAGCAAAGTAAACATCAACAGAACTGAATGATGTTATTCAACAGAACTGAGTGTTTTCATAATAATGTGACCATAATAAACATCAACTGTCATAAAACACCTTATTTCATCAAAAGAAGTTGATAAATAAGCAAACTTGCTCTGAATGATGTTATTCAACAGAACTGAGTGTTTTCATAATAATGTGACCATAATAAACATCAACTGTCATAAAACACCTTATTTGATCAAAAGAAGTTGATAAATAAGCAAACTTGCTCTGAATGATGTTATTCAACAGAAAGGAGTGTTTTCATAATACTGTGACCATAATAAACATCAACAGTCATAAAACACCTTATTTCATCAAAAGAAGTTGATAAATAAGCAAACATCAACAGAACTGAATGATGTTATTCAACAGAACTGAGTGTTTTCATAATAATGTGACCATAATAAACATCAACAGTCAAAAAACACCTTATTTCATCAAAAGAAGTTGATAAATAAGCAAAGTAAACATCAACAGAACTGAATGATGTTATTCAACAGAACTGAGTGTTTTCATAATAATGTGACCATAATAAACATCAACTGTCATAAAACACCTTATTTCATCAAAAGAAGTTGATAAATAAGCAAACTTGCTCTGAATGATGTTATTCAACAGAACTGAGTGTTTTCATAATAATGTGACCATAATAAACATCAACTGTCATAAAACACCTTATTTGATCAAAAGAAGTTGATAAATAAGCAAACTTGCTCTGAATGATGTTATTCAACAGAAAGGAGTGTTTTCATAATACTGTGACCATAATAAACATCAACAGTCATAAAACACCTTATTTCATCAAAAGAAGTTGATAAATAAGCAAAGTAAACATCAACAGAACTGAATGATGTTATTCAACAGAACTGAGTGTTTTCATAATAATGTGACCATAATAAACATCAACAGTCATAAAACACCTTATTTCATCAAAAGAAGTTGATAAATAAGCAAACTTGCTCTGAATGATGTTATTCAACAGAAAGGAGTGTTTTCATAATACTGTGATGAAAATAAACATCAACTGTCAAAAAACACCTTATTTCATCAAAAGAAGTTGATAAATAAGCAAAGTAAACATCAACAGAACTGAATGATGTTATTCAACAGAACTGAGTGTTTTCATAATAATGTGACCATAATAAACATCAACTGTCATAAAACACCTTATTTCATCAAAAGAAGTTGATAAATAAGCAAACTTGCTCTGAATGATGTTATTCAACAGAACTGAGTGTTTTCATAATAATGTGACCATAATAAACATCAACTGTCATAAAACACCTTATTTGATCAAAAGAAGTTGATAAATAAGCAAACTTGCTCTGAATGATGTTATTCAACAGAAAGGAGTGTTTTCATAATACTGTGACCATAATAAACATCAACAGTCATAAAACACCTTATTTCATCAAAAGAAGTTGATAAATAAGCAAAGTAAACATCAACAGAACTGAATGATGTTATTCAACAGAACTGAGTGTTTTCATAATAATGTGACCATAATAAACATCAACAGTCATAAAACACCTTATTTCATCAAAAGAAGTTGATAAATAAGCAAACTTGCTCTGAATGATGTTATTCAACAGAAAGGAGTGTTTTCATAATACTGTGATGAAAATAAACATCAACTGTCAAAAAACACCTTATTTCATCAAAAGAAGTTGATAAATAAGCAAACTTGCTCTCAATGATGTTTTATTCAACAGAAAGGAGTGTTTTCATAATAATGTGACCATAATAAACATCAACAGTCATAAAACACCTTATTTCATCAAAAGAAGTTGATAAATAAGCAAAGTAAACATCAACAGAACTGAATGATGTTATTCAACAGAACTGAGTGTTTTCATAATAATGTGACCATAATAAACATCAACTGTCATAAAACACCTTATTTCATCAAAAGAAGTTGATAAATAAGCAAAGTAAACATCAACAGAACTGAATGATGTTATTCAACAGAACTGAGTGTTTTCATAATAATGTGACCATAATAAACATCAACAGTCATAAAACACCTTATTTCATCAAAAGAAGTTGATAAATAAGCAAACTTGCTCTGAATGATGTTATTCAACAGAACTGAGTGTTTTCATAATAATGTGACCATAATAAACATCAACTGTCATAAAACACCTTATTTCATCAAAAGAAGTTGATAAATAAGCAAACTTGCTCTGAATGATGTTATTCAACAGAAAGGAGTGTTTTCATAATACTGTGATGAAAATAAACATCAACTGTCAAAAAACACCTTATTTCATCAAAAGAAGTTGATAAATAAGCAAAGTAAACATCAACAGAACTGAATGATGTTATTCAACAGAACTGAGTGTTTTCATAATAATGTGACCATAATAAACATCAACAGTCATAAAACACCTTATTTCATCAAAAGAAGTTGATAAATAAGCAAACTTGCTCTGAATGATGTTATTCAACAGAAAGGAGTGTTTTCATAATACTGTGATGAAAATAAACATCAACTGTCAAAAAACACCTTATTTCATCAAAAGAAGTTGATAAATAAGCAAACTTGCTCTCAATGATGTTTTATCAACAGAAAGGAGTGTTTTCATAATAATGTGACCATAATAAACATCAACAGTCATAAAACACCTTATTTCATCAAAAGAAGTTGATAAATAAGCAAACTTGCTCTGAATGATGTTATTCAACAGAACTGAGTGTTTTCATAATAATGTGACCATAATAAACATCAACTGTCATAAAACACCTTATTTGATCAAAAGAAGTTGATAAATAAGCAAACTTGCTCTGAATGATGTTATTCAACAGAAAGGAGTGTTTTCATAATAATGTGACCATAATAAACATCAACAGTCATAAAACACCTTATTTCATCAAAAGAAGTTGATAAATAAGCAAACATCAACAGAACTGAATGATGTTATTCAACAGAACTGAGTGTTTTCATAATAATGTGACCATAATAAACATCAACAGTCAAAAAACACCTTATTTCATCAAAAGAAGTTGATAAATAAGCAAAGTAAACATCAACAGAACTGAATGATGTTATTCAACAGAACTGAGTGTTTTCATAATAATGTGACCATAATAAACATCAACTGTCATAAAACACCTTATTTCATCAAAAGAAGTTGATAAATAAGCAAACTTGCTCTGAATGATGTTATTCAACAGAAAGGAGTGTTTTCATAATACTGTGACCATAATAAACATCAACAGTCATAAAACACCTTATTTCATCAAAAGAAGTTGATAAATAAGCAAACATCAACAGAACTGAATGATGTTATTCAACAGAACTGAGTGTTTTCATAATAATGTGACCATAATAAACATCAACAGTCAAAAAACACCTTATTTCATCAAAAGAAGTTGATAAATAAGCAAAGTAAACATCAACAGAACTGAATGATGTTATTCAACAGAACTGAGTGTTTTCATAATAATGTGACCATAATAAACATCAACTGTCATAAAACACCTTATTTCATCAAAAGAAGTTGATAAATAAGCAAACTTGCTCTGAATGATGTTATTCAACAGAAAGGAGTGTTTTCATAATACTGTGACCATAATAAACATCAACAGTCATAAAACACCTTATTTCATCAAAAGAAGTTGATAAATAAGCAAAGTAAACATCAACAGAACTGAATGATGTTATTCAACAGAACTGAGTGTTTTCATAATAATGTGACCATAATAAACATCAACAGTCATAAAACACCTTATTTCATCAAAAGAAGTTGATAAATAAGCAAACTTGCTCTGAATGATGTTATTCAACAGAAAGGAGTGTTTTCATAATACTGTGATGAAAATAAACATCAACTGTCAAAAAACACCTTATTTCATCAAAAGAAGTTGATAAATAAGCAAAGTAAACATCAACAGAACTGAATGATGTTATTCAACAGAACTGAGTGTTTTCATAATAATGTGACCATAATAAACATCAACTGTCATAAAACACCTTATTTCATCAAAAGAAGTTGATAAATAAGCAAACTTGCTCTGAATGATGTTATTCAACAGAACTGAGTGTTTTCATAATAATGTGACCATAATAAACATCAACTGTCATAAAACACCTTATTTGATCAAAAGAAGTTGATAAATAAGCAAACTTGCTCTGAATGATGTTATTCAACAGAAAGGAGTGTTTTCATAATACTGTGACCATAATAAACATCAACAGTCATAAAACACCTTATTTCATCAAAAGAAGTTGATAAATAAGCAAAGTAAACATCAACAGAACTGAATGATGTTATTCAACAGAACTGAGTGTTTTCATAATAATGTGACCATAATAAACATCAACAGTCATAAAACACCTTATTTCATCAAAAGAAGTTGATAAATAAGCAAACTTGCTCTGAATGATGTTATTCAACAGAAAGGAGTGTTTTCATAATAATGTGACCATAATAAACATCAACAGTCATAAAACACCTTATTTCATCAAAAGAAGTTGATAAATAAGCAAACTTGCTCTGAATGATGTTATTCAACAGAACTGAGTGTTTCCATGCTTCTGTTATGAAAATAAACATCAACAGTCAAAAAACACCTTATTTCATCAAAAGAAGTTGATAAATAAGCAAACTTGCTCCCAATGATGTTATTCAACAGAAAGGAGTGTTTTCATAATACTGTGATGAAAATAAACATCAACTGTCAAAAAACACCTTATTTCATCAAAAGAAGTTGATAAATAAGCAAACTTGCTCTGAATGATGTTATTCAACAGAAAGGAGTGTTTTCATAATAATGTGACCATAATAAACATCAACAGTCAAAAAACACCTTATTTCATCAAAAGAAGTTGATAAATAAGCAAAGTAAACATCAACAGAACTGAATGATGTTATTCAACAGAACTGAGTGTTTTCATAATAATGTGACCATAATAAACATCAACAGTCATAAAACACCTTATTTCATCAAAAGAAGTTGATAAATAAGCAAACTTGCTCTGAATGATGTTATTCAACAGAAAGGAGTGTTTTCATAATAATGTGACCATAATAAACATCAACAGTCATAAAACACCTTATTTCATCAAAAGAAGTTGATAAATAAGCAAACATCAACAGAACTGAATGATGTTATTCAACAGAACTGAGTGTTTTCATAATAATGTGACCATAATAAACATCAACAGTCAAAAAACACCTTATTTCATCAAAAGAAGTTGATAAATAAGCAAAGTAAACATCAACAGAACTGAATGATGTTATTCAACAGAACTGAGTGTTTTCATAATAATGTGACCATAATAAACATCAACTGTCATAAAACACCTTATTTCATCAAAAGAAGTTGATAAATAAGCAAACTTGCTCTGAATGATGTTATTCAACAGAACTGAGTGTTTTCATAATAATGTGACCATAATAAACATCAACTGTCATAAAACACCTTATTTGATCAAAAGAAGTTGATAAATAAGCAAACTTGCTCTGAATGATGTTATTCAACAGAAAGGAGTGTTTTCATAATAATGTGACCATAATAAACATCAACAGTCATAAAACACCTTATTTCATCAAAAGAAGTTGATAAATAAGCAAACATCAACAGAACTGAATGATGTTATTCAACAGAACTGAGTGTTTTCATAATAATGTGACCATAATAAACATCAACAGTCAAAAAACACCTTATTTCATCAAAAGAAGTTGATAAATAAGCAAAGTAAACATCAACAGAACTGAATGATGTTATTCAACAGAACTGAGTGTTTTCATAATAATGTGACCATAATAAACATCAACTGTCATAAAACACCTTATTTGATCAAAAGAAGTTGATAAATAAGCAAAGTAAACATCAACAGAACTGAATGATGTTATTCAACAGAAAGGAGTGTTTTCATAATACTGTGATGAAAATAAACATCAACTGTCAAAAAACACCTTATTTCATCAAAAGAAGTTGATAAATAAGCAAAGTAAACATCAACAGAACTGAATGATGTTATTCAACAGAACTGAGTGTTTTCATAATAATGTGACCATAATAAACATCAACTGTCATAAAACACCTTATTTCATCAAAAGAAGTTGATAAATAAGCAAACTTGCTCTGAATGATGTTATTCAACAGAACTGAGTGTTTTCATAATAATGTGACCATAATAAACATCAACTGTCATAAAACACCTTATTTCATCAAAAGAAGTTGATAAATAAGCAAAGTAAACATCAACAGAACTGAATGATGTTATTCAACAGAAAGGAGTGTTTTCATAATAATGTGACCATAATAAACATCAACAGTCATAAAACACCTTATTTCATCAAAAGAAGTTGATAAATAAGCAAACTTGCTCTGAATGATGTTATTCAACAGAACTGAGTGTTTCCATGCTTCTGTTATGAAAATAAACATCAACAGTCAAAAAACACCTTATTTCATCAAAAGAAGTTGATAAATAAGCAAACTTGCTCCCAATGATGTTATTCAACAGAAAGGAGTGTTTTCATAATACTGTGATGAAAATAAACATCAACTGTCAAAAAACACCTTATTTCATCAAAAGAAGTTGATAAATAAGCAAACTTGCTCTGAATGATGTTATTCAACAGAAAGGAGTGTTTTCATAATAATGTGACCATAATAAACATCAACAGTCAAAAAACACCTTATTTCATCAAAAGAAGTTGATAAATAAGCAAAGTAAACATCAACAGAACTGAATGATGTTATTCAACAGAACTGAGTGTTTTCATAATAATGTGACCATAATAAACATCAACAGTCATAAAACACCTTATTTCATCAAAAGAAGTTGATAAATAAGCAAAGTAAACATCAACAGAACTGAATGATTTTATTCAACAGAACTGAGTGTTTTCATAATAATGTGACCATAATAAACATCAACTGTCATAAAACACCTTATTTCATCAAAAGAAGTTGATAAATAAGCAAAGTAAACATCAACAGAACTGAATGATGTTATTCAACAGAACTGAGTGTTTTCATAATAATGTGACCATAATAAACATCAACAGTCATAAAACACCTTATTTCAACAAAAGAAGTTGATAAACAAGCAAACTTGCTCTGAATGATGTTATTCAACAGAAAGGAGTGTTTTCATAATAATGTGACCATAATAAACATCAACAGTCATAAAACACCTTATTTCATCAAAAGAAGTTGATAAATAAGCAAACTTGCTCTGAATGATGTTATTCAACAGAACTGAGTGTTTCCATGCTTCTGTTATGAAAATAAACATCAACAGTCAAAAAACACCTTATTTCATCAAAAGAAGTTGATAAATAAGCAAACTTGCTCTCAATGATGTTTTATCAACAGAAAGGAGTGTTTTCATAATAATGTGACCATAATAAACATCAACAGTCATAAAACACCTTATTTCATCAAAAGAAGTTGATAAATAAGCAAAGTAAACATCAACAGAACTGAATGATGTTATTCAACAGAACTGAGTGTTTTCATAATAATGTGACCATAATAAACATCAACTGTCATAAAACACCTTATTTCATCAAAAGAAGTTGATAAATAAGCAAACTTGCTCTGAATGATGTTATTCAACAGAACTGAGTGTTTTCATAATAATGTGACCATAATAAACATCAACTGTCATAAAACACCTTATTTGATCAAAAGAAGTTGATAAATAAGCAAACTTGCTCTGAATGATGTTATTCAACAGAAAGGAGTGTTTTCATAATAATGTGACCATAATAAACATCAACAGTCATAAAACACCTTATTTCATCAAAAGAAGTTGATAAATAAGCAAACATCAACAGAACTGAATGATGTTATTCAACAGAACTGAGTGTTTTCATAATAATGTGACCATAATAAACATCAACAGTCAAAAAACACCTTATTTCATCAAAAGAAGTTGATAAATAAGCAAAGTAAACATCAACAGAACTGAATGATGTTATTCAACAGAACTGAGTGTTTTCATAATAATGTGACCATAATAAACATCAACTGTCATAAAACACCTTATTTCATCAAAAGAAGTTGATAAATAAGCAAACTTGCTCTGAATGATGTTATTCAACAGAAAGGAGTGTTTTCATAATACTGTGACCATAATAAACATCAACAGTCATAAAACACCTTATTTCATCAAAAGAAGTTGATAAATAAGCAAACATCAACAGAACTGAATGATGTTATTCAACAGAACTGAGTGTTTTCATAATAATGTGACCATAATAAACATCAACAGTCAAAAAACACCTTATTTCATCAAAAGAAGTTGATAAATAAGCAAAGTAAACATCAACAGAACTGAATGATGTTATTCAACAGAACTGAGTGTTTTCATAATAATGTGACCATAATAAACATCAACTGTCATAAAACACCTTATTTCATCAAAAGAAGTTGATAAATAAGCAAACTTGCTCTGAATGATGTTATTCAACAGAAAGGAGTGTTTTCATAATACTGTGACCATAATAAACATCAACAGTCATAAAACACCTTATTTCATCAAAAGAAGTTGATAAATAAGCAAACATCAACAGAACTGAATGATGTTATTCAACAGAACTGAGTGTTTTCATAATAATGTGACCATAATAAACATCAACAGTCAAAAAACACCTTATTTCATCAAAAGAAGTTGATAAATAAGCAAAGTAAACATCAACAGAACTGAATGATGTTATTCAACAGAACTGAGTGTTTTCATAATAATGTGACCATAATAAACATCAACTGTCATAAAACACCTTATTTCATCAAAAGAAGTTGATAAATAAGCAAACTTGCTCTGAATGATGTTATTCAACAGAAAGGAGTGTTTTCATAATACTGTGACCATAATAAACATCAACAGTCATAAAACACCTTATTTCATCAAAAGAAGTTGATAAATAAGCAAAGTAAACATCAACAGAACTGAATGATGTTATTCAACAGAACTGAGTGTTTTCATAATAATGTGACCATAATAAACATCAACAGTCATAAAACACCTTATTTCATCAAAAGAAGTTGATAAATAAGCAAACTTGCTCTGAATGATGTTATTCAACAGAAAGGAGTGTTTTCATAATACTGTGATGAAAATAAACATCAACTGTCAAAAAACACCTTATTTCATCAAAAGAAGTTGATAAATAAGCAAAGTAAACATCAACAGAACTGAATGATGTTATTCAACAGAACTGAGTGTTTTCATAATAATGTGACCATAATAAACATCAACTGTCATAAAACACCTTATTTCATCAAAAGAAGTTGATAAATAAGCAAACTTGCTCTGAATGATGTTATTCAACAGAACTGAGTGTTTTCATAATAATGTGACCATAATAAACATCAACTGTCATAAAACACCTTATTTGATCAAAAGAAGTTGATAAATAAGCAAACTTGCTCTGAATGATTTCATTCAACAGAAAGGAGTGTTTTCATAATACTGTGACCATAATAAACATCAACAGTCATAAAACACCTTATTTCATCAAAAGAAGTTGATAAATAAGCAAAGTAAACATCAACAGAACTGAATGATGTTATTCAACAGAACTGAGTGTTTTCATAATAATGTGACCATAATAAACATCAACAGTCATAAAACACCTTATTTCATCAAAAGAAGTTGATAAATAAGCAAACTTGCTCTGAATGATGTTATTCAACAGAAAGGAGTGTTTTCATAATAATGTGACCATAATAAACATCAACAGTCATAAAACACCTTCTTTCATCAAAAGAAGTTGATAAATAAGCAAACTTGCTCTGAATGATGTTATTCAACAGAACTGAGTGTTTCCATGCTTCTGTTATGAAAATAAACATCAACAGTCAAAAAACACCTATTTCATCAAAAGAAGTTGATAAAAAAGCAAACTTGCTTCTGATTGATGTTATTCAACAGAAAGGAGTGTTTTCATAATAATGTGACCATAATAAACATCAACAGTCATAAAACACCTTATTTCATCAAAAGAAGTTGATAAATAAGCAAACTTGCTCTGAATGATGTTATTCAACAGAAAGGAGTGTTTTCATAATCTGTGACCATAATAAACATCAACTGTCATAAAACACCTTATTTCATCAAAAGAAGTTGATAAATAAGCAAAGTAAACATCACAGAACTGAATGATGTTATTCAACAGAACTGAGTGTTTTCATAATAATGTGACCATAATAAACATCAACAGTCAAAAAACACCTTATTTCATCAAAAGAAGTTGATAAATAAGCAAAGTAAACATCAACAGAACTGAATGATGTTATTCAACAGAACTGAGTGTTTTCATAATAATGTGACCATAATAAACATCAACTGTCATAAAACACCTTATTTCATCAAAAGAAGTTGATAAATAAGCAAACTTGCTCTGAATGATGTTATTCAACAGAACTGAGTGTTTTCATAATAATGTGACCATAATAAACATCAACTGTCATAAAACACCTTATTTGATCAAAAGAAGTTGATAAATAAGCAAACTTGCTCTGAATGATGTTATTCAACAGAAAGGAGTGTTTTCATAATACTGTGGACCATAATAAACATCAACAGTCAAAAAAACACCTTATTTCATCAAAAGAAGTTGATAAATAAGCAAACATCAACAGAACTGAATGATGTTATTCAACAGAACTGAGTGTTTTCATAATAATGTGACCATAATAAACATCAACTGTCATAAAACACCTATTTGATCAAAAGAAGTTGATAAATAAGCAAAATTGCTCTGAATGATGTTATTCAACAGAAAGGAGTGTTTTCATAATACTGTGACCATAATAAACATCAACAGTCATAAAACACCTTATTTCATCAAAAGAAGTTGATAAATAAGCAAACATCAACAGAACTGAATGATGTTATTCAACAGAACTGAGTGTTTTCATAATAATGTGACCATAATAAACATCAACTGTCATAAAACACCTTATTTCATCAAAAGAAGTTGATAAATAAGCAAAACTTGCTCTGAATGATGTTATTCAACAGAACTGAGTGTTTTCATAATAATGTGACCATAATAAACATCAACTGTCATAAAACACCTTATTTCATCAAAAGAAGTTGATAAATAAGCAAAGTAAACATCAACAGAAACTGAATGATGTTATTCAACAGAACTGAGTGTTTTCATAATAATGTGACCATAATAAACATCAACAGTCATAAAACACCTTATTTCAACAAAAGAAGTTGATAAACAAGCAAACTTGCTCTGAATGATGTTATTCAACAGAAAGGAGTGTTTTCATAATAATGTGACCATAATAAACATCAACAGTCATAAAACACCTTATTTCATCAAAAGAAGTTGATAAATAAGCAAACTTGCTCTGAATGATGTTATTCAACAGAAAGGAGTGTTTTCATAATACTGTGACCATAATAAACATCAACAGTCATAAAACACCTTATTTCATCAAAAGAAGTTGATAAATAAGCAAAGTAAACATCAACAGAACTGAATGATGTTATTCAACAGAACTGAGTGTTTTCATAATAATGTGACCATCAACAGTCATAAAACACCTTATTTCATCAAAAGAAGTTGATAAATAAGCAAACTTGCTCTCAATGATGTTATTCAACAGAAAGGAGTGTTTTCATAATAATGTGACCATAATAAACATCAACAGTCATAAAACACCTTATTTCAACAAAAGAAGTTGATAAATAAACAAACTTGCTCTGAATGATGTTATTCAACAGAAAGGAGTGTTTTCATAATACTGTGATGAAAATAAACATCAACTGTCAAAAAACACCTTATTTCAACAAAAGAAGTTGATAAATAAGCAAACTTGCTCTCAATGATGTTTTATCAACAGAAAGGAGTGTTTTCATAATAATGTGACCATAATAAACATCAACAGTCAAAAAACACCTTATTTCATCAAAAGAAGTTGATAAATAAGCAAAGTAAACATCAACAGAACTGAATGATGTTATTCAACAGAACTGAGTGTTTTCATAATAATGTGACCATAATAAACATCAACAGTCAAAAAACACCTTATTTCATCAAAAGAAGTTGATAAATAAGCAAAGTAAACATCAACGGAACTGAATGATGTTATTCAACAGAACTGAGTGTTTTCATAATAATGTGACCATAATAAACATCAACAGTCATAAAACACCTTATTTCAACAAAAGAAGTTGATAAATAAGCAAACTTGCTCTGAATGATGTTATTCAACAGAAAGGAGTGTTTTCATAATAATGTGACCATAATAAACATCAACAGTCATAAAACACCTTATTTCATCAAAAGAAGTTGATAAATAAGCAAACTTGCTCTGAATGATGTTATTCAACAGAACTGAGTGTTTCCATGCTTCTGTTATGAAAATAAACATCAACAGTCAAAAAACACCTTATTTCATCAAAAGAAGTTGATAAATAAGCAAACTTGCTCTGAATGATGTTATTCAACAGAAAGGAGTGTTTTCATAATACTGTGACCATAATAAACATCAACAGTCATAAAACACCTTATTTCATCAAAAGAAGTTGATAAATAAGCAAACATCAACAGAACTGAATGATGTTATTCAACAGAACTGAGTGTTTTCATAATAATGTGACCATAATAAACATCAACAGTCAAAAAACACCTTATTTCATCAAAAGAAGTTGATAAATAAGCAAAGTAAACATCAACAGAACTGAATGATGTTATTCAACAGAACTGAGTGTTTTCATAATAATGTGACCATAATAAACATCAACTGTCATAAAACACCTTATTTCATCAAAAGAAGTTGATAAATAAGCAAACTTGCTCTCAATGATGTTATTCAACAGAAAGGAGTGTTTTCATAATAATGTGACCATAATAAACATCAACAGTCAAAAAACACCTTATTTCATCAAAAGAAGTTGATAAATAAGCAAACTTGCTCCCAATGATGTTATTCAACAGAAAGGAGTGTTTTCATAATACTGTGATGAAAATAAACATCAACTGTCAAAAAACACCTTATTTCATCAAAAGAAGTTGATAAATAAGCAAACTTGCTCTGAATGATGTTATTCAACAGAAAGGAGTGTTTTCATAATAATGTGACCATAATAAACATCAACAGTCAAAAAACACCTTATTTCATCAAAAGAAGTTGATAAATAAGCAAAGTAAACATCAACAGAACTGAATGATGTTATTCAACAGAACTGAGTGTTTTCATAATAATGTGACCATCAACAGTCATAAAACACCTTATTTCATCAAAAGAAGTTGATAAATAAGCAAACTTGCTCTCAATGATGTTATTCAACAGAAAGGAGTGTTTTCATAATAATGTGACCATAATAAACATCAACTGTCATAAAACACCTTATTTCATCAAAAGAAGTTGATAAATAAGCAAACTTGCTCTGAATGATGTTATTCAACAGAACTGAGTGTTTTCATAATAATGTGACCATAATAAACATCAACTGTCATAAAACACCTTATTTCATCAAAAGAAGTTGATAAATAAGCAAAGTAAACATCAACAGAACTGAATGATGTTATTCAACAGAACTGAGTGTTTTCATAATAATGTGACCATAATAAACATCAACTGTCATAAAACACCTTATTTCATCAAAAGAAGTTGATAAATAAGCAAACTTGCTCTGAATGATGTTATTCAACAGAACTGAGTGTTTTCATAATAATGTGACCATAATAAACATCAACTGTCATAAAACACCTTATTTCATCAAAAGAAGTTGATAAATAAGCAAAGTAAACATCAACAGAACTGAATGATGTTATTCAACAGAACTGAGTGTTTTCATAATAATGTGACCATAATAAACATCAACAGTCATAAAACACCTTATTTCATCAAAAGAAGTTGATAAATAAGCAAACTTGCTCTGAATGATGTTATTCAACAGAAAGGAGTGTTTTCATAATACTGTGACCATAATAAACATCAACAGTCATAAAACACCTTATTTCATCAAAAGAAGTTGATAAATAAGCAAACATCAACAGAACTGAATGATGTTATTCAACAGAACTGAGTGTTTTCATAATAATGTGACCATAATAAACATCAACAGTCATAAAACACCTTATTTCATCAAAAGAAGTTGATAAATAAGCAAAGTAAACATCAACAGAACTGAATGATGTTATTCAACAGAACTGAGTGTTTTCATAATAATGTGACCATAATAAACATCAACTGTCATAAAACACCTTATTTCATCAAAAGAAGTTGATAAATAAGCAAACTTGCTCTGAATGATGTTATTCAACAGAACTGAGTGTTTTCATAATAATGTGACCATAATAAACATCAACTGTCATAAAACACCTTATTTCATCAAAAGAAGTTGATAAATAAGCAAAGTAAACATCAACAGAACTGAATGATGTTATTCAACAGAACTGAGTGTTTTCATAATAATGTGACCATAATAAACATCAACAGTCATAAAACACCTTATTTCAACAAAAGAAGTTGATAAACAAGCAAACTTGCTCTGAATGATGTTATTCAACAGAAAGGAGTGTTTTCATAATAATGTGACCATAATAAACATCAACAGTCATAAAACACCTTATTTCATCAAAAGAAGTTGATAAATAAGCAAACTTGCTCTGAATGATGTTATTCAACAGAACTGAGTGTTTCCATGCTTCTGTTATGAAAATAAACATCAACAGTCAAAAAACACCTTATTTCATCAAAAGAAGTTGATAAATAAGCAAACTTGCTCTGAATGATGTTATTGAACAGAAAGGAGTGTTTTCATAATACTGTGACCATAATAAACATCAACAGTCATAAAACACCTTATTTCATCAAAAGAAGTTGATAAATAAGCAAAGTAAACATCAACAGAACTGAATGATGTTATTCAACAGAACTGAGTGTTTTCATAATAATGTGACCATAATAAACATCAACAGTCATAAAACACCTTATTTCATCAAAAGAAGTTGATAAATAAGCAAACTTGCTCTGAATGATGTTATTCAACAGAAAGGAGTGTTTTCATAATAATGTGACCATAATAAACATCAACAGTCATAAAACACCTTATTTCATCAAAAGAAGTTGATAAATAAGCAAACTTGCTCTGAATGATGTTATTCAACAGAACTGAGTGTTTCCATGCTTCTGTTATGAAAATAAACATCAACAGTCAAAAAACACCTTATTTCATCAAAAGAAGTTGATAAACAAGCAAACTTGCTCTGATTGATGTTATTCAACAGAAAGGAGTGTTTTCATAATAATGTGACCATAATAAACATCAACAGTCATAAAACACCTTATTTCATCAAAAGAAGTTGATAAATAAGCAAACTTGCTCTGAATGATGTTATTCAACAGAAAGGAGTGTTTTCATAATACTGTGACCATAATAAACATCAACAGTCATAAAACACCTTATTTCATCAAAAGAAGTTGATAAATAAGCAAAGTAAACATCAACAGAACTGAATGATGTTATTCAACAGAACTGAGTGTTTTCATAATAATGTGACCATAATAAACATCAACAGTCAAAAAACACCTTATTTCATCAAAAGAAGTTGATAAATAAGCAAAGTAAACATCAACAGAACTGAATGATGTTATTCAACAGAACTGAGTGTTTTCATAATAATGTGACCATAATAAACATCAACTGTCATAAAACACCTTATTTCATCAAAAGAAGTTGATAAATAAGCAAACTTGCTCTGAATGATGTTATTCAACAGAACTGAGTGTTTTCATAATAATGTGACCATAATAAACATCAACTGTCATAAAACACCTTATTTGATCAAAAGAAGTTGATAAATAAGCAAACTTGCTCTGAATGATGTTATTCAACAGAAAGGAGTGTTTTCATAATACTGTGACCATAATAAACATCAACAGTCAAAAAACACCTTATTTCATCAAAAGAAGTTGATAAATAAGCAAACATCAACAGAACTGAATGATGTTATTCAACAGAACTGAGTGTTTTCATAATAATGTGACCATAATAAACATCAACTGTCATAAAACACCTTATTTGATCAAAAGAAGTTGATAAATAAGCAAAATTGCTCTGAATGATGTTATTCAACAGAAAGGAGTGTTTTCATAATACTGTGACCATAATAAACATCAACAGTCATAAAACACCTTATTTCATCAAAAGAAGTTGATAAATAAGCAAACATCAACAGAACTGAATGATGTTATTCAACAGAACTGAGTGTTTTCATAATAATGTGACCATAATAAACATCAACTGTCATAAAACACCTTATTTCATCAAAAGAAGTTGATAAATAAGCAAACTTGCTCTGAATGATGTTATTCAACAGAACTGAGTGTTTTCATAATAATGTGACCATAATAAACATCAACTGTCATAAAACACCTTATTTCATCAAAAGAAGTTGATAAATAAGCAAAGTAAACATCAACAGAACTGAATGATGTTATTCAACAGAACTGAGTGTTTTCATAATAATGTGACCATAATAAACATCAACAGTCATAAAACACCTTATTTCAACAAAAGAAGTTGATAAACAAGCAAACTTGCTCTGAATGATGTTATTCAACAGAAAGGAGTGTTTTCATAATAATGTGACCATAATAAACATCAACAGTCATAAAACACCTTATTTCATCAAAAGAAGTTGATAAATAAGCAAACTTGCTCTGAATGATGTTATTCAACAGAAAGGAGTGTTTTCATAATACTGTGACCATAATAAACATCAACAGTCATAAAACACCTTATTTCATCAAAAGAAGTTGATAAATAAGCAAAGTAAACATCAACAGAACTGAATGATGTTATTCAACAGAACTGAGTGTTTTCATAATAATGTGACCATCAACAGTCATAAAACACCTTATTTCATCAAAAGAAGTTGATAAATAAGCAAACTTGCTCTCAATGATGTTATTCAACAGAAAGGAGTGTTTTCATAATAATGTGACCATAATAAACATCAACAGTCATAAAACACCTTATTTCAACAAAAGAAGTTGATAAATAAACAAACTTGCTCTGAATGATGTTATTCAACAGAAAGGAGTGTTTTCATAATACTGTGATGAAAATAAACATCAACTGTCAAAAAACACCTTATTTCAACAAAAGAAGTTGATAAATAAGCAAACTTGCTCTCAATGATGTTTTATCAACAGAAAGGAGTGTTTTCATAATAATGTGACCATAATAAACATCAACAGTCAAAAAACACCTTATTTCATCAAAAGAAGTTGATAAATAAGCAAAGTAAACATCAACAGAACTGAATGATGTTATTCAACAGAACTGAGTGTTTTCATAATAATGTGACCATAATAAACATCAACAGTCAAAAAACACCTTATTTCATCAAAAGAAGTTGATAAATAAGCAAAGTAAACATCAACGGAACTGAATGATGTTATTCAACAGAACTGAGTGTTTTCATAATAATGTGACCATAATAAACATCAACAGTCATAAAACACCTTATTTCAACAAAAGAAGTTGATAAATAAGCAAACTTGCTCTGAATGATGTTATTCAACAGAAAGGAGTGTTTTCATAATAATGTGACCATAATAAACATCAACAGTCATAAAACACCTTATTTCATCAAAAGAAGTTGATAAATAAGCAAACTTGCTCTGAATGATGTTATTCAACAGAACTGAGTGTTTCCATGCTTCTGTTATGAAAATAAACATCAACAGTCAAAAAACACCTTATTTCATCAAAAGAAGTTGATAAATAAGCAAACTTGCTCTGAATGATGTTATTCAACAGAAAGGAGTGTTTTCATAATACTGTGACCATAATAAACATCAACAGTCATAAAACACCTTATTTCATCAAAAGAAGTTGATAAATAAGCAAACATCAACAGAACTGAATGATGTTATTCAACAGAACTGAGTGTTTTCATAATAATGTGACCATAATAAACATCAACAGTCAAAAAACACCTTATTTCATCAAAAGAAGTTGATAAATAAGCAAAGTAAACATCAACAGAACTGAATGATGTTATTCAACAGAACTGAGTGTTTTCATAATAATGTGACCATAATAAACATCAACTGTCATAAAACACCTTATTTCATCAAAAGAAGTTGATAAATAAGCAAACTTGCTCTCAATGATGTTATTCAACAGAAAGGAGTGTTTTCATAATAATGTGACCATAATAAACATCAACAGTCAAAAAACACCTTATTTCATCAAAAGAAGTTGATAAATAAGCAAACTTGCTCCCAATGATGTTATTCAACAGAAAGGAGTGTTTTCATAATACTGTGATGAAAATAAACATCAACTGTCAAAAAACACCTTATTTCATCAAAAGAAGTTGATAAATAAGCAAACTTGCTCTGAATGATGTTATTCAACAGAAAGGAGTGTTTTCATAATAATGTGACCATAATAAACATCAACAGTCAAAAAACACCTTATTTCATCAAAAGAAGTTGATAAATAAGCAAAGTAAACATCAACAGAACTGAATGATGTTATTCAACAGAACTGAGTGTTTTCATAATAATGTGACCATCAACAGTCATAAAACACCTTATTTCATCAAAAGAAGTTGATAAATAAGCAAACTTGCTCTCAATGATGTTATTCAACAGAAAGGAGTGTTTTCATAATAATGTGACCATAATAAACATCAACTGTCATAAAACACCTTATTTCATCAAAAGAAGTTGATAAATAAGCAAACTTGCTCTGAATGATGTTATTCAACAGAACTGAGTGTTTTCATAATAATGTGACCATAATAAACATCAACTGTCATAAAACACCTTATTTCATCAAAAGAAGTTGATAAATAAGCAAAGTAAACATCAACAGAACTGAATGATGTTATTCAACAGAACTGAGTGTTTTCATAATAATGTGACCATAATAAACATCAACTGTCATAAAACACCTTATTTCATCAAAAGAAGTTGATAAATAAGCAAACTTGCTCTGAATGATGTTATTCAACAGAACTGAGTGTTTTCATAATAATGTGACCATAATAAACATCAACTGTCATAAAACACCTTATTTCATCAAAAGAAGTTGATAAATAAGCAAAGTAAACATCAACAGAACTGAATGATGTTATTCAACAGAACTGAGTGTTTTCATAATAATGTGACCATAATAAACATCAACAGTCATAAAACACCTTATTTCATCAAAAGAAGTTGATAAATAAGCAAACTTGCTCTGAATGATGTTATTCAACAGAAAGGAGTGTTTTCATAATACTGTGACCATAATAAACATCAACAGTCATAAAACACCTTATTTCATCAAAAGAAGTTGATAAATAAGCAAACATCAACAGAACTGAATGATGTTATTCAACAGAACTGAGTGTTTTCATAATAATGTGACCATAATAAACATCAACAGTCATAAAACACCTTATTTCATCAAAAGAAGTTGATAAATAAGCAAAGTAAACATCAACAGAACTGAATGATGTTATTCAACAGAACTGAGTGTTTTCATAATAATGTGACCATAATAAACATCAACTGTCATAAAACACCTTATTTCATCAAAAGAAGTTGATAAATAAGCAAACTTGCTCTGAATGATGTTATTCAACAGAACTGAGTGTTTTCATAATAATGTGACCATAATAAACATCAACTGTCATAAAACACCTTATTTCATCAAAAGAAGTTGATAAATAAGCAAAGTAAACATCAACAGAACTGAATGATGTTATTCAACAGAACTGAGTGTTTTCATAATAATGTGACCATAATAAACATCAACAGTCATAAACACCTTATTTCAACAAAAGAAGTTGATAAACAAGCAAACTTGCTCTGAATGATGTTATTCAACAGAAAGGAGTGTTTTCATAATAATGTGACCATAATAAACATCAACAGTCATAAACACCTTATTTCATCAAAAGAAGTTGATAAATAAGCAAACTTGCTCTGAATGATGTTATTCAACAGAACTGAGTGTTTCCATGCTTCTGTTATGAAAATAAACATCAACAGTCAAAAAACACCTTATTTCATCAAAAGAAGTTGATAAATAAGCAAACTTGCTCTGAATGATGTTATTGAACAGAAAGGAGTGTTTTCATAATACTGTGACCATAATAAACATCAACAGTCATAAAACACCTTATTTCATCAAAAGAAGTTGATAAATAAGCAAAGTAAACATCAACAGAACTGAATGATGTTATTCAACAGAACTGAGTGTTTTCATAATAATGTGACCATAATAAACATCAACAGTCATAAAACACCTTATTTCATCAAAAGAAGTTGATAAATAAGCAAACTTGCTCTGAATGATGTTATTCAACAGAAAGGAGTGTTTTCATAATAATGTGACCATAATAAACATCAACAGTCATAAAACACCTTATTTCATCAAAAGAAGTTGATAAATAAGCAAACTTGCTCTGAATGATGTTATTCAACAGAACTGAGTGTTTCCATGCTTCTGTTATGAAAATAAACATCAACAGTCAAAAAACACCTTATTTCATCAAAAGAAGTTGATAAATAAGCAAACTTGCTCCCAATGATGTTATTCAACAGAAAGGAGTGTTTTCATAATACTGTGATGAAAATAAACATCAACTGTCAAAAAACACCTTATTTCATCAAAAGAAGTTGATAAATAAGCAAAACTTGCTCTGAATGATGTTATTCAACAGAAAGGAGTGTTTTCATAATAATGTGACCATAATAAACATCAACAGTCAAAAAACACCTTATTTCATCAAAAGAAGTTGATAAATAAGCAAAGTAAACATCAACAGAACTGAATGATGTTATTCAACAGAACTGAGTGTTTTCATAATAATGTGACCATAATAAACATCAACAGTCATAAAACACCTTATTTCATCAAAAGAAGTTGATAAATAAGCAAACTTGCTCTGAATGATGTTATTCAACAGAAAGGAGTGTTTTCATAATAATGTGACCATAATAAACATCAACAGTCATAAAACACCTTATTTCATCAAAAGAAGTTGATAAATAAGCAAACATCAACAGAACTGAATGATGTTATTCAACAGAACTGAGTGTTTTCATAATAATGTGACCATAATAAACATCAACAGTCAAAAAACACCTTATTTCATCAAAAGAAGTTGATAAATAAGCAAAGTAAACATCAACAGAACTGAATGATGTTATTCAACAGAACTGAGTGTTTTCATAATAATGTGACCATAATAAACATCAACTGTCATAAAACACCTTATTTGATCAAAAGAAGTTGATAAATAAGCAAACTTGCTCTGAATGATGTTATTCAACAGAACTGAGTGTTTTCATAATAATGTGACCATAATAAACATCAACTGTCATAAAACACCTTATTTGATCAAAAGAAGTTGATAAATAAGCAAACTTGCTCTGAATGATGTTATTCAACAGAAAGGAGTGTTTTCATAATAATGTGACCATAATAAACATCAACAGTCATAAAACACCTTATTTCATCAAAAGAAGTTGATAAATAAGCAAACATCAACAGAACTGAATGATGTTATTCAACAGAACTGAGTGTTTTCATAATAATGTGACCATAATAAACATCAACAGTCAAAAAACACCTTATTTCATCAAAAGAAGTTGATAAATAAGCAAAGTAAACATCAACAGAACTGAATGATGTTATTCAACAGAACTGAGTGTTTTCATAATAATGTGACCATAATAAACATCAACTGTCATAAAACACCTTATTTGATCAAAAGAAGTTGATAAATAAGCAAAGTAAACATCAACAGAACTGAATGATGTTATTCAACAGAAAGGAGTGTTTTCATAATACTGTGATGAAAATAAACATCAACTGTCAAAAAACACCTTATTTCATCAAAAGAAGTTGATAAATAAGCAAAGTAAACATCAACAGAACTGAATGATGTTATTCAACAGAACTGAGTGTTTTCATAATAATGTGACCATAATAAACATCAACTGTCATAAAACACCTTATTTCATCAAAAGAAGTTGATAAATAAGCAAACTTGCTCTGAATGATGTTATTCAACAGAACTGAGTGTTTTCATAATAATGTGACCATAATAAACATCAACTGTCATAAAACACCTTATTTCATCAAAAGAAGTTGATAAATAAGCAAAGTAAACATCAACAGAACTGAATGATGTTATTCAACAGAAAGGAGTGTTTTCATAATAATGTGACCATAATAAACATCAACAGTCATAAAACACCTTATTTCATCAAAAGAAGTTGATAAATAAGCAAACTTGCTCTGAATGATGTTATTCAACAGAACTGAGTGTTTCCATGCTTCTGTTATGAAAATAAACATCAACAGTCAAAAAACACCTTATTTCATCAAAAGAAGTTGATAAATAAGCAAACTTGCTCCCAATGATGTTATTCAACAGAAAGGAGTGTTTTCATAATACTGTGATGAAAATAAACATCAACTGTCAAAAAACACCTTATTTCATCAAAAGAAGTTGATAAATAAGCAAACTTGCTCTGAATGATGTTATTCAACAGAAAGGAGTGTTTTCATAATAATGTGACCATAATAAACATCAACAGTCAAAAAACACCTTATTTCATCAAAAGAAGTTGATAAATAAGCAAAGTAAACATCAACAGAACTGAATGATGTTATTCAACAGAACTGAGTGTTTTCATAATAATGTGACCATAATAAACATCAACAGTCATAAAACACCTTATTTCATCAAAAGAAGTTGATAAATAAGCAAAGTAAACATCAACAGAACTGAATGATTTTATTCAACAGAACTGAGTGTTTTCATAATAATGTGACCATAATAAACATCAACTGTCATAAAACACCTTATTTCATCAAAAGAAGTTGATAAATAAGCAAAGTAAACATCAACAGAACTGAATGATGTTATTCAACAGAACTGAGTGTTTTCATAATAATGTGACCATAATAAACATCAACAGTCATAAAACACCTTATTTCAACAAAAGAAGTTGATAAACAAGCAAACTTGCTCTGAATGATGTTATTCAACAGAAAGGAGTGTTTTCATAATAATGTGACCATAATAAACATCAACAGTCATAAAACACCTTATTTCATCAAAAGAAGTTGATAAATAAGCAAACTTGCTCTGAATGATGTTATTCAACAGAAAGGAGTGTTTTCATAATACTGTGACCATAATAAACATCAACAGTCATAAAACACCTTATTTCATCAAAAGAAGTTGATAAATAAGCAAAGTAAACATCAACAGAACTGAATGATGTTATTCAACAGAACTGAGTGTTTTCATAATAATGTGACCATCAACAGTCATAAAACACCTTATTTCATCAAAAGAAGTTGATAAATAAGCAAACTTGCTCTCAATGATGTTATTCAACAGAAAGGAGTGTTTTCATAATAATGTGACCATAATAAACATCAACAGTCATAAAACACCTTATTTCAACAAAAGAAGTTGATAAATAAACAAACTTGCTCTGAATGATGTTATTCAACAGAAAGGAGTGTTTTCATAATACTGTGATGAAAATAAACATCAACTGTCAAAAAACACCTTATTTCAACAAAAGAAGTTGATAAATAAGCAAACTTGCTCTCAATGATGTTTTATCAACAGAAAGGAGTGTTTTCATAATAATGTGACCATAATAAACATCAACAGTCAAAAAACACCTTATTTCATCAAAAGAAGTTGATAAATAAGCAAAGTAAACATCAACAGAACTGAATGATGTTATTCAACAGAACTGAGTGTTTTCATAATAATGTGACCATAATAAACATCAACAGTCAAAAAACACCTTATTTCATCAAAAGAAGTTGATAAATAAGCAAAGTAAACATCAACGGAACTGAATGATGTTATTCAACAGAACTGAGTGTTTTCATAATAATGTGACCATAATAAACATCAACAGTCATAAAACACCTTATTTCAACAAAAGAAGTTGATAAATAAGCAAACTTGCTCTGAATGATGTTATTCAACAGAAAGGAGTGTTTTCATAATAATGTGACCATAATAAACATCAACAGTCATAAAACACCTTATTTCATCAAAAGAAGTTGATAAATAAGCAAACTTGCTCTGAATGATGTTATTCAACAGAACTGAGTGTTTCCATGCTTCTGTTATGAAAATAAACATCAACAGTCAAAAAACACCTTATTTCATCAAAAGAAGTTGATAAATAAGCAAACTTGCTCTGAATGATGTTATTCAACAGAAAGGAGTGTTTTCATAATACTGTGACCATAATAAACATCAACAGTCATAAAACACCTTATTTCATCAAAAGAAGTTGATAAATAAGCAAACATCAACAGAACTGAATGATGTTATTCAACAGAACTGAGTGTTTTCATAATAATGTGACCATAATAAACATCAACAGTCAAAAAACACCTTATTTCATCAAAAGAAGTTGATAAATAAGCAAAGTAAACATCAACAGAACTGAATGATGTTATTCAACAGAACTGAGTGTTTTCATAATAATGTGACCATAATAAACATCAACTGTCATAAAACACCTTATTTCATCAAAAGAAGTTGATAAATAAGCAAACTTGCTCTCAATGATGTTATTCAACAGAAAGGAGTGTTTTCATAATAATGTGACCATAATAAACATCAACAGTCAAAAAACACCTTATTTCATCAAAAGAAGTTGATAAATAAGCAAACTTGCTCCCAATGATGTTATTCAACAGAAAGGAGTGTTTTCATAATACTGTGATGAAAATAAACATCAACTGTCAAAAAACACCTTATTTCATCAAAAGAAGTTGATAAATAAGCAAACTTGCTCTGAATGATGTTATTCAACAGAAAGGAGTGTTTTCATAATAATGTGACCATAATAAACATCAACAGTCAAAAAACACCTTATTTCATCAAAAGAAGTTGATAAATAAGCAAAGTAAACATCAACAGAACTGAATGATGTTATTCAACAGAACTGAGTGTTTTCATAATAATGTGACCATCAACAGTCATAAAACACCTTATTTCATCAAAAGAAGTTGATAAATAAGCAAACTTGCTCTCAATGATGTTATTCAACAGAAAGGAGTGTTTTCATAATAATGTGACCATAATAAACATCAACTGTCATAAAACACCTTATTTCATCAAAAGAAGTTGATAAATAAGCAAACTTGCTCTGAATGATGTTATTCAACAGAACTGAGTGTTTTCATAATAATGTGACCATAATAAACATCAACTGTCATAAAACACCTTATTTCATCAAAAGAAGTTGATAAATAAGCAAAGTAAACATCAACAGAACTGAATGATGTTATTCAACAGAACTGAGTGTTTTCATAATAATGTGACCATAATAAACATCAACTGTCATAAAACACCTTATTTCATCAAAAGAAGTTGATAAATAAGCAAACTTGCTCTGAATGATGTTATTCAACAGAACTGAGTGTTTTCATAATAATGTGACCATAATAAACATCAACTGTCATAAAACACCTTATTTCATCAAAAGAAGTTGATAAATAAGCAAAGTAAACATCAACAGAACTGAATGATGTTATTCAACAGAACTGAGTGTTTTCATAATAATGTGACCATAATAAACATCAACAGTCATAAAACACCTTATTTCATCAAAAGAAGTTGATAAATAAGCAAACTTGCTCTGAATGATGTTATTCAACAGAAAGGAGTGTTTTCATAATACTGTGACCATAATAAACATCAACAGTCATAAAACACCTTATTTCATCAAAAGAAGTTGATAAATAAGCAAACATCAACAGAACTGAATGATGTTATTCAACAGAACTGAGTGTTTTCATAATAATGTGACCATAATAAACATCAACAGTCATAAAACACCTTATTTCATCAAAAGAAGTTGATAAATAAGCAAACTTGCTCTGAATGATGTTATTCAACAGAACTGAGTGTTTTCATAATAATGTGACCATAATAAACATCAACTGTCATAAAACACCTTATTTCATCAAAAGAAGTTGATAAATAAGCAAAGTAAACATCAACAGAACTGAATGATGTTATTCAACAGAACTGAGTGTTTTCATAATAATGTGACCATAATAAACATCAACAGTCATAAAACACCTTATTTCAACAAAAGAAGTTGATAAACAAGCAAACTTGCTCTGAATGATGTTATTCAACAGAAAGGAGTGTTTTCATAATAATGTGACCATAATAAACATCAACAGTCATAAAACACCTTATTTCATCAAAAGAAGTTGATAAATAAGCAAACTTGCTCTGAATGATGTTATTCAACAGAACTGAGTGTTTCCATGCTTCTGTTATGAAAATAAACATCAACAGTCAAAAAACACCTTATTTCATCAAAAGAAGTTGATAAATAAGCAAACTTGCTCTGAATGATGTTATTGAACAGAAAGGAGTGTTTTCATAATACTGTGACCATAATAAACATCAACAGTCATAAAACACCTTATTTCATCAAAAGAAGTTGATAAATAAGCAAAGTAAACATCAACAGAACTGAATGATGTTATTCAACAGAACTGAGTGTTTTCATAATAATGTGACCATAATAAACATCAACAGTCATAAAACACCTTATTTCATCAAAAGAAGTTGATAAATAAGCAAAGTAAACATCAACAGAACTGAATGATGTTATTCAACAGAACTGAGTGTTTTCATAATAATGTGACCATAATAAACATCAACTGTCATAAAACACCTTATTTCATCAAAAGAAGTTGATAAATAAGCAAACTTGCTCTGAATGATGTTATTCAACAGAACTGAGTGTTTTCATAATAATGTGACCATAATAAACATCAACTGTCATAAAACACCTTATTTGATCAAAAGAAGTTGATAAATAAGCAAACTTGCTCTGAATGATGTTATTCAACAGAAAGGAGTGTTTTCATAATACTGTGACCATAATAAACATCAACAGTCATAAAACACCTTATTTCATCAAAAGAAGTTGATAAATAAGCAAACATCAACAGAACTGAATGATGTTATTCAACAGAACTGAGTGTTTTCATAATAATGTGACCATAATAAACATCAACAGTCAAAAAACACCTTATTTCATCAAAAGAAGTTGATAAATAAGCAAAGTAAACATCAACAGAACTGAATGATGTTATTCAACAGAACTGAGTGTTTTCATAATAATGTGACCATAATAAACATCAACTGTCATAAAACACCTTATTTGATCAAAAGAAGTTGATAAATAAGCAAACTTGCTCTGAATGATGTTATTCAACAGAAAGGAGTGTTTTCATAATACTGTGACCATAATAAACATCAACAGTCATAAAACACCTTATTTCATCAAAAGAAGTTGATAAATAAGCAAACATCAACAGAACTGAATGATGTTATTCAACAGAACTGAGTGTTTTCATAATAATGTGACCATAATAAACATCAACTGTCATAAAACACCTTATTTCATCAAAAGAAGTTGATAAATAAGCAAACTTGCTCTGAATGATGTTATTCAACAGAACTGAGTGTTTTCATAATAATGTGACCATAATAAACATCAACTGTCATAAAACACCTTATTTCATCAAAAGAAGTTGATAAATAAGCAAAGTAAACATCAACAGAACTGAATGATGTTATTCAACAGAACTGAGTGTTTTCATAATAATGTGACCATAATAAACATCAACAGTCAAAAAACACCTTATTTCATCAAAAGAAGTTGATAAATAAGCAAAGTAAACATCAACGGAACTGAATGATGTTATTCAACAGAACTGAGTGTTTTCATAATAATGTGACCATAATAAACATCAACAGTCATAAAACACCTTATTTCAACAAAAGAAGTTGATAAATAAGCAAACTTGCTCTGAATGATGTTATTCAACAGAAAGGAGTGTTTTCATAATAATGTGACCATAATAAACATCAACAGTCATAAAACACCTTATTTCATCAAAAGAAGTTGATAAATAAGCAAACTTGCTCTGAATGATGTTATTCAACAGAACTGAGTGTTTCCATGCTTCTGTTATGAAAATAAACATCAACAGTCAAAAAACACCTTATTTCATCAAAAGAAGTTGATAAATAAGCAAACTTGCTCTGAATGATGTTATTCAACAGAAAGGAGTGTTTTCATAATACTGTGACCATAATAAACATCAACAGTCATAAAACACCTTATTTCATCAAAAGAAGTTGATAAATAAGCAAACATCAACAGAACTGAATGATGTTATTCAACAGAACTGAGTGTTTTCATAATAATGTGACCATAATAAACATCAACAGTCAAAAAACACCTTATTTCATCAAAAGAAGTTGATAAATAAGCAAAGTAAACATCAACAGAACTGAATGATGTTATTCAACAGAACTGAGTGTTTTCATAATAATGTGACCATAATAAACATCAACTGTCATAAAACACCTTATTTCATCAAAAGAAGTTGATAAATAAGCAAACTTGCTCTCAATGATGTTATTCAACAGAAAGGAGTGTTTTCATAATAATGTGACCATAATAAACATCAACAGTCAAAAAACACCTTATTTCATCAAAAGAAGTTGATAAATAAGCAAACTTGCTCCCAATGATGTTATTCAACAGAAAGGAGTGTTTTCATAATACTGTGATGAAAATAAACATCAACTGTCAAAAAACACCTTATTTCATCAAAAGAAGTTGATAAATAAGCAAACTTGCTCTGAATGATGTTATTCAACAGAAAGGAGTGTTTTCATAATAATGTGACCATAATAAACATCAACAGTCAAAAAACACCTTATTTCATCAAAAGAAGTTGATAAATAAGCAAAGTAAACATCAACAGAACTGAATGATGTTATTCAACAGAACTGAGTGTTTTCATAATAATGTGACCATCAACAGTCATAAAACACCTTATTTCATCAAAAGAAGTTGATAAATAAGCAAACTTGCTCTCAATGATGTTATTCAACAGAAAGGAGTGTTTTCATAATAATGTGACCATAATAAACATCAACTGTCATAAAACACCTTATTTCATCAAAAGAAGTTGATAAATAAGCAAACTTGCTCTGAATGATGTTATTCAACAGAACTGAGTGTTTTCATAATAATGTGACCATAATAAACATCAACTGTCATAAAACACCTTATTTCATCAAAAGAAGTTGATAAATAAGCAAAGTAAACATCAACAGAACTGAATGATGTTATTCAACAGAACTGAGTGTTTTCATAATAATGTGACCATAATAAACATCAACTGTCATAAAACACCTTATTTCATCAAAAGAAGTTGATAAATAAGCAAACTTGCTCTGAATGATGTTATTCAACAGAACTGAGTGTTTTCATAATAATGTGACCATAATAAACATCAACTGTCATAAAACACCTTATTTCATCAAAAGAAGTTGATAAATAAGCAAAGTAAACATCAACAGAACTGAATGATGTTATTCAACAGAACTGAGTGTTTTCATAATAATGTGACCATAATAAACATCAACAGTCATAAAACACCTTATTTCATCAAAAGAAGTTGATAAATAAGCAAACTTGCTCTGAATGATGTTATTCAACAGAAAGGAGTGTTTTCATAATACTGTGACCATAATAAACATCAACAGTCATAAAACACCTTATTTCATCAAAAGAAGTTGATAAATAAGCAAACATCAACAGAACTGAATGATGTTATTCAACAGAACTGAGTGTTTTCATAATAATGTGACCATAATAAACATCAACAGTCATAAAACACCTTATTTCATCAAAAGAAGTTGATAAATAAGCAAACTTGCTCTGAATGATGTTATTCAACAGAACTGAGTGTTTTCATAATAATGTGACCATAATAAACATCAACTGTCATAAAACACCTTATTTCATCAAAAGAAGTTGATAAATAAGCAAAGTAAACATCAACAGAACTGAATGATGTTATTCAACAGAACTGAGTGTTTTCATAATAATGTGACCATAATAAACATCAACAGTCATAAAACACCTTATTTCAACAAAAGAAGTTGATAAACAAGCAAACTTGCTCTGAATGATGTTATTCAACAGAAAGGAGTGTTTTCATAATAATGTGACCATAATAAACATCAACAGTCATAAAACACCTTATTTCATCAAAAGAAGTTGATAAATAAGCAAACTTGCTCTGAATGATGTTATTCAACAGAACTGAGTGTTTCCATGCTTCTGTTATGAAAATAAACATCAACAGTCAAAAAACACCTTATTTCATCAAAAGAAGTTGATAAATAAGCAAACTTGCTCTGAATGATGTTATTGAACAGAAAGGAGTGTTTTCATAATACTGTGACCATAATAAACATCAACAGTCATAAAACACCTTATTTCATCAAAAGAAGTTGATAAATAAGCAAAGTAAACATCAACAGAACTGAATGATGTTATTCAACAGAACTGAGTGTTTTCATAATAATGTGACCATAATAAACATCAACAGTCATAAAACACCTTATTTCATCAAAAGAAGTTGATAAATAAGCAAAGTAAACATCAACAGAACTGAATTATGTTATTCAACAGAACTGAGTGTTTTCATAATAATGTGACCATAATAAACATCAACTGTCATAAAACACCTTATTTCATCAAAAGAAGTTGATAAATAAGCAAACTTGCTCTGAATGATGTTATTCAACAGAACTGAGTGTTTTCATAATAATGTGACCATAATAAACATCAACTGTCATAAAACACCTTATTTGATCAAAAGAAGTTGATAAATAAGCAAACTTGCTCTGAATGATGTTATTCAACAGAAAGGAGTGTTTTCATAATACTGTGACCATAATAAACATCAACAGTCATAAAACACCTTATTTCATCAAAAGAAGTTGATAAATAAGCAAACATCAACAGAACTGAATGATGTTATTCAACAGAACTGAGTGTTTTCATAATAATGTGACCATAATAAACATCAACAGTCAAAAAACACCTTATTTCATCAAAAGAAGTTGATAAATAAGCAAAGTAAACATCAACAGAACTGAATGATGTTATTCAACAGAACTGAGTGTTTTCATAATAATGTGACCATAATAAACATCAACTGTCATAAAACACCTTATTTGATCAAAAGAAGTTGATAAATAAGCAAACTTGCTCTGAATGATGTTATTCAACAGAAAGGAGTGTTTTCATAATACTGTGACCATAATAAACATCAACAGTCATAAAACACCTTATTTCATCAAAAGAAGTTGATAAATAAGCAAACATCAACAGAACTGAATGATGTTATTCAACAGAACTGAGTGTTTTCATAATAATGTGACCATAATAAACATCAACTGTCATAAAACACCTTATTTCATCAAAAGAAGTTGATAAATAAGCAAACTTGCTCTGAATGATGTTATTCAACAGAACTGAGTGTTTTCATAATAATGTGACCATAATAAACATCAACTGTCATAAAACACCTTATTTCATCAAAAGAAGTTGATAAATAAGCAAAGTAAACATCAACAGAACTGAATGATGTTATTCAACAGAACTGAGTGTTTTCATAATAATGTGACCATAATAAACATCAACAGTCATAAAACACCTTATTTCAACAAAAGAAGTTGATAAACAAGCAAACTTGCTCTGAATGATGTTATTCAACAGAAAGGAGTGTTTTCATAATAATGTGACCATAATAAACATCAACAGTCATAAAACACCTTATTTCATCAAAAGAAGTTGATAAATAAGCAAACTTGCTCTGAATGATGTTATTCAACAGAACTGAGTGTTTCCATGCTTCTGTTATGAAAATAAACATCAACAGTCAAAAAACACCTTATTTCATCAAAAGAAGTTGATAAATAAGCAAACTTGCTCTGAATGATGTTATTCAACAGAAAGGAGTGTTTTCATAATACTGTGACCATAATAAACATCAACAGTCATAAAACACCTTATTTCATCAAAAGAAGTTGATAAATAAGCAAAGTAAACATCAACAGAACTGAATGATGTTATTCAACAGAACTGAGTGTTTTCATAATAATGTGACCATCAACAGTCATAAAACACCTTATTTCATCAAAAGAAGTTGATAAATAAGCAAACTTGCTCTCAATGATGTTATTCAACAGAAAGGAGTGTTTTCATAATAATGTGACCATAATAAACATCAACAGTCATAAAACACCTTATTTCAACAAAAGAAGTTGATAAATAAACAAACTTGCTCTGAATGATGTTATTCAACAGAAAGGAGTGTTTTCATAATACTGTGATGAAAATAAACATCAACTGTCAAAAAACACCTTATTTCAACAAAAGAAGTTGATAAATAAGCAAACTTGCTCTCAATGATGTTATTCAACAGAAAGGAGTGTTTTCATAATAATGTGACCATAATAAACATCAACAGTCAAAAAACACCTTATTTCATCAAAAGAAGTTGATAAATAAGCAAAGTAAACATCAACAGAACTGAATGATGTTATTCAACAGAACTGAGTGTTTTCATAATAATGTGACCATAATAAACATCAACTGTCATAAAACACCTTATTTCATCAAAAGAAGTTGATAAATAAGCAAACTTGCTCTGAATGATGTTATTCAACAGAACTGAGTGTTTTCATAATAATGTGACCATAATAAACATCAACTGTCATAAAACACCTTATTTCATCAAAAGAAGTTGATAAATAAGCAAAGTAAACATCAACAGAACTGAATGATGTTATTCAACAGAACTGAGTGTTTTCATAATAATGTGACCATAATAAACATCAACTGTCATAAAACACCTTATTTCATCAAAAGAAGTTGATAAATAAGCAAACTTGCTCTGAATGATGTTATTCAACAGAACTGAGTGTTTTCATAATAATGTGACCATAATAAACATCAACTGTCATAAAACACCTTATTTCATCAAAAGAAGTTGATAAATAAGCAAAGTAAACATCAACAGAACTGAATGATGTTATTCAACAGAACTGAGTGTTTTCATAATAATGTGACCATAATAAACATCAACAGTCATAAAACACCTTATTTCAACAAAAGAAGTTGATAAACAAGCAAACTTGCTCTGAATGATGTTATTCAACAGAAAGGAGTGTTTTCATAATAATGTGACCATAATAAACATCAACAGTCATAAAACACCTTATTTCATCAAAAGAAGTTGATAAATAAGCAAAGTAAACATCAACAGAACTGAATAATGTTATTCAACAGAACTGAGTGTTTTCATAATAATGTGACCATAATAAACATCAACAGTCATAAAACACCTTATTTCAACAAAAGAAGTTGATAAACAAGCAAACTTGCTCTGAATGATGTTATTCAACAGAAAGGAGTGTTTTCATAATAATGTGACCATAATAAACATCAACAGTCATAAAACACCTTATTTCATCAAAAGAAGTTGATAAATAAGCAAACTTGCTCTGAATGATGTTATTCAACAGAAAGGAGTGTTTTCATAATAATGTGACCATAATAAACATCAACAGTCATAAAACACCTTATTTCATCAAAAGAAGTTGATAAATAAGCAAACTTGCTCTGAATGATGTTATTCAACAGAACTGAGTGTTTCCATGCTTCTGTTATGAAAATAAACATCAACAGTCAAAAAACACCTTATTTCATCAAAAGAAGTTGATAAACAAGCAAACTTGCTCTGAATGATGTTATTCAACAGAAAGGAGTGTTTTCATAATAATGTGACCATAATAAACATCAACAGTCATAAAACACCTTATTTCATCAAAAGAAGTTGATAAATAAGCAAACTTGCTCTGAATGATGTTATTCAACAGAAAGGAGTGTTTTCATAATACTGTGACCATAATAAACATCAACAGTCATAAAACACCTTATTTCATCAAAAGAAGTTGATAAATAAGCAAAGTAAACATCAACAGAACTGAATGATGTTATTCAACAGAACTGAGTGTTTTCATAATAATGTGACCATAATAAACATCAACAGTCAAAAAACACCTTATTTCATCAAAAGAAGTTGATAAATAAGCAAAGTAAACATCAACAGAACTGAATGATGTTATTCAACAGAACTGAGTGTTTTCATAATAATGTGACCATAATAAACATCAACTGTCATAAAACACCTTATTTCATCAAAAGAAGTTGATAAATAAGCAAACTTGCTCTGAATGATGTTATTCAACAGAACTGAGTGTTTTCATAATAATGTGACCATAATAAACATCAACTGTCATAAAACACCTTATTTGATCAAAAGAAGTTGATAAATAAGCAAACTTGCTCTGAATGATGTTATTCAACAGAAAGGAGTGTTTTCATAATACTGTGACCATAATAAACATCAACAGTCATAAAACACCTTATTTCATCAAAAGAAGTTGATAAATAAGCAAACATCAACAGAACTGAATGATGTTATTCAACAGAACTGAGTGTTTTCATAATAATGTGACCATAATAAACATCAACAGTCAAAAAACACCTTATTTCATCAAAAGAAGTTGATAAATAAGCAAAGTAAACATCAACAGAACTGAATGATGTTATTCAACAGAACTGAGTGTTTTCATAATAATGTGACCATAATAAACATCAACTGTCATAAAACACCTTATTTCATCAAAAGAAGTTGATAAATAAGCAAACTTGCTCTGAATGATGTTATTCAACAGAACTGAGTGTTTTCATAATAATGTGACCATAATAAACATCAACTGTCATAAAACACCTTATTTGATCAAAAGAAGTTGATAAATAAGCAAACTTGCTCTGAATGATGTTATTCAACAGAAAGGAGTGTTTTCATAATACTGTGACCATAATAAACATCAACAGTCATAAAACACCTTATTTCATCAAAAGAAGTTGATAAATAAGCAAACATCAACAGAACTGAATGATGTTATTCAACAGAACTGAGTGTTTTCATAATAATGTGACCATAATAAACATCAACTGTCATAAAACACCTTATTTCATCAAAAGAAGTTGATAAATAAGCAAACTTGCTCTGAATGATGTTATTCAACAGAACTGAGTGTTTTCATAATAATGTGACCATAATAAACATCAACTGTCATAAAACACCTTATTTCATCAAAAGAAGTTGATAAATAAGCAAAGTAAACATCAACAGAACTGAATGATGTTATTCAACAGAACTGAGTGTTTTCATAATAATGTGACCATAATAAACATCAACAGTCATAAAACACCTTATTTCAACAAAAGAAGTTGATAAACAAGCAAACTTGCTCTGAATGATGTTATTCAACAGAAAGGAGTGTTTTCATAATAATGTGACCATAATAAACATCAACAGTCATAAAACACCTTATTTCATCAAAAGAAGTTGATAAATAAGCAAACTTGCTCTGAATGATGTTATTCAACAGAACTGAGTGTTTCCATGCTTCTGTTATGAAAATAAACATCAACAGTCAAAAAACACCTTATTTCATCAAAAGAAGTTGATAAATAAGCAAACTTGCTCTGAATGATGTTATTCAACAGAAAGGAGTGTTTTCATAATACTGTGACCATAATAAACATCAACAGTCATAAAACACCTTATTTCATCAAAAGAAGTTGATAAATAAGCAAAGTAAACATCAACAGAACTGAATGATGTTATTCAACAGAACTGAGTGTTTTCATAATAATGTGACCATCAACAGTCATAAAACACCTTATTTCATCAAAAGAAGTTGATAAATAAGCAAACTTGCTCTCAATGATGTTATTCAACAGAAAGGAGTGTTTTCATAATAATGTGACCATAATAAACATCAACAGTCATAAAACACCTTATTTCAACAAAAGAAGTTGATAAATAAACAAACTTGCTCTGAATGATGTTATTCAACAGAAAGGAGTGTTTTCATAATACTGTGATGAAAATAAACATCAACTGTCAAAAAACACCTTATTTCAACAAAAGAAGTTGATAAATAAGCAAACTTGCTCTCAATGATGTTATTCAACAGAAAGGAGTGTTTTCATAATAATGTGACCATAATAAACATCAACAGTCAAAAAACACCTTATTTCATCAAAAGAAGTTGATAAATAAGCAAAGTAAACATCAACAGAACTGAATGATGTTATTCAACAGAACTGAGTGTTTTCATAATAATGTGACCATAATAAACATCAACTGTCATAAAACACCTTATTTCATCAAAAGAAGTTGATAAATAAGCAAACTTGCTCTGAATGATGTTATTCAACAGAACTGAGTGTTTTCATAATAATGTGACCATAATAAACATCAACTGTCATAAAACACCTTATTTCATCAAAAGAAGTTGATAAATAAGCAAAGTAAACATCAACAGAACTGAATGATGTTATTCAACAGAACTGAGTGTTTTCATAATAATGTGACCATAATAAACATCAACTGTCATAAAACACCTTATTTCATCAAAAGAAGTTGATAAATAAGCAAACTTGCTCTGAATGATGTTATTCAACAGAACTGAGTGTTTTCATAATAATGTGACCATAATAAACATCAACTGTCATAAAACACCTTATTTCATCAAAAGAAGTTGATAAATAAGCAAAGTAAACATCAACAGAACTGAATGATGTTATTCAACAGAACTGAGTGTTTTCATAATAATGTGACCATAATAAACATCAACAGTCATAAAACACCTTATTTCATCAAAAGAAGTTGATAAATAAGCAAACTTGCTCTGAATGATGTTATTCAACAGAAAGGAGTGTTTTCATAATACTGTGACCATAATAAACATCAACAGTCATAAAACACCTTATTTCATCAAAAGAAGTTGATAAATAAGCAAACATCAACAGAACTGAATGATGTTATTCAACAGAACTGAGTGTTTTCATAATAATGTGACCATAATAAACATCAACAGTCATAAAACACCTTATTTCATCAAAAGAAGTTGATAAATAAGCAAAGTAAACATCAACAGAACTGAATGATGTTATTCAACAGAACTGAGTGTTTTCATAATAATGTGACCATAATAAACATCAACTGTCATAAAACACCTTATTTCATCAAAAGAAGTTGATAAATAAGCAAACTTGCTCTGAATGATGTTATTCAACAGAACTGAGTGTTTTCATAATAATGTGACCATAATAAACATCAACTGTCATAAAACACCTTATTTCATCAAAAGAAGTTGATAAATAAGCAAAGTAAACATCAACAGAACTGAATGATGTTATTCAACAGAACTGAGTGTTTTCATAATAATGTGACCATAATAAACATCAACAGTCATAAAACACCTTATTTCAACAAAAGAAGTTGATAAACAAGCAAACTTGCTCTGAATGATGTTATTCAACAGAAAGGAGTGTTTTCATAATAATGTGACCATAATAAACATCAACAGTCATAAAACACCTTATTTCATCAAAAGAAGTTGATAAATAAGCAAACTTGCTCTGAATGATGTTATTCAACAGAACTGAGTGTTTCCATGCTTCTGTTATGAAAATAAACATCAACAGTCAAAAAACACCTTATTTCATCAAAAGAAGTTGATAAATAAGCAAACTTGCTCTGAATGATGTTATTGAACAGAAAGGAGTGTTTTCATAATACTGTGACCATAATAAACATCAACAGTCATAAAACACCTTATTTCATCAAAAGAAGTTGATAAATAAGCAAAGTAAACATCAACAGAACTGAATGATGTTATTCAACAGAACTGAGTGTTTTCATAATAATGTGACCATAATAAACATCAACAGTCATAAAACACCTTATTTCATCAAAAGAAGTTGATAAATAAGCAAAGTAAACATCAACAGAACTGAATGATGTTATTCAACAGAACTGAGTGTTTTCATAATAATGTGACCATAATAAACATCAACTGTCATAAAACACCTTATTTCATCAAAAGAAGTTGATAAATAAGCAAACTTGCTCTGAATGATGTTATTCAACAGAACTGAGTGTTTTCATAATAATGTGACCATAATAAACATCAACTGTCATAAAACACCTTATTTGATCAAAAGAAGTTGATAAATAAGCAAACTTGCTCTGAATGATGTTATTCAACAGAAAGGAGTGTTTTCATAATACTGTGACCATAATAAACATCAACAGTCATAAAACACCTTATTTCATCAAAAGAAGTTGATAAATAAGCAAACATCAACAGAACTGAATGATGTTATTCAACAGAACTGAGTGTTTTCATAATAATGTGACCATAATAAACATCAACAGTCATAAAACACCTTATTTCATCAAAAGAAGTTGATAAATAAGCAAAGTAAACATCAACAGAACTGAATGATGTTATTCAACAGAACTGAGTGTTTTCATAATAATGTGACCATAATAAACATCAACTGTCATAAAACACCTTATTTCATCAAAAGAAGTTGATAAATAAGCAAACTTGCTCTGAATGATGTTATTCAACAGAACTGAGTGTTTTCATAATAATGTGACCATAATAAACATCAACTGTCATAAAACACCTTATTTGATCAAAAGAAGTTGATAAATAAGCAAAGTAAACATCAACAGAACTGAATGATGTTATTCAACAGAACTGAGTGTTTTCATAATAATGTGACCATAATAAACATCAACTGTCATAAAACACCTTATCTGATCAAAAGAAGTTGATAAATAAGCAAAGTAAACATCAACAGAACTGAATGATGTTATTCAACAGAACTGAGTGTTTTCATAATAATGTGACCATAATAAACATCAACAGTCATAAAACACCTTATTTCAACAAAAGAAGTTGATAAACAAGCAAACTTGCTCTGAATGATGTTATTCAACAGAAAGGAGTGTTTTCATAATAATGTGACCATAATAAACATCAACAGTCATAAAACACCTTATTTCATCAAAAGAAGTTGATAAATAAGCAAACTTGCTCTGAATGATGTTATTCAACAGAAAGGAGTGTTTTCATAATAATGTGACCATAATAAACATCAACAGTCATAAAACACCTTATTTCATCAAAAGAAGTTGATAAATAAGCAAACTTGCTCTGAATGATGTTATTCAACAGAACTGAGTGTTTCCATGCTTCTGTTATGAAAATAAACATCAACAGTCAAAAAACACCTTATTTCATCAAAAGAAGTTGATAAACAAGCAAACTTGCTCTGAATGATGTTATTCAACAGAAAGGAGTGTTTTCATAATAATGTGACCATAATAAACATCAACAGTCATAAAACACCTTATTTCATCAAAAGAAGTTGATAAACAAGCAAACTTGCTCTGAATGATGTTATTCAACAGAAAGGAGTGTTTTCATAATACTGTGACCATAATAAACATCAACAGTCATAAAACACCTTATTTCATCAAAAGAAGTTGATAAATAAGCAAACATCAACAGAACTGAATGATGTTATTCAACAGAACTGAGTGTTTTCATAATAATGTGACCATAATAAACATCAACAGTCAAAAAACACCTTATTTCATCAAAAGAAGTTGATAAATAAGCAAACTTGCTCTGAATGATGTTATTCAACAGAACTGAGTGTTTTCATAATAATGTGACCATAATAAACATCAACTGTCATAAAACACCTTATTTGATCAAAAGAAGTTGATAAATAAGCAAACTTGCTCTGAATGATGTTATTCAACAGAAAGGAGTGTTTTCATAATACTGTGACCATAATAAACATCAACAGTCATAAAACACCTTATTTCATCAAAAGAAGTTGATAAATAAGCAAACATCAACAGAACTGAATGATGTTATTCAACAGAACTGAGTGTTTTCATAATAATGTGACCATCAACAGTCATAAAACACCTTATTTCATCAAAAGAAGTTGATAAATAAGCAAACTTGCTCTCAATGATGTTATTCAACAGAAAGGAGTGTTTTCATAATAATGTGACCATAATAAACATCAACTGTCATAAAACACCTTATTTCATCAAAAGAAGTTGATAAATAAGCAAACTTGCTCTGAATGATGTTATTCAACAGAACTGAGTGTTTTCATAATAATGTGACCATAATAAACATCAACTGTCATAAAACACCTTATTTCATCAAAAGAAGTTGATAAATAAGCAAAGTAAACATCAACAGAACTGAATGATGTTATTCAACAGAACTGAGTGTTTTCATAATAATGTGACCATAATAAACATCAACTGTCATAAAACACCTTATTTCATCAAAAGAAGTTGATAAAT
Organism: Lateolabrax maculatus; assembly: GCA_031216445.1. Lineage (NCBI taxonomy): Eukaryota > Metazoa > Chordata > Actinopteri > Acropomatiformes > Lateolabracidae > Lateolabrax > Lateolabrax maculatus. The sequence goes on from CM062218.1 coordinate 25,502,845, forward strand.
AAGCAAACTTGCTCTGAATGATGTTATTCAACAGAACTGAGTGTTTTCATAATAATGTGACCATAATAAACATCAACTGTCATAAAACACCTTATTTCATCAAAAGAAGTTGATAAATAAGCAAAGTAAACATCAACAGAACTGAATGATGTTATTCAACAGAACTGAGTGTTTTCATAATAATGTGACCATAATAAACATCAACAGTCATAAAACACCTTATTTCATCAAAAGAAGTTGATAAATAAGCAAACTTGCTCTGAATGATGTTATTCAACAGAAAGGAGTGTTTTCATAATACTGTGACCATAATAAACATCAACAGTCATAAAACACCTTATTTCATCAAAAGAAGTTGATAAATAAGCAAACATCAACAGAACTGAATGATGTTATTCAACAGAACTGAGTGTTTTCATAATAATGTGACCATAATAAACATCAACAGTCATAAAACACCTTATTTCATCAAAAGAAGTTGATAAATAAGCAAAGTAAACATCAACAGAACTGAATGATGTTATTCAACAGAACTGAGTGTTTTCATAATAATGTGACCATAATAAACATCAACTGTCATAAAACACCTTATTTCATCAAAAGAAGTTGATAAATAAGCAAACTTGCTCTGAATGATGTTATTCAACAGAACTGAGTGTTTTCATAATAATGTGACCATAATAAACATCAACTGTCATAAAACACCTTATTTGATCAAAAGAAGTTGATAAATAAGCAAACTTGCTCTGAATGATGTTATTCAACAGAAAGGAGTGTTTTCATAATACTGTGACCATAATAAACATCAACAGTCATAAAACACCTTATTTCATCAAAAGAAGTTGATAAATAAGCAAACATCAACAGAACTGAATGATGTTATTCAACAGAACTGAGTGTTTTCATAATAATGTGACCATAATAAACATCAACAGTCATAAAACACCTTATTTCATCAAAAGAAGTTGATAAATAAGCAAAGTAAACATCAACAGAACTGAATGATGTTATTCAACAGAACTGAGTGTTTTCATAATAATGTGACCATAATAAACATCAACTGTCATAAAACACCTTATTTCATCAAAAGAAGTTGATAAATAAGCAAACTTGCTCTGAATGATGTTATTCAACAGAACTGAGTGTTTTCATAATAATGTGACCATAATAAACATCAACTGTCATAAAACACCTTATTTGATCAAAAGAAGTTGATAAATAAGCAAAGTAAACATCAACAGAACTGAATGATGTTATTCAACAGAACTGAGTGTTTTCATAATAATGTGACCATAATAAACATCAACTGTCATAAAACACCTTATCTGATCAAAAGAAGTTGATAAATAAGCAAAGTAAACATCAACAGAACTGAATGATGTTATTCAACAGAACTGAGTGTTTTCATAATAATGTGACCATAATAAACATCAACAGTCATAAAACACCTTATTTCAACAAAAGAAGTTGATAAACAAGCAAACTTGCTCTGAATGATGTTATTCAACAGAAAGGAGTGTTTTCATAATAATGTGACCATAATAAACATCAACAGTCATAAAACACCTTATTTCATCAAAAGAAGTTGATAAATAAGCAAACTTGCTCTCAATGATGTTATTCAACAGAAAGGAGTGTTTTCATAATAATGTGACCATAATAAACATCAACAGTCATAAAACACCTTATTTCATCAAAAGAAGTTGATAAATAAGCAAACTTGCTCTGAATGATGTTATTCAACAGAACTGAGTGTTTCCATGCTTCTGTTATGAAAATAAACATCAACAGTCAAAAAACACCTTATTTCATCAAAAGAAGTTGATAAATAAGCAAACTTGCTCTGAATGATGTTATTCAACAGAAAGGAGTGTTTTCATAATACTGTGACCATAATAAACATCAACAGTCATAAAACACCTTGTTTCATCAAAAGAAGTTGATAAATAAGCAAAGTAAACATCAACAGAACTGAATGATGTTATTCAACAGAACTGAGTGTTTTCATAATAATGTGACCATAATAAACATCAACAGTCATAAAACACCTTATTTCATCAAAAGAAGTTGATAAATAAGCAAAGTAAACATCAACAGAACTGAATGATGTTATTCAACAGAACTGAGTGTTTTCATAATAATGTGACCATAATAAACATCAACAGTCATAAAACACCTTATTTCATCAAAAGAAGTTGATAAATAAGCAAAGTAAACATCAACAGAACTGAATGATGTTATTCAACAGAACTGAGTGTTTTCATAATAATGTGACCATAATAAACATCAACAGTCATAAAACACCTTATTTCATCAAAATAAGTTGATAAATAAGCAAACTTGCTCTGAATGATGTTATTCAACAGAAAGGAGTGTTTTCATAATACTGTGATGAAAATAAACATCAACAGTCATAAAACACCTTATTTCATCAAAAGAAGTTGATAAATAAGCAAACTTGCTCTCAATGATGTTATTCAACAGAAAGGAGTGTTTTCATAATACTGTGATGAAAATAAACATCAACTGTCAAAAAACACCTTATTTCATCAACAGAAGTTGATAAATAAGCAAACTTGCTCTGAATGATGTTATTCAACAGAACTGAGTGTTTTCATAATAATGTGACCATAATAAACATCAACAGTCATAAAACACCTTATTTCATCAAAAGAAGTTGATAAATAAGCAAACTTGCTCTCAATGATGTTATTCAACAGAAAGGAGTGTTTTCATAATACTGTGATGAAAATAAACATCAACTGTCAAAAAACACCTTATTTCATCAACAGAAGTTGATAAATAAGCAAACTTGCTCTGAATGATGTTATTCAACAGAACTGAGTGTTTTCATAATAATGTGACCATAATAAACATCAACAGTCATAAAACACCTTATTTCATCAAAAGAAGTTGATAAATAAGCAAACTTGCTCTCAATGATGTTATTCAACAGAAAGGAGTGTTTTCATAATACTGTGATGAAAATAAACATCAACTGTCAAAAAACACCTTATTTCATCAACAGAAGTTGATAAATAAGCAAACTTGCTCTGAATGATGTTATTCAACAGAAAGGAGTGTTTTCATAATAATGTGACCATAATAAACATCAACAGTCATAAAACACCTTATTTCATCAAAAGAAGTTGATAAATAAGCAAACTTGCTCTCAATGATGTTATTCAACAGAAAGGAGTGTTTTCATAATACTGTGATGAAAATAAACATCAACTGTCAAAAAACACCTTATTTCATCAAAAGAAGTTGATAAATAAGCAAACTTGCTCTGAATGATGTTATTCAACAGAAAGGAGTGTTTTCATAATAATGTGACCATAATAAACATCAACAGTCATAAAACACCTTATTTCATCAAAAGAAGTTGATAAATAAGCAAACTTGCTCTGAATGATGTTATTCAACAGAAAGGAGTGTTTTCATAATAATGTGACCATAATAAACATCAACAGTCATAAAACACCTTATTTCAACAAAAGAAGTTGACAAATATGCAAACTTGCTCTGAATGATGTTATTCAACAGATCTGATTGTTTCCATTCTTTTGTTATGAAAATAAACATCAACAGTCATGAAACACCTTATTTCATCAAAAGAAGTTGATAAATAAGCAAACTTGCTCTGAATGATGTTATTCAACAGAAAGGAGTGTTTTCATAATAATGTGACCATAATAAACATCAACAGTCATAAAACACCTTATTTCATCAAAAGAAGTTAAAAGATGAAACAAACTTGCTCTGAATGCTGTAATTCATCAAGTTTCATGCTTTGCATGTTCGATCAGCAGAAATGAGTGTTTGCATGCTCCTGTGAAGAAAATCTACATCTGCGGTCAAAAAACACCTTATTTCATCAAAAGAAGTTAAAAGGCGAAGACACTTGCTCTGAATGCCGTAATTCATCAAGTTTCATGCTTTGCAGTGTTACAGCAGCAGAAATGAGTGTTTGCATGCTCCTGTGAAGAAAATCTACATCTGCGGTCAAAAAACACCTTATTTCATCAAAAGAAGTTAAAAGATGAAACAAACTTGCTCTGAATGCTATAATTCATCAAGTTTCATGCTTTGCATGTTCGATCAGCAGAAATGAGTGTTTGCATGCTCCTGTGAAGAAAATCTACATCTGCGGTCAAAAAACACCTTATTTCATCAAAAGAAGTTAAAAGGCGAAGACACTTGCTCTGAATGCCGTAATTCATCAAGTTTCATGCTTTGCAGTGTTACAGCAGCAGAAATGAGTGTTTGCATGCTCCTGTGAAGAAAATCTACATCTGCGGTCAAAAAACACCTTATTTCATCAAAAGAAGTTAAAAGGCGAAGACACTTGCTCTGAATGCCGTAATTCATCAAGTTTCATGCTTTGCAGTGTTACAGCAGCAGAAATGAGTGTTTGCATGCTCCTGTGAAGAAAATCTACATCTGCGGTCAAAAAACACCTTATTTCATCAAAAGAAGTTAAAAGATGAAACAAACTTGCTCTGAATGCTATAATTCATCAAGTTTCATGCTTTGCATGTTCGATCAGCAGAAATGAGTGTTTGCATGCTCCTGTGAAGAAAATCTACATCTGCGGTCAAAAAACACCTTATTTCATCAAAAGAAGTTAAAAGGCGAAGACACTTGCTCTGAATGCCGTAATTCATCAAGTTTCATGCTTTGCAGTGTTACAGCAGCAGAAATGAGTGTTTGCATGCTCCTGTGAAGAAAATCTACATCTGCGGTCAAAAAACACCTTATTTCATCAAAAGAAGTTAAAAGGCGAAGACACTTGCTCTGAATGCCGTAATTCATCAAGTTTCATGCTTTGCAGTGTTACAGCAGCAGAAATGAGTGTTTGCATGCTCCTGTGAAGAAAATCTACATCTGCGGTCAAAAAACACCTTATTTCATCAAAAGAAGTTAAAAGATGAAACAAACTTGCTCTGAATGCTATAATTCATCAAGTTTCATGCTTTGCATGTTCGATCAGCAGAAATGAGTGTTTGCATGCTCCTGTGAAGAAAATCTACATCTGCGGTCAAAAAACACCTTATTTCATCAAAAGAAGTTAAAAGGCGAAGACACTTGCTCTGAATGCCGTAATTCATCAAGTTTCATGCTTTGCAGTGTTACAGCAGCAGAAATGAGTGTTTGCATGCTCCTGTGAAGAAAATCTACATCTGCGGTCAAAAAACACCTTATTTCATCAAAAGAAGTTAAAAGGCGAAGACACTTGCTCTGAATGCCGTAATTCATCAAGTTTCATGCTTTGCAGTGTTACAGCAGCAGAAATGAGTGTTTGCATGCTCCTGTGAAGAAAATCTACATCTGCGGTCAAAAACACCTTATTTCATCAAAAGAAGTTAAAAGGCGAAGACACTTGCTCTGAATGCCGTAATTCATCAAGTTTCATGCTTTGCAGTGTTACAGCAGCAGAAATGAGTGTTTGCATGCTCCTGTGAAGAAAATCTACATCTGCGGTCAAAAAACACCTTATTTCATCAAAAGAAGTTAAAAGGCGAAGACACTTGCTCTGAATGCCGTAATTCATCAAGTTTCATGCTTTGCAGTGTTACAGCAGCAGAAATGAGTGTTTGCATGCTCCTGTGAAGAAAATTACATCTGCGGTCAAAAAACACCTTATTTCATCAAAAGAAGTTAAAAGGCGAAGACACTTGCTCTGAATGCCGTAATTCATCAAGTTTCATGCTTTGCAGTGTTACAGCAGCAGAAATGAGTGTTTGCATGCTCCTGTGAAGAAAATCTACATCTGCGGTCAAAAAACACCTTATTTCATCAAAAGAAGTTAAAAGGCGAAGACACTTGCTCTGAATGCCGTAATTCATCAAGTTTCATGCTTTGCAGTGTTACAGCAGCAGAAATGAGTGTTTGCATGCTCCTGTGAAGAAAATTACATCTGCGGTCAAAAAACACCTTATTTCATCAAAAGAAGTTAAAAGGCGAAGACACTTGCTCTGAATGCCGTAATTCATCAAGTTTCATGCTTTGCAGTGTTACAGCAGCAGAAATGAGTGTTTGCATGCTCCTGTGAAGAAAATCTACATCTGCGGTCAAAAAACACCTTATTTCATCAAAAGAAGTTAAAAGATGAAACAAACTTGCTCTGAATGCTATAATTCATCAAGTTTCATGCTTTGCATGTTCGATCAGCAGAAATGAGTGTTTGCATGCTCCTGTGAAGAAAATCTACATCTGCGGTCAAAAAACACCTTATTTCATCAAAAGAAGTTAAAAGGCGAAGACACTTGCTCTGAATGCCGTAATTCATCAAGTTTCATGCTTTGCAGTGTTACAGCAGCAGAAATGAGTGTTTGCATGCTCCTGTGAAGAAAATCTACATCTGCGGTCAAAAAACACCTTATTTCATCAAAAGAAGTTAAAAGATGAAACAAACTTGCTCTGAATGCTATAATTCATCAAGTTTCATGCTTTGCATGTTCGATCAGCAGAAATGAGTGTTTGCATGCTCCTGTGAAGAAAATCTACATCTGCGGTCAAAAAACACCTTATTTCATCAAAAGAAGTTAAAAGGCGAAGACACTTGCTCTGAATGCCGTAATTCATCAAGTTTCATGCTTTGCAGTGTTACAGCAGCAGAAATGAGTGTTTGCATGCTCCTGTGAAGAAAATCTACATCTGCGGTCAAAAAACACCTTATTTCATCAAAAGAAGTTAAAAGATGAAACAAACTTGCTCTGAATGCTATAATTCATCAAGTTTCATGCTTTGCATGTTCGATCAGCAGAAATGAGTGTTTGCATGCTCCTGTGAAGAAAATCTACATCTGCGGTCAAAAAACACCTTATTTCATCAAAAGAAGTTAAAAGGCGAAGACACTTGCTCTGAATGCCGTAATTCATCAAGTTTCATGCTTTGCAGTGTTACAGCAGCAGAAATGAGTGTTTGCATGCTCCTGTGAAGAAAATCTACATCTGCGGTCAAAAAACACCTTATTTCATCAAAAGAAGTTAAAAGGCGAAGACACTTGCTCTGAATGCCGTAATTCATCAAGTTTCATGCTTTGCAGTGTTACAGCAGCAGAAATGAGTGTTTGCATGCTCCTGTGAAGAAAATCTACATCTGCGGTCAAAAAACACCTTATTTCATCAAAAGAAGTTAAAAGATGAAACAAACTTGCTCTGAATGCTATAATTCATCAAGTTTCATGCTTTGCATGTTCGATCAGCAGAAATGAGTGTTTGCATGCTCCTGTGAAGAAAATCTACATCTGCGGTCAAAAAACACCTTATTTCATCAAAAGAAGTTAAAAGGCGAAGACACTTGCTCTGAATGCCGTAATTCATCAAGTTTCATGCTTTGCAGTGTTACAGCAGCAGAAATGAGTGTTTGCATGCTCCTGTGAAGAAAATCTACATCTGCGGTCAAAAAACACCTTATTTCATCAAAAGAAGTTAAAAGATGAAACAAACTTGCTCTGAATGCTATAATTCATCAAGTTTCATGCTTTGCATGTTCGATCAGCAGAAATGAGTGTTTGCATGCTCCTGTGAAGAAAATCTACATCTGCGGTCAAAAAACACCTTATTTCATCAAAAGAAGTTAAAAGGCGAAGACACTTGCTCTGAATGCCGTAATTCATCAAGTTTCATGCTTTGCAGTGTTACAGCAGCAGAAATGAGTGTTTGCATGCTCCTGTGAAGAAAATCTACATCTGCGGTCAAAAAACACCTTATTTCATCAAAAGAAGTTAAAAGATGAAACAAACTTGCTCTGAATGCTATAATTCATCAAGTTTCATGCTTTGCATGTTCGATCAGCAGAATGAGTGTTTGCATGCTCCTGTGAAGAAAATCTACATCTGCGGTCAAAAAACACCTTATTTCATCAAAAGAAGTTAAAAGATGAAACAAACTTGCTCTGAATGCTATAATTCATCAAGTTTCATGCTTTGCATGTTCGATCAGCAGAAATGAGTGTTTGCATGCTCCTGTGAAGAAAATCTACATCTGCGGTCAAAAAACACCTTATTTCATCAAAAGAAGTTAAAAGGCGAAGACACTTGCTCTGAATGCCGTAATTCATCAAGTTTCATGCTTTGCAGTGTTACAGCAGCAGAAATGAGTGTTTGCATGCTCCTGTGAAGAAAATCTACATCTGCGGTCAAAAAACACCTTATTTCATCAAAAGAAGTTAAAAGATGAAACAAACTTGCTCTGAATGCTATAATTCATCAAGTTTCATGCTTTGCATGTTCGATCAGCAGAAATGAGTGTTTGCATGCTCCTGTGAAGAAAATCTACATCTGCGGTCAAAAAACACCTTATTCATCAAAAGAAGTTAAAAGGCGAAGACACTTGCTCTGAATGCCGTAATTCATCAAGTTTCATGCTTTGCAGTGTTACAGCAGCAGAAATGAGTGTTTGCATGCTCCTGTGAAGAAAATCTACATCTGCGGTCAAAAAACACCTTATTTCATCAAAAGAAGTTAAAAGGCGAAGACACTTGCTCTGAATGCCGTAATTCATCAAGTTTCATGCTTTGCAGTGTTACAGCAGCAGAAATGAGTGTTTGCATGCTCCTGTGAAGAAAATCTACATCTGCGGTCAAAAAACACCTTATTTCATCAAAAGAAGTTAAAAGATGAAACAAACTTGCTCTGAATGCTATAATTCATCAAGTTTCATGCTTTGCATGTTCGATCAGCAGAAATGAGTGTTTGCATGCTCCTGTGAAGAAAATCTACATCTGCGGTCAAAAAACACCTTATTTCATCAAAAGAAGTTAAAAGGCGAAGACACTTGCTCATGCCGTAATTCATCAAGTTTCATGCTTTGCAGTGTTACAGCAGCAGAAATGAGTGTTTGCATGCTCCTGTGAAGAAAATCTACATCTGCGGTCAAAAACACCTTATTTCATCAAAAGAAGTTAAAAGATGAAACAAACTTGCTCTGAATGCTATAATTCATCAAGTTTCATGCTTTGCATGTTCGATCAGCAGAAATGAGTGTTTGCATGCTCCTGTGAAGAAAATCTACATCTGCGGTCAAAAAACACCTTATTTCATCAAAAGAAGTTAAAAGGCGAAGACACTTGCTCTGAATGCCGTAATTCATCAAGTTTCATGCTTTGCAGTGTTACAGCAGCAGAAATGAGTGTTTGCATGCTCCTGTGAAGAAAATCTACATCTGCGGTCAAAAAACACCTTATTTCATCAAAAGAAGTTAAAAGATGAAACAAACTTGCTCTGAATGCTATAATTCATCAAGTTTCATGCTTTGCATGTTCGATCAGCAGAAATGAGTGTTTGCATGCTCCTGTGAAGAAAATCTACATCTGCGGTCAAAAAACACCTTATTTCATCAAAAGAAGTTAAAAGATGAAACAAACTTGCTCTGAATGCTATAATTCATCAAGTTTCATGCTTTGCATGTTCGATCAGCAGAAATGAGTGTTTGCATGCTCCTGTGAAGAAAATCTACATCTGCGGTCAAAAAACACCTTATTTCATCAAAAGAAGTTAAAAGGCGAAGACACTTGCTCTGAATGCCGTAATTCATCAAGTTTCATGCTTTGCAGTGTTACAGCAGCAGAAATGAGTGTTTGCATGCTCCTGTGAAGAAAATCTACATCTGCGGTCAAAAAACACCTTATTTCATCAAAAGAAGTTAAAAGATGAAACAAACTTGCTCTGAATGCTATAATTCATCAAGTTTCATGCTTTGCATGTTCGATCAGCAGAAATGAGTGTTTGCATGCTCCTGTGAAGAAAATCTACATCTGCGGTCAAAAAACACCTTATTTCATCAAAAGAAGTTAAAAGGCGAAGACACTTGCTCTGAATGCCGTAATTCATCAAGTTTCATGCTTTGCAGTGTTACAGCAGCAGAAATGAGTGTTTGCATGCTCCTGTGAAGAAAATCTACATCTGCGGTCAAAAAACACCTTATTTCATCAAAAGAAGTTAAAAGATGAAACAAACTTGCTCTGAATGCTATAATTCATCAAGTTTCATGCTTTGCATGTTCGATCAGCAGAAATGAGTGTTTGCATGCTCCTGTGAAGAAAATCTACATCTGCGGTCAAAAAACACCTTATTTCATCAAAAGAAGTTAAAAGATGAAACAAACTTGCTCTGAATGCTATAATTCATCAAGTTTCATGCTTTGCATGTTCGATCAGCAGAAATGAGTGTTTGCATGCTCCTGTGAAGAAAATCTACATCTGCGGTCAAAAAACACCTTATTTCATCAAAAGAAGTTAAAAGGCGAAGACACTTGCTCTGAATGCCGTAATTCATCAAGTTTCATGCTTTGCAGTGTTACAGCAGCAGAAATGAGTGTTTGCATGCTCCTGTGAAGAAAATCTACATCTGCGGTCAAAAAACACCTTATTTCATCAAAAGAAGTTAAAAGATGAAACAAACTTGCTCTGAATGCTATAATTCATCAAGTTTCATGCTTTGCATGTTCGATCAGCAGAAATGAGTGTTTGCATGCTCCTGTGAAGAAAATCTACATCTGCGGTCAAAAAACACCTTATTTCATCAAAAGAAGTTAAAAGGCGAAGACACTTGCTCTGAATGCCGTAATTCATCAAGTTTCATGCTTTGCAGTGTTACAGCAGCAGAAATGAGTGTTTGCATGCTCCTGTGAAGAAAATCTACATCTGCGGTCAAAAAACACCTTATTTCATCAAAAGAAGTTAAAAGGCGAAGACACTTGCTCTGAATGCCGTAATTCATCAAGTTTCATGCTTTGCAGTGTTACAGCAGCAGAAATGAGTGTTTGCATGCTCCTGTGAAGAAAATCTACATCTGCGGTCAAAAAACACCTTATTTCATCAAAAGAAGTTAAAAGATGAAACAAACTTGCTCTGAATGCTATAATTCATCAAGTTTCATGCTTTGCATGTTCGATCAGCAGAAATGAGTGTTTGCATGCTCCTGTGAAGAAAATCTACATCTGCGGTCAAAAAACACCTTATTTCATCAAAAGAAGTTAAAAGGCGAAGACACTTGCTCTGAATGCCGTAATTCATCAAGTTTCATGCTTTGCAGTGTTACAGCAGCAGAAATGAGTGTTTGCATGCTCCTGTGAAGAAAATCTACATCTACGGTCAAAAAACACCTTATTTCATCAAAAGAAGTTAAAAGATGAAACAAACTTGCTCTGAATGCTATAATTCATCAAGTTTCATGCTTTGCATGTTCGATCAGCAGAAATGAGTGTTTGCATGCTCCTGTGAAGAAAATCTACATCTGCGGTCAAAAAACACCTTATTTCATCAAAAGAAGTTAAAAGGCGAAGACACTTGCTCTGAATGCCGTAATTCATCAAGTTTCATGCTTTGCAGTGTTACAGCAGCAGAAATGAGTGTTTGCATGCTCCTGTGAAGAAAATCTACATCTGCGGTCAAAAAACACCTTATTTCATCAAAAGAAGTTAAAAGATGAAACAAACTTGCTCTGAATGCTATAATTCATCAAGTTTCATGCTTTGCATGTTCGATCAGCAGAAATGAGTGTTTGCATGCTCCTGTGAAGAAAATCTACATCTGCGGTCAAAAAACACCTTATTTCATCAAAAGAAGTTAAAAGGCGAAGACACTTGCTCTGAATGCCGTAATTCATCAAGTTTCATGCTTTGCAGTGTTACAGCAGCAGAAATGAGTGTTTGCATGCTCCTGTGAAGAAAATCTACATCTGCGGTCAAAAAACACCTTATTTCATCAAAAGAAGTTAAAAGGCGAAGACACTTGCTCTGAATGCCGTAATTCATCAAGTTTCATGCTTTGCAGTGTTACAGCAGCAGAAATGAGTGTTTGCATGCTCCTGTGAAGAAAATCTACATCTGCGGTCAAAAAACACCTTATTTCATCAAAAGAAGTTAAAAGATGAAACAAACTTGCTCTGAATGCTATAATTCATCAAGTTTCATGCTTTGCATGTTCGATCAGCAGAAATGAGTGTTTGCATGCTCCTGTGAAGAAAATCTACATCTGCGGTCAAAAAACACCTTATTTCATCAAAAGAAGTTAAAAGGCGAAGACACTTGCTCTGAATGCCGTAATTCATCAAGTTTCATGCTTTGCAGTGTTACAGCAGCAGAAATGAGTGTTTGCATGCTCCTGTGAAGAAAATCTACATCTGCGGTCAAAAAACACCTTATTTCATCAAAAGAAGTTAAAAGATGAAACAAACTTGCTCTGAATGCTATAATTCATCAAGTTTCATGCTTTGCATGTTCGATCAGCAGAAATGAGTGTTTGCATGCTCCTGTGAAGAAAATCTACATCTGCGGTCAAAAAACACCTTATTTCATCAAAAGAAGTTAAAAGGCGAAGACACTTGCTCTGAATGCCGTAATTCATCAAGTTTCATGCTTTGCAGTGTTACAGCAGCAGAAATGAGTGTTTGCATGCTCCTGTGAAGAAAATCTACATCTGCGGTCAAAAAACACCTTATTTCATCAAAAGAAGTTAAAAGATGAAACAAACTTGCTCTGAATGCTATAATTCATCAAGTTTCATGCTTTGCATGTTCGATCAGCAGAAATGAGTGTTTGCATGCTCCTGTGAAGAAAATCTACATCTGCGGTCAAAAAACACCTTATTTCATCAAAAGAAGTTAAAAGGCGAAGACACTTGCTCTGAATGCCGTAATTCATCAAGTTTCATGCTTTGCAGTGTTACAGCAGCAGAAATGAGTGTTTGCATGCTCCTGTGAAGAAAATCTACATCTGCGGTCAAAAAACACCTTATTTCATCAAAAGAAGTTAAAAGATGAAACAAACTTGCTCTGAATGCTATAATTCATCAAGTTTCATGCTTTGCATGTTCGATCAGCAGAAATGAGTGTTTGCATGCTCCTGTGAAGAAAATCTACATCTGCGGTCAAAAAACACCTTATTTCATCAAAAGAAGTTAAAAGATGAAACAAACTTGCTCTGAATGCTATAATTCATCAAGTTTCATGCTTTGCATGTTCGATCAGCAGAAATGAGTGTTTGCATGCTCCTGTGAAGAAAATCTACATCTGCGGTCAAAAAACACCTTATTTCATCAAAAGAAGTTAAAAGGCGAAGACACTTGCTCTGAATGCCGTAATTCATCAAGTTTCATGCTTTGCAGTGTTACAGCAGCAGAAATGAGTGTTTGCATGCTCCTGTGAAGAAAATCTACATCTGCGGTCAAAAAACACCTTATTTCATCAAAAGAAGTTAAAAGATGAAACAAACTTGCTCTGAATGCTATAATTCATCAAGTTTCATGCTTTGCATGTTCGATCAGCAGAAATGAGTGTTTGCATGCTCCTGTGAAGAAAATCTACATCTGCGGTCAAAAAACACCTTATTTCATCAAAAGAAGTTAAAAGGCGAAGACACTTGCTCTGAATGCCGTAATTCATCAAGTTTCATGCTTTGCAGTGTTACAGCAGCAGAAATGAGTGTTTGCATGCTCCTGTGAAGAAAATCTACATCTGCGGTCAAAAAACACCTTATTTCATCAAAAGAAGTTAAAAGGCGAAGACACTTGCTCTGAATGCCGTAATTCATCAAGTTTCATGCTTTGCAGTGTTACAGCAGCAGAAATGAGTGTTTGCATGCTCCTGTGAAGAAAATCTACATCTGCGGTCAAAAAACACCTTATTTCATCAAAAGAAGTTAAAAGATGAAACAAACTTGCTCTGAATGCTATAATTCATCAAGTTTCATGCTTTGCATGTTCGATCAGCAGAAATGAGTGTTTGCATGCTCCTGTGAAGAAAATCTACATCTGCGGTCAAAAAACACCTTATTTCATCAAAAGAAGTTAAAAGGCGAAGACACTTGCTCTGAATGCCGTAATTCATCAAGTTTCATGCTTTGCAGTGTTACAGCAGCAGAAATGAGTGTTTGCATGCTCCTGTGAAGAAAATCTACATCTGCGGTCAAAAAACACCTTATTTCATCAAAAGAAGTTAAAAGATGAAACAAACTTGCTCTGAATGCTATAATTCATCAAGTTTCATGCTTTGCATGTTCGATCAGCAGAAATGAGTGTTTGCATGCTCCTGTGAAGAAAATCTACATCTGCGGTCAAAAAACACCTTATTTCATCAAAAGAAGTTAAAAGGCGAAGACACTTGCTCTGAATGCCGTAATTCATCAAGTTTCATGCTTTGCAGTGTTACAGCAGCAGAAATGAGTGTTTGCATGCTCCTGTGAAGAAAATCTACATCTGCGGTCAAAAAACACCTTATTTCATCAAAAGAAGTTAAAAGATGAAACAAACTTGCTCTGAATGCTATAATTCATCAAGTTTCATGCTTTGCATGTTCGATCAGCAGAAATGAGTGTTTGCATGCTCCTGTGAAGAAAATCTACATCTGCGGTCAAAAAACACCTTATTTCATCAAAAGAAGTTAAAAGGCGAAGACACTTGCTCTGAATGCCGTAATTCATCAAGTTTCATGCTTTGCAGTGTTACAGCAGCAGAAATGAGTGTTTGCATGCTCCTGTGAAGAAAATCTACATCTGCGGTCAAAAAACACCTTATTTCATCAAAAGAAGTTAAAAGGCGAAGACACTTGCTCTGAATGCCGTAATTCATCAAGTTTCATGCTTTGCAGTGTTACAGCAGCAGAAATGAGTGTTTGCATGCTCCTGTGAAGAAAATCTACATCTGCGGTCAAAAAACACCTTATTTCATCAAAAGAAGTTAAAAGATGAAACAAACTTGCTCTGAATGCTATAATTCATCAAGTTTCATGCTTTGCATGTTCGATCAGCAGAAATGAGTGTTTGCATGCTCCTGTGAAGAAAATCTACATCTGCGGTCAAAAAACACCTTATTTCATCAAAAGAAGTTAAAAGGCGAAGACACTTGCTCTGAATGCCGTAATTCATCAAGTTTCATGCTTTGCAGTGTTACAGCAGCAGAAATGAGTGTTTGCATGCTCCTGTGAAGAAAATCTACATCTACGGTCAAAAAACACCTTATTTCATCAAAAGAAGTTAAAAGATGAAACAAACTTGCTCTGAATGCTATAATTCATCAAGTTTCATGCTTTGCATGTTCGATCAGCAGAAATGAGTGTTTGCATGCTCCTGTGAAGAAAATCTACATCTGCGGTCAAAAAACACCTTATTTCATCAAAAGAAGTTAAAAGGCGAAGACACTTGCTCTGAATGCCGTAATTCATCAAGTTTCATGCTTTGCAGTGTTACAGCAGCAGAAATGAGTGTTTGCATGCTCCTGTGAAGAAAATCTACATCTGCGGTCAAAAAACACCTTATTTCATCAAAAGAAGTTAAAAGATGAAACAAACTTGCTCTGAATGCTATAATTCATCAAGTTTCATGCTTTGCATGTTCGATCAGCAGAAATGAGTGTTTGCATGCTCCTGTGAAGAAAATCTACATCTGCGGTCAAAAAACACCTTATTTCATCAAAAGAAGTTAAAAGGCGAAGACACTTGCTCTGAATGCCGTAATTCATCAAGTTTCATGCTTTGCAGTGTTACAGCAGCAGAAATGAGTGTTTGCATGCTCCTGTGAAGAAAATCTACATCTGCGGTCAAAAAACACCTTATTTCATCAAAAGAAGTTAAAAGATGAAACAAACTTGCTCTGAATGCTATAATTCATCAAGTTTCATGCTTTGCATGTTCGATCAGCAGAAATGAGTGTTTGCATGCTCCTGTGAAGAAAATCTACATCTGCGGTCAAAAAACACCTTATTTCATCAAAAGAAGTTAAAAGGCGAAGACACTTGCTCTGAATGCCGTAATTCATCAAGTTTCATGCTTTGCAGTGTTACAGCAGCAGAAATGAGTGTTTGCATGCTCCTGTGAAGAAAATCTACATCTGCGGTCAAAAAACACCTTATTTCATCAAAAGAAGTTAAAAGGCGAAGACACTTGCTCTGAATGCCGTAATTCATCAAGTTTCATGCTTTGCAGTGTTACAGCAGCAGAAATGAGTGTTTGCATGCTCCTGTGAAGAAAATCTACATCTGCGGTCAAAAAACACCTTATTTCATCAAAAGAAGTTAAAAGATGAAACAAACTTGCTCTGAATGCTATAATTCATCAAGTTTCATGCTTTGCATGTTCGATCAGCAGAAATGAGTGTTTGCATGCTCCTGTGAAGAAAATCTACATCTGCGGTCAAAAAACACCTTATTTCATCAAAAGAAGTTAAAAGGCGAAGACACTTGCTCTGAATGCCGTAATTCATCAAGTTTCATGCTTTGCAGTGTTACAGCAGCAGAAATGAGTGTTTGCATGCTCCTGTGAAGAAAATCTACATCTGCGGTCAAAAAACACCTTATTTCATCAAAAGAAGTTAAAAGATGAAACAAACTTGCTCTGAATGCTATAATTCATCAAGTTTCATGCTTTGCATGTTCGATCAGCAGAAATGAGTGTTTGCATGCTCCTGTGAAGAAAATCTACATCTGCGGTCAAAAAACACCTTATTTCATCAAAAGAAGTTAAAAGGCGAAGACACTTGCTCTGAATGCCGTAATTCATCAAGTTTCATGCTTTGCAGTGTTACAGCAGCAGAAATGAGTGTTTGCATGCTCCTGTGAAGAAAATCTACATCTGCGGTCAAAAAACACCTTATTTCATCAAAAGAAGTTAAAAGATGAAACAAACTTGCTCTGAATGCTATAATTCATCAAGTTTCATGCTTTGCATGTTCGATCAGCAGAAATGAGTGTTTGCATGCTCCTGTGAAGAAAATCTACATCTGCGGTCAAAAAACACCTTATTTCATCAAAATAAGTTAAAAGGCGAAGACACTTGCTCTGAATGCCGTAATTCATCAAGTTTCATGCTTTGCAGTGTTACAGCAGCAGAAATGAGTGTTTGCATGCTCCTGTGAAGAAAATCTACATCTGCGGTCAAAAAACACCTTATTTCATCAAAAGAAGTTAAAAGGCGAAGACACTTGCTCTGAATGCCGTAATTCATCAAGTTTCATGCTTTGCAGTGTTACAGCAGCAGAAATGAGTGTTTGCATGCTCCTGTGAAGAAAATCTACATCTGCGGTCAAAAAACACCTTATTTCATCAAAAGAAGTTAAAAGATGAAACAAACTTGCTCTGAATGCTATAATTCATCAAGTTTCATGCTTTGCATGTTCGATCAGCAGAAATGAGTGTTTGCATGCTCCTGTGAAGAAAATCTACATCTGCGGTCAAAAAACACCTTATTTCATCAAAAGAAGTTAAAAGGCGAAGACACTTGCTCTGAATGCCGTAATTCATCAAGTTTCATGCTTTGCAGTGTTACAGCAGCAGAAATGAGTGTTTGCATGCTCCTGTGAAGAAAATCTACATCTGCGGTCAAAAAACACCTTATTTCATCAAAAGAAGTTAAAAGGCGAAGACACTTGCTCTGAATGCCGTAATTCATCAAGTTTCATGCTTTGCAGTGTTACAGCAGCAGAAATGAGTGTTTGCATGCTCCTGTGAAGAAAATCTACATCTGCGGTCAAAAAACACCTTATTTCATCAAAAGAAGTTAAAAGATGAAACAAACTTGCTCTGAATGCTATAATTCATCAAGTTTCATGCTTTGCATGTTCGATCAGCAGAAATGAGTGTTTGCATGCTCCTGTGAAGAAAATCTACATCTGCGGTCAAAAAACACCTTATTTCATCAAAAGAAGTTAAAAGGCGAAGACACTTGCTCTGAATGCCGTAATTCATCAAGTTTCATGCTTTGCAGTGTTACAGCAGCAGAAATGAGTGTTTGCATGCTCCTGTGAAGAAAATCTACATCTGCGGTCAAAAAACACCTTATTTCATCAAAAGAAGTTAAAAGATGAAACAAACTTGCTCTGAATGCTATAATTCATCAAGTTTCATGCTTTGCATGTTCGATCAGCAGAAATGAGTGTTTGCATGCTCCTGTGAAGAAAATCTACATCTGCGGTCAAAAAACACCTTATTTCATCAAAAGAAGTTAAAAGGCGAAGACACTTGCTCTGAATGCCGTAATTCATCAAGTTTCATGCTTTGCAGTGTTACAGCAGCAGAAATGAGTGTTTGCATGCTCCTGTGAAGAAAATCTACATCTGCGGTCAAAAAACACCTTATTTCATCAAAAGAAGTTAAAAGATGAAACAAACTTGCTCTGAATGCTATAATTCATCAAGTTTCATGCTTTGCATGTTCGATCAGCAGAAATGAGTGTTTGCATGCTCCTGTGAAGAAAATCTACATCTGCGGTCAAAAAACACCTTATTTCATCAAAAGAAGTTAAAAGATGAAACAAACTTGCTCTGAATGCTATAATTCATCAAGTTTCATGCTTTGCATGTTCGATCAGCAGAAATGAGTGTTTGCATGCTCCTGTGAAGAAAATCTACATCTGCGGTCAAAAAACACCTTATTTCATCAAAAGAAGTTAAAAGGCGAAGACACTTGCTCTGAATGCCGTAATTCATCAAGTTTCATGCTTTGCAGTGTTACAGCAGCAGAAATGAGTGTTTGCATGCTCCTGTGAAGAAAATCTACATCTGCGGTCAAAAAACACCTTATTTCATCAAAAGAAGTTAAAAGATGAAACAAACTTGCTCTGAATGCTATAATTCATCAAGTTTCATGCTTTGCATGTTCGATCAGCAGAAATGAGTGTTTGCATGCTCCTGTGAAGAAAATCTACATCTGCGGTCAAAAAACACCTTATTTCATCAAAAGAAGTTAAAAGGCGAAGACACTTGCTCTGAATGCCGTAATTCATCAAGTTTCATGCTTTGCAGTGTTACAGCAGCAGAAATGAGTGTTTGCATGCTCCTGTGAAGAAAATCTACATCTGCGGTCAAAAAACACCTTATTTCATCAAAAGAAGTTAAAAGATGAAACAAACTTGCTCTGAATGCTATAATTCATCAAGTT
The DNA here is from genome assembly GCA_031216445.1 of Lateolabrax maculatus. NCBI lineage: Eukaryota > Metazoa > Chordata > Actinopteri > Acropomatiformes > Lateolabracidae > Lateolabrax > Lateolabrax maculatus. The sequence goes on from CM062218.1 coordinate 25,521,718, forward strand.
TCATGCTTTGCATGTTCGATCAGCAGAAATGAGTGTTTGCATGCTCCTGTGAAGAAAATCTACATCTGCGGTCAAAAAACACCTTATTTCATCAAAAGAAGTTAAAAGATGAAACAAACTTGCTCTGAATGCTATAATTCATCAAGTTTCATGCTTTGCATGTTCGATCAGCAGAAATGAGTGTTTGCATGCTCCTGTGAAGAAAATCTACATCTGCGGTCAAAAAACACCTTATTTCATCAAAAGAAGTTAAAAGGCGAAGACACTTGCTCTGAATGCCGTAATTCATCAAGTTTCATGCTTTGCAGTGTTACAGCAGCAGAAATGAGTGTTTGCATGCTCCTGTGAAGAAAATCTACATCTGCGGTCAAAAAACACCTTATTTCATCAAAAGAAGTTAAAAGATGAAACAAACTTGCTCTGAATGCTATAATTCATCAAGTTTCATGCTTTGCATGTTCGATCAGCAGAAATGAGTGTTTGCATGCTCCTGTGAAGAAAATCTACATCTGCGGTCAAAAAACACCTTATTTCATCAAAAGAAGTTAAAAGGCGAAGACACTTGCTCTGAATGCCGTAATTCATCAAGTTTCATGCTTTGCAGTGTTACAGCAGCAGAAATGAGTGTTTGCATGCTCCTGTGAAGAAAATCTACATCTGCGGTCAAAAAACACCTTATTTCATCAAAAGAAGTTAAAAGGCGAAGACACTTGCTCTGAATGCCGTAATTCATCAAGTTTCATGCTTTGCAGTGTTACAGCAGCAGAAATGAGTGTTTGCATGCTCCTGTGAAGAAAATCTACATCTGCGGTCAAAAAACACCTTATTTCATCAAAAGAAGTTAAAAGATGAAACAAACTTGCTCTGAATGCTATAATTCATCAAGTTTCATGCTTTGCATGTTCGATCAGCAGAAATGAGTGTTTGCATGCTCCTGTGAAGAAAATCTACATCTGCGGTCAAAAAACACCTTATTTCATCAAAAGAAGTTAAAAGGCGAAGACACTTGCTCTGAATGCCGTAATTCATCAAGTTTCATGCTTTGCAGTGTTACAGCAGCAGAAATGAGTGTTTGCATGCTCCTGTGAAGAAAATCTACATCTACGGTCAAAAAACACCTTATTTCATCAAAAGAAGTTAAAAGATGAAACAAACTTGCTCTGAATGCTATAATTCATCAAGTTTCATGCTTTGCATGTTCGATCAGCAGAAATGAGTGTTTGCATGCTCCTGTGAAGAAAATCTACATCTGCGGTCAAAAAACACCTTATTTCATCAAAAGAAGTTAAAAGGCGAAGACACTTGCTCTGAATGCCGTAATTCATCAAGTTTCATGCTTTGCAGTGTTACAGCAGCAGAAATGAGTGTTTGCATGCTCCTGTGAAGAAAATCTACATCTGCGGTCAAAAAACACCTTATTTCATCAAAAGAAGTTAAAAGATGAAACAAACTTGCTCTGAATGCTATAATTCATCAAGTTTCATGCTTTGCATGTTCGATCAGCAGAAATGAGTGTTTGCATGCTCCTGTGAAGAAAATCTACATCTGCGGTCAAAAAACACCTTATTTCATCAAAAGAAGTTAAAAGGCGAAGACACTTGCTCTGAATGCCGTAATTCATCAAGTTTCATGCTTTGCAGTGTTACAGCAGCAGAAATGAGTGTTTGCATGCTCCTGTGAAGAAAATCTACATCTGCGGTCAAAAAACACCTTATTTCATCAAAAGAAGTTAAAAGGCGAAGACACTTGCTCTGAATGCCGTAATTCATCAAGTTTCATGCTTTGCAGTGTTACAGCAGCAGAAATGAGTGTTTGCATGCTCCTGTGAAGAAAATCTACATCTGCGGTCAAAAAACACCTTATTTCATCAAAAGAAGTTAAAAGATGAAACAAACTTGCTCTGAATGCTATAATTCATCAAGTTTCATGCTTTGCATGTTCGATCAGCAGAAATGAGTGTTTGCATGCTCCTGTGAAGAAAATCTACATCTGCGGTCAAAAAACACCTTATTTCATCAAAAGAAGTTAAAAGGCGAAGACACTTGCTCTGAATGCCGTAATTCATCAAGTTTCATGCTTTGCAGTGTTACAGCAGCAGAAATGAGTGTTTGCATGCTCCTGTGAAGAAAATCTACATCTGCGGTCAAAAAACACCTTATTTCATCAAAAGAAGTTAAAAGATGAAACAAACTTGCTCTGAATGCTATAATTCATCAAGTTTCATGCTTTGCATGTTCGATCAGCAGAAATGAGTGTTTGCATGCTCCTGTGAAGAAAATCTACATCTGCGGTCAAAAAACACCTTATTTCATCAAAAGAAGTTAAAAGGCGAAGACACTTGCTCTGAATGCCGTAATTCATCAAGTTTCATGCTTTGCAGTGTTACAGCAGCAGAAATGAGTGTTTGCATGCTCCTGTGAAGAAAATCTACATCTGCGGTCAAAAAACACCTTATTTCATCAAAAGAAGTTAAAAGATGAAACAAACTTGCTCTGAATGCTATAATTCATCAAGTTTCATGCTTTGCATGTTCGATCAGCAGAAATGAGTGTTTGCATGCTCCTGTGAAGAAAATCTACATCTGCGGTCAAAAAACACCTTATTTCATCAAAAGAAGTTAAAAGGCGAAGACACTTGCTCTGAATGCCGTAATTCATCAAGTTTCATGCTTTGCAGTGTTACAGCAGCAGAAATGAGTGTTTGCATGCTCCTGTGAAGAAAATCTACATCTGCGGTCAAAAAACACCTTATTTCATCAAAAGAAGTTAAAAGGCGAAGACACTTGCTCTGAATGCCGTAATTCATCAAGTTTCATGCTTTGCAGTGTTACAGCAGCAGAAATGAGTGTTTGCATGCTCCTGTGAAGAAAATCTACATCTACGGTCAAAAAACACCTTATTTCATCAAAAGAAGTTAAAAGGCGAAGACACTTGCTCTGAATGCCGTAATTCATCAAGTTTCATGCTTTGCAGTGTTACAGCAGCAGAAATGAGTGTTTGCATGCTCCTGTGAAGAAAATCTACATCTGCGGTCAAAAAACACCTTATTTCATCAAAAGAAGTTAAAAGGCGAAGACACTTGCTCTGAATGCCGTAATTCATCAAGTTTCATGCTTTGCAGTGTTACAGCAGCAGAAATGAGTGTTTGCATGCTCCTGTGAAGAAAATCTACATCTGCGGTCAAAAAACACCTTATTTCATCAAAAGAAGTTAAAAGATGAAACAAACTTGCTCTGAATGCTATAATTCATCAAGTTTCATGCTTTGCATGTTCGATCAGCAGAAATGAGTGTTTGCATGCTCCTGTGAAGAAAATCTACATCTGCGGTCAAAAAACACCTTATTTCATCAAAAGAAGTTAAAAGGCGAAGACACTTGCTCTGAATGCCGTAATTCATCAAGTTTCATGCTTTGCAGTGTTACAGCAGCAGAAATGAGTGTTTGCATGCTCCTGTGAAGAAAATCTACATCTGCGGTCAAAAAACACCTTATTTCATCAAAAGAAGTTAAAAGATGAAACAAACTTGCTCTGAATGCTATAATTCATCAAGTTTCATGCTTTGCATGTTCGATCAGCAGAAATGAGTGTTTGCATGCTCCTGTGAAGAAAATCTACATCTGCGGTCAAAAAACACCTTATTTCATCAAAAGAAGTTAAAAGGCGAAGACACTTGCTCTGAATGCCGTAATTCATCAAGTTTCATGCTTTGCAGTGTTACAGCAGCAGAAATGAGTGTTTGCATGCTCCTGTGAAGAAAATCTACATCTGCGGTCAAAAAACACCTTATTTCATCAAAAGAAGTTAAAAGATGAAACAAACTTGCTCTGAATGCTATAATTCATCAAGTTTCATGCTTTGCATGTTCGATCAGCAGAAATGAGTGTTTGCATGCTCCTGTGAAGAAAATCTACATCTGCGGTCAAAAAACACCTTATTTCATCAAAAGAAGTTAAAAGGCGAAGACACTTGCTCTGAATGCCGTAATTCATCAAGTTTCATGCTTTGCAGTGTTACAGCAGCAGAAATGAGTGTTTGCATGCTCCTGTGAAGAAAATCTACATCTGCGGTCAAAAAACACCTTATTTCATCAAAAGAAGTTAAAAGATGAAACAAACTTGCTCTGAATGCTATAATTCATCAAGTTTCATGCTTTGCAGTGTTCGATCAGCAGAAATGAGTGTTTGCATGCTCCTGTGAAGAAAATCTACATCTGCGGTCAAAAAACACCTTATTTCATCAAAAGAAGTTAAAAGGCGAAGACACTTGCTCTGAATGCCGTAATTCATCAAGTTTCATGCTTTGCAGTGTTACAGCAGCAGAAATGAGTGTTTGCATGCTCCTGTGAAGAAAATTACATCTGCGGTCAAAAAACACCTTATTTCATCAAAAGAAGTTAAAAGGCGAAGACACTTGCTCTGAATGCCGTAATTCATCAAGTTTCATGCTTTGCAGTGTTACAGCAGCAGAAATGAGTGTTTGCATGCTCCTGTGAAGAAAATCTACATCTGCGGTCAAAAAACACCTTATTTCATCAAAAGAA
>CM062219.1:7500-135000 GCA_031216445.1 Lateolabrax maculatus
GCCTAGTTGATAAGGCCAGCTGCAGACAGAAAGAAGCTGTTTTTGTGGCATGATCCTAATGGATCACAGACTCCTGCCAGAGGGAAGTGTCTTCAGGGCAGGAGCAGTCAGCCATAATCTTCCCTGCTTGCCTGCAGGGTCCTGGAGCCATATGGGTCTTGGAGAGATGGCATATTGTGACCAATCACCTTCTCTGAAGCATACCATATGGTGATGGTGAACACAATGATGGTGGTGTAGAAGTTCACCATCATTGACTTTGGTAGGTCTAACTTCTTCAGCTTCTCCCACCTAGAGGCGGACTCCTTCCCACCAGAGAAGAGTCCAATGACAGTGGTGTAACACGATCCTGGCATACATTCCTGTGGAGTTCAGGTTCTGGAGGATGTGGTAGATGGCCATGTTTGCTGCATCATTGGCTCTGTATTCCATCTACAGTGGATCCAGTAGTGGGGCTGTGATGGTTTTGAGGTACTCAATATGACTTAATTACCACAGAACTCAGGTCAACGGGTCTGTAGTCATTAAAGTCCTGTAGTCCCTCACTTTTTGGGAACAAAGATGATGGTGGAGTTCTTGAAACAGGCTGGTACATAGCATGTCTCCAGTGGGGTGTTAAAAATGTTTGGGAACACTGGAAACAAATGCTTTTCCTTCTCAAACCTTAGCTATCTGAGTTTGGCTGTGAACCAGGGTCTGTCATTGTTGTAACTCACCCTGGTGCATGGTACACAACTGTCCTCGCAGAAGATGATGTAGGACATCACAGCCTCTGTGAACTCATCCAGACTGTTGGTGACAGTCCTGAAGACATCTCAGTCAGTACAGTCCAAGCATGCCTGAAGACCCTCCACAGCTTCACTAGTCCACTGCCTTGATGTCCTCACAACAAGTTTACAGAGTTTTAATTCCTGACTATATCACACCCTGGACACAACCTGTTCTAACTTCTCCCCTCTGGTAGGCACTACTGAAAACTGAGAGTTAAAACTACCAGACACCAGAACAGTTTCTTCCTACAGGCCAACACTCTGACTGATTTAAGTTTTCATCATACAGTGTCATAACAATCCCTGTGAAATAACCCTGTACCTATATATTCTAAATTTAATTTCAGTAGTTTTAAACAGTCCTTTACAAATCATCATTTAATATAAATCCAAGCACGCTGTAAATTCTGTGTATACATTAATATACTGTCATATCCACCTACCTCATCTATATCAAGTATCCTGGGACATTAATCTTATTTTATTTATCATAGCATCTTTGCACTCTGCACCATTGCACTATTATCTCTTTCATTATCTTGTTTACAATTTAATTGTTATTGTTTTTATGTTCATATATACTTTTGTATATATAGTCATATTTATATTATATCTGTACTTTTTAATTATATGTTTATGGTTACCTGTGTTACACTTTGTTGTCCTTGATTTTTGTTTACTTCTCTATATCAGTGTTAGAACATTGAAAGCGACAGAAAAACCAGAGTCAAATTCCTTGTATGTGTATGCATACATGGCCAATAAAGCAGATTCTGATTCTTTATTCAGGAATCAGGTGGACCATGACGAGGTCAGCTCAGGGGACAGCATGGTAGGCACTGCTTACTGCAGTGTAAAAGTGATCCAGAATGTTCTCCTCTCCAGTCGGGAAATTTAATGAACCAACTATTTGGGGACTTCATGGGTGAGATTACCTTTGTTAAAGTCGCCAACAACAATAATTAAGGAGTCCAGTTTTGTCCACACCCAGTATGTAAACACCGACCGGAAAGAATGAAACAAACTCAAGGGTTTGCAGTTAATGAAGAATTATTCCAGATCATGATCAGGGTTGTAGGATCACTGTCACATTGTGGCACCAGCCACTATTTGTAGAAAAACAGATTCCTCCACCCTTAATCTTGCTGGAAGGTTCTGTGTGGCAAACCACTCTGAAGAGTTGGAAGTCTTCCAGCAGCGGCTCAGAGTTTGTTATCGATCCACACAGCCACATCTGTGAAGCATCTTTTTCCGAACAGTAGCTGAAGTTCATTCTCAGTTTGTTGTCCAGTGAATGCACGTTAGAGAGAAATATTCCTGCTAATGGTTTGCGAAGTCTGAGCAGGCATACACGCACGAGCGCACCGGCACGTTTCCCTCTCCTCTGATATTTCACTGTATGTACAAAGGTGACGGCAACTTTGACCAGAATGCTCAGTAATTCCACAGATGAGGCGATGAAAGTGTGGATGTAACCCTGAAGTTCATGAGCTCTTTTCAGGACAAAGAGTGCACGGTACTGTAGCAAAAAACTGACTTTACAAACATCCAACACACTGAGGCAGCCATCCACACCACCATCTTCAATTCATTCTCCCATCTTGAGCTCATAACAATGAATTAATTAGTATTGATGGTTTTGTATAGTGTTGTATTTGCACTGCCATTACTCTGATATTATAAATACACTGCCTTAAAACACAGTACAAGAAACACTGAAAGAGGATAGCTCTGCACACGTCCTACAACATAAAAATAGTGATTACATTTGCAATAAGAGATCTGGGAATGAAATTAACAAATTAGTCCAAGTGCTTGTATAGATAACCACTCCAAAATAATGACATAACTACTGCATCTGGGTTCCTGCTGACATTAAAACAAAGCAGTACAGGTTGTACCTGGTATAGTCCATGATGGTGTTGAGGCGGTGAGCGATGGTTAGGATTGTACAGTCATCAAACTGAGTACGAATGGTGGACTGGATTAGCTGGTCTGTCTTCAGATCCACAGCTGCTGTGGCTTCATCCAAAACCAGGATCCTGGTCTTCCTCAGGAGAGCTCTGGCTAAACACAGCAGCTGCCGCTGACCAAGGCTGCAGATACAATCATTACACTATAAAATATAATTCAAAGTAGATGAAATGAAGATAAAAGGAAAATAAACTTCTCCAATGTAAATAAATACAATCATAAAACTAATGAATGTACATTTACCCCCCTGCTATTTTGTTGTTGATTAAGTAAACTTAGTCCAGGTGTATTGTAGGTGGATCTACCTGAGGTTCTCTCCTCCTTCGCAGCACTGATGGTTCAGTTTTTGCGGCAAGGCAGACACAAAACTGCTGAGATGAGCAAGTTCCAGAGCTTTCCATAGATCCTCATCTGAAAGGGTATCAAAGGGGTCCAGGTTCATCCTCAGAGAACCAGAAAACAGCACCGGGTCCTGAAATGAAAGGTCACCGTAAAGCCTTTTAGACCAGGGTCTGCTACATATTTTCTGTATTTGGGTTTAGACACAACAGGCTGGTGCCTGGTTGTTGACGCTGGATAAGAGAGACTGTAGAGAGGCTATGCTGTTGCTAGGACAGCAATGGTTGATGTCTTTCCTTGTTTGGATCTGATATCCAATAGAGTCCTCACACATGACAGGCTGAGTTAGGAATAACCCTGTTTGGATATAGCGGAACTTATCAGTTCTGGGGAAGGTTAAATACTGAGCTTCAGGATACCATCTTCAGATTTGGGGAGCAGTACGCTGTGATTCACATGTGGTGTTTCCCTTTTCTCCTCGATTCACAACTTCAATAAATATTCCTGTGTAAGACATCCAGGTCTCCTGAAACTTCTCGTTAGAGTGAACCAGCTCTAAAGATTTCCTTCACAATGACCACATTAACCACAGTCTTTTTTAACTAACTATAACTATTTACATGTGCAACTGACGCTCGGACCGGTTGGAACTGAGTGATGCCGGGTAACAGAGGGGTGCGTTTGTGAATTCAATCCGGTTGGGTCAGTGGCTCAGATCGCCGCTCTCAGAGGCTCAGAGCCTCTGATATAATGATATTATATGGGTTAACTTGTATTTATTTTTTAACGCGTAAACTGTTTTGTTATTAATTAATTGAAATTAACAAGCTCATTTGACAGCCCTATTAAAAACATATTAAAGTTATAACAGCTAAAAAATATGGAATGATTATGATAATAAGAAATACAAAACAATACAACATATGTCAAACGAAAAGTGATTATTACAGATAAGCATACAAAAACCACAAATCAGACAAAAGAACAACAATTTATGTCAACACTCTGGCCACAAGATTCATTTGTCCTGTCCACCAGCCATGATATTGCTGAACATTATCACCTGGCAGCCACACTGATCAACAATGAATGTTTGAGAATGGTATTGTCTTTTAACAGTACAGAAGCTTTACTACATCAAATATCATGTTGTGCAGTGATATATGATGATTGGATAACAAACTTTAACATGGTGTTGATTCATCCACTGAAATGCGTTCACTCAGTACAGAAAGATTTTTTCTGTTTGGGAGGTTTATAGCTATGTTCTGTTTCCTATTGCATGTTTATTAGTGTCTTTCTGTCTGTATAAGAACTCACTGCCTAGTTAGTGTATTTGGAGTGTACTACAGTATTGTACTACAGTATTTGTACTGTAATAATTCTAGTGTACTACAGTATTTGTACTATAGTATTTGTAGTACTGACCTGAGGAATGATGGTGATTCTGGAGCGGAGATCATGGAGGCCGATCTGAGCAATGTTGATCCCATCAATAAAGATTCGTCCCTTTACTGCTTCCAGAATCCGGAAAATTCCCAAAGCCAGAGATGACTTCCCAGCTCCCGTCCTCCCAACAACCCCCACCTGCAAATTTATTATTTTAAATCAATAAATGTTCAGATGATAAGAGTTGATTTATTAAACATCATAAAGTCATACTTGTGTCATAAAACTATACCTAGTAAAAGTGTTTACTGATGACAGTGAAACTATAAAATTTTGTTTCATACTGTCTCATACATTTTTTCCTGAAACATTGCCTTAAGATAAATAATAAAAATTTTCTGACTCTGATCATTCTGACCTTTTCTCTGTCCTGTATGTTGATGGAGATGTCGTTTAAAGCCCAGTCCAAACCTTTACGGTACTGCAGTCCGTAGTCTTCAAACTGGATGCTTCCGGTGGCCGGCCAGGCCGCCGGCAGCAAACTGCCCTCGAGGGTCCATGCTGCCTGGGGAAACAGATTAGGTAACAAAGGCTGGATGAGCAAAACCCACAGTTCATGTCAGTTAGAATAACAAAAATAAAATAAAAGCTGAGGATACAAAGGAAAAAGCAGAACAATGATAAAATCCTTCTTCAATTTATTGTCCAATAAATCTGTTGTTACAAGCATCAGAGATGTTGGACTACGATCAGCAGATTACAGTTTCCATATAAACCAAGTCCTGTTGTTCAGCAGCAGACCTCTTTGGGTGTGTTGTCATACTCTTTGACTCTCTCTACCGACACAATGTTGTTTTCCACATCAGTCCAGGATCGAACAATCCAGCTCAGGATTCCCGTCAGCTGCAAAAACACAAACAACGCCATCATTCATCTGAGGCTTTCCTTGTTTAATTTGTTTGTCTTTTAGGTGACACAGGAATAAAGGTTTCCATTTAAAAACTAACAGCGGTGAGTATGAATGGTGGACTGGATTAGCTGATCTGTCTTCAGGTTGTAGAGTAAGTGGTCACTGGATTCTGACAACTTGTTTTTTACATCTAAATACTGAAATGTCCATATATAAGCTATTTTGGTCATGTATTCTCTACCTGAGCTTGTATTTTCTAGTTGAGCAGTACACACATTCTGGATTGATTGTAAATTACAAAACAGTCTAAACTCCCTCAGGAGCATTTCATCCTTTCCTGGTTTAAAAACAGTTGAGTTAACAGAGGTACAAACAGTTTTTGACCTGGAGAGAGTGTGACACTGCCAATCCAACAATGCCCGGGCTGAGTTCATCCCGACCTCGGACCGACAGGATGGCTGCAGCCAAAACCAACAGATTCCCCAAAAACTCCAGATTCACCGCCAGCCATCTGACAGAAACAAATCTAATAAAACCTACATACCTACATAAAAAACGTATCTGCAAAAAAAAATATGAAACCATGTACAAAAAAGTTATTACAATACTGTCAAACAGTAAACTCTTGGGAATATTAAGGAGAAACCAAGCCTGAGATAAATATCCTGTAACAGATACAATATGATACAAACATATCAAATAACTATAGAAACATCAGAACAAATGTTAAAATATTGCAGCAAAATATTAAAATTCTATCAAACATTGTACAAATATCTTTAAAATACTTTCCACAGTAGTTTTTAAGTAGTTTGAATGAACCTGGTGGCAACGAAGCGAGGGAAGTAAGCTTCCTGGTTGTTGTCAATGTGAGTGTTGGCCTGCAGGATGAAGCGCCGCTGTTCACTGAAGGCTCGGATGACGCTGGTGCCCTGCACCGTTTCGTTGAAGTGGCTGTAGATCGGCGAACGACTCACCGCCTCCAGTCGTCGCAGTTGACACGACGACGCCACATAGAAACTCTGGAGACCAGAATTTAAGACGTAAAAATTATGAAGAGGCTTCTGCTGAAGTACAGAGACGCCCAGTTAATGTTCAGGAGAAACCATTACCTGTATAAAGATGTAGACACAGGTGAGGGGGAGGAGCACCAGCCCTGTGAATGGCGTGGCCAACAACAAAATGATGCAGACCTCCAGTAGCTTGAACAGGTACCCCAGCATCATCTTCAGCCCATCAGGAATCATGCAGTCGATGGCGTCAATCTCTTTGGAGAAGCGGTTCAGGAGGTTTCCACTGGGTGTCACCTCGAAGAAAGACATGGGCGAGTGCAGGACACTGTGAAGAAGATCGGCATGAAGGTGACGCGACGCTACAATACCACCCAGAGTGATGGCAAGCGTAGTCCCAAACATGGCCATCCCTGAAACACAGATGAAGTCACCAGGAGACAACAGTTTATCACAGAGCTGACGGACGTAACAAAATACAATAAAACTGTTTATCACAGACACAAAAAAAATTTACTTGAGGAAAGCTTAAATGTCACTGAGTGTTTTCTGCTGAATGCCAAACAGCTGACTCTAAAGTATCACATGCGTCAGAGCTTCCTGCACTGTTTAATGGATCAAACACTTAAATATCTTTTTAACCTTGCATTAGAACACTGAGAGAACAGGAAACTTTAAGAAACCAGGAAACTCAATAACATCTGTTCTCTGCAAAATCATTCACTGCTTCAGGCTTTGTCTCTTAGTGAACTTCAAAGTACTAACTTTGTCTCCACAGGCTTCAAAATTTAGATTAGATAAGATTTTGTTTTAGTGTCTTACCCAGAGTCAGACGAGCTAAAGATTATCAGCTTCACCTCTATGTGCAGAGATACTGTAATTTTGTTGTTGTAATGGCCATCCTGCCGCAGTTTCTTTTCAGTTCTTTTTCAGTTAACTTTTACTGATCAAACTACCCACATAGCCACCCACCCGTTAGTCCGTCTGTCCGTCTGTCTGTCTTTCATTAATATGAGGTGTATAATGTCTTTGACCCACCCTGAGTGAAGCCAAGAGCTGCAAACACGCTGAGTTTCAGCTCGTGGTCACTCTGTGTGCCGTTGACAGGTGCCTCGTCAGCCCACAGGCTCAGCCAATAGTTGTAGGCCAACGAGGCGGCCTGCTGGAATGCACAGAGGAAGATGATGGTCATGATGCAGGTCAGGCCGATGGTCCTGAAGTACTCTCTATACATCTGCAGCTTCACCTGACAGCAGACAAAGAAATTTGTTAATCTCACACAGTTTCTATTTGTTCATTAAATCTCAGAGAAAAACAAACAAACACGACACTGTGTTGTTCCTCTTTGATAAAGCTTATAGTTAGGGCTGGCTCAGGTGAGCCCTGAACCATCCCTTAGTTATGCTGCTATAGGCCTAGACTGCCGGGGGATTTCCCATGATGCACTGAGCTCCTCTCCCCTCTCTTATCCCATTACTGCATGTTACTAACTCCATCTCTTCCTGTAGTTTGGAGCTTTCTCTCTTCCTGCAGGTGTTTGTGCCTCTGGAGCTGTAGAGTCTGGATCTGTGACTGCAGGCCGTCTACTGCCCCCATGTTCCTGCTCCACACTCACTGCTGCACTGATTATTATTAGTCTGATTATTATGTTGTCTGTCCTCCCCCTCTCTCCCCCTCTCCCCCTCTCTCTTCCCCCTTTCAACCCAACTGGGTGGAGGCAGATGTCCGCCCACCCAGAGCCCGGTTCTGCTCCAGGTTTCTACCTGTTAAAGGGAGTTTTTCCTTCCACTGTCACCAAGTGCTGCTCATGGTGGAACTGTTGGGTCGTAAATAACATTTAAAGAGTTGGTCTAAATCTTGCTCTGTGTGAAAAGCGTCTTGAGATAACTTTTGTTATGATTTGGTGCTATACAAATAAAATTGACTTGACTTGTATAAAAAATCTAAAAGAAATCTAATTAGAATCTAAGACAGAAAAATAGTGCAGCAGCTAAAATATAGTAATAATAATGCAAATATAATATAATCAAATCAAATATAATGCTGTGGTGTGTCCGCAAGACAGGAACGGTCCAAAACAAGGAAGGAAAGAAAAAGAATATGGGTGAGAGAACGGATTAGGATACCTTCTGCAGAGACAGAGAGCAATGGCAACGTATAGGTGCTTGCTTGTATTGTAGTTCAGCAAGGATGACACGGTTAGAAATACTGAAAAGATTGTGTGTATGCCAATGTATTATGATAGAAACTATATTATTGTGCCCCCTCCACACAGATAGAAGCACGATAAGAGTGAGTTCAGAGAGCTACTGTGGATGACAGCAGCTAGCCAGTGAGCCTGCTCTCTCATTGACTTGAGCTCATTGCATTTGTGAATGTTGTTGTCCTGAAACACACACCACTCCGTAGGGCTAATGGTGCGGTTTAGTTCCTTGGTTTAGTTTCACGGATTTAGTTCATGAGTTCAGTTCAGTTCATCAGTTCAGTTCCTGTGGCTTTTTAGAACTGGGAAAGGTTGATTGAAAAGGAGCAAATGATTGAATTTACTGTTTTTGGTAAATCACTTTTTATCTTTTTACCATGAATGAACTTACTTGCGGCTGCCTTGGTTGCTTTTCATCATTTTTTTTTAACTACTACTTAATTATAGTTAATAATACTGATCCAAACATTTCTCTCATACATGAAAAGGACCCACCCTTCCTGTGTGAGCTTTGTCAGCCTCTGTAAGTTTCCCAGCATCCTCAGCTTCTAAGTCTTGATCAACAGCTTCCATCATCTGAACACTGGCACTGTTCATATCACAGCTGGAACACACACACACACGCACGCACGCACGCACGCAGATCAATATCACAACAATTTCACTGAATAAATCAACAAAGAATAAATTACCACTTGTGACAACTTTTTTAGAGTTTTAATATTTTACTTTTAGTCTGATGTTTTTCCAGTAAGAAGCTCAGATATGAAACAATTAAATATTGAAAGATAAGGATCAATCACTCTTTAAATTTTTGTTCCTCAGTAGTTTTTAATTATGTTTGCTGTATTATGACATGAGGTTGTATTATCATTGTTTCTAAAAACATCCAAAGGTGTGTTTTATAATCTGCTTACAGTTCAGTCTGTAGTCTGTTTATACCTGATAAGCTGCTCCTGAGAAAGATCGATGGAGAAATCAGTCATACTGAGGCGAGACACTGATTTCCTGTTGCCTACAAACACACACACACACACACACACACACACACACACACACACACACACACACACACACACACACACACACACACACACACACACACACACAAATAACACTGAAATATACACACAACATTTATTACTCTACAGTGATGACATAATTTATTTTATTGTCAGTGAGATTCGCACCTGTATACACCCTAGTCTCAGTTCTTACAAAAGCCTTCTTTTGAGCTGTTGTCTATTCTGGTTTCAGCCTCAAAAACAACTACCTGCCTCCTGGAACCCCTGCCAGCTAAATTTATTCAGGATCTCTTGCCATCTCTTGGACCTACAATGCTGAATATTGTTAATTTATCACTTATGACTGGTACTGTCCCTATCAGCTTTAAGACTGCTGTGTTTAAACCTCTACCTAAGAAACCAAACCTTGATCCAGGGTCTCTACATAACTGCAGACCAGTCTATAACCTTCCATTCTTTTCAAAAGTGCTGGAAAGAGTCATGTCTCATCAACGTTCGGCCCACATCATTAACAATATTCTTTTTGAACCTTTTCAATCTGCTTTCATAGCCATTATAGTCATTCCACTGAAACTTCACTTACTAAAGTGCTTCTGTTACTGGACCTCAGTGCAGCATTTGAAAGCATAGATCACTGTATACTCCTAGACCGACTCGAAAGCCAGTTTGGCATCTCTGCTCTGACTTTTGGGTGGTTAAAATCGTAGTGTTTTGCATATAATATTACACAGTCTGCTTGGCTCAAGTCACAGTAACTCTCCACAACTGTGTGTCAAGAATTTTGGTGTTTCTTTTGATCTGACCCTCTCTTTTGATCAGCACATTCGAGAACTTCCCATGATTGCCTTATTCCACCTACTTAACTGTGAGGGAATTTTTCTTCTTGTATGTTAAACTTCCCTCTTGTAGGTTAAAAGTAACTTAAGATAGGGCTTCATAGGTCAGGTCAACTGCCTGTCTCTGTTCACCTGTCTCACTCTGGGTGCCTGACAAGGCCGAGTTGGCTCTGGCTGTTAGCACTAAAAGTTTTTAAATGGTTTAGAATGCTGCAGCTACCATCTTAACTAAAACCAGACATTTGACCATAGCTTCACCTCACTGGCTCCGTATTTATGTCAGATTAGACTTTAAAGGGATAGTTCGGATTTCTTAAAGTGGGGTTTTATGAGGTCCTTTCCCATAGTCCGTGAATTACCTACAATAGATGGCTGTTGGCACGCCCCCAGTTTGGAAAAGCAGGCAGCTGTACTGACACGGACGCTAAGCAGTGTACTGCTGTGGACGGACGGGGTTAGCAGCAAAACGTAGTTTAGCCACCTAAAAAAATCAATATCAGTTGAAGTGTACACTATATTTTGAATATTCTACCTCCATCACACAGCTCTTTCTGACGGGGAACTAAAGCCGTTATATCCATCTATGTTATCTTGAAAGACACCACACTCCTTTGAAAAAATTAAATAAAAGTTATTTAGCAGAGCAAGGGAGTTGTTGTCTGCAGCTGCCTCAATTGGTTAGATGGTTTGTACTATTTTGTGACTTTGGTGTTTAACATGTTGGTTTGGATCCAAACTAATGTGTTACGATGTGTAACAAGGCAGTGGTAAACTAGCAAATCCTGTGTTCTGTGAGGTAAAATGTTTTTTGTCAAAGGTGGTTGTGAAAAGAGCGATATAATGGCTTCAGTTCCCTGTCAGGAAGGGCTGTTTGATGGAGATAAAGTGGAAAAATATTCAAAATACAGCGTACACTTAAACTGATATGGATTTTTTAGGTGGCTAAACTACGTTTTACTGCTGACCCCATCCATCCACAGCAGTACCATTGCTGAGCGTCCAGTTTTATTTTCTTCATTTTAGAAGAGATTATAATGATTACTTTTAATGCTTCATGGCCTCTCTCTCCTTGCTATATCTCTGACCTCTTAGTGCCGTAAGCACCAGTACATACTCTGAGATCCTTGAGCAGAGGTATTTTGTTTGTTCCACAAGCCCGGCTGAAAACAAAGGGAGAGCGTTTCCTTTCAGGGGCCCTAAACTCTGGAACAATCTGCCCGAGGAAATCAAGTCGGCTGAGTCCGTGATCTCTTAGAAGTCCCTTCCTAAAACACTCTTTTATCAGGAAGCCTTTCCTGATTTTACTTGACTTTTATTTCCATTAAAAACAGTTTTCGTTTCCTCTTACCTTTTTCTACACTGCGCTGGTTTTTAATACACCAAATAGTTGACCTCAGTATAGAGAAATGTTAGTCACCAATTGTGAAAAAATGTAATAAGCCCTGAAATTTCTCTAGAAGTGTTTATAATATGAAAACTATGAATTACTGATGTTATCACTTTGTTCAAGAAACCTCAGAGCTCATGGACGCTTCACACTTTAAATAGGTAACTAGCTTTATTCCAATAAGCTCTGGTTAGTTTAGTTATTGTAGCTTCACATTATGCTGATAAGTTTTGTTTCTGCTCATTAAAATTGGATATCCTACTCTTGTCTCTGGGGTTTGGGCTGTCTCTGCGCTGGTTTCCATTGAAGGTATGGATGAATTTGGCAAAGGCTTCCTTCCTGTCCATCAACTCAATGTAGGAGCCCATCTCAGAGATCTGACCCTCGTCCATCACCAAGACCAAGTCTGCTTTAGACAGGAAGCTGAGGCCATGAGTTACCAGTACCCGGGTCTAAAAAAAACAACAACAACACACATTACAAAGTTTAAACAGGACTTGGGCCAGGACTTCTTCAAAGCCAACAGTGGCCATATCCACCTCAACCAGGAATCTCCTGCAGGGGCTGAAATCTGGACACTTACAGACCACAGAATAAAACATTCAGGATCTTAGGGTTCAGAAGGTTGCGCATTTGTCAGTCCAGTGTCTTCTGGCCCTTGTTGTCAGACTGTACCTCCTTCTTTGGAGGTGGAGGGCAGTTTAGGATTGCTTCCACCTTATCAATTTGTTGACTCACCTCTCCTCTTCTAGCAGGTAGCCCAGGCACTGAGTCCCTTGCCTTACCCAATCACACTTAGAGATGTTGAGGGTCAATCCGGTGTTCTGAATCTTTCCAAAAACCTTCAGGTGCTGCAACCAGGTGTTACTGAAAATGACATTGTCAAGGTAGGATGCATGGTGGACCCAATCTTCTCCAGCAAGTCATAGATCCTTACATGGGGTATGCGTCAAACCCTGAGATGCATTTAATCCTCCTGAAGCCAATGCATATTTGCAGGGAACACTTTCTGTGGAACACAAAGACAACCAAACAACTAACATGACCCTCACCTCCAGCCAAAGGTTTTTCACCAGCTGCAGTGGAACACAGTAGGGATATGTTGGCAGACTGGCCAGCCATCCTTCAGGATTATAAAATGCTCAATCAGTGTTCTGCCAGGAGTAATAGAAAATTGCTTTATAAATTCAGTCCATTTACCATTACTAGCAGTGAACACTGTTACCTGAAAGACTTGGAGTTGTGAGTCTTGCTGTAAGGTGTGCTTATATTGGAGTCTTTCTCAGGGCCTCCACACCTGTTTCCACCTCTTCTTCTACATCCAAATCCTTCACAAAAAGGGCAACCTCAGGGGCCTGGGTAGGTTGTTCTTTCCTTTCTTTCAGAGGGTTTACAGGTCTATTTCTTTCTTTTTGAATATTGTAGGTGACAGGGCAAATCTTCCAAGTAATAATGTAAAGCCTCTGCTGTTTGTCCAGGGGGTTGGTGGAGGAAAGGAGGAGCAAAAATATGTTTTGCACAATGCCATGCCTTCTCATCATACAAAGTCTTCTGTGTCTATTCCGGGTCTCCTGCAACCACCAGAATGTACTGGTGGACGTGCTTCTCTTTAACAAAATACCAACAATGTTCATGGCAACCAGATGGAAAGGGGGTGATAGGGAGTGGCAGTAGGAGAGTTTGATCAGACTGTGGATACAGGTGCAGATCTGCAGAAAACCTGACGGGTCTCACCTTGTCTTTGAGGAGTCCTCTGGGTCCAATGACTCGATCAAAGATGTGTTGTCCCACGTGAGCATCAACAGCCGACAGCGGGTCATCCAGCAGGTAAATATCTGACTTTCTGTAGACAGCCCGAGCCAGACTCACCCTTTGCTTCTGACCTCCGGACAGGTTCAGACCCTGCAGTAAGTAAATACATCATCAATAAACCAAAAAACAAACAATATACTGTCAAACAGGCAACAAAAAACAGTCAGTGAAACAACAGTCAAACATGGTACCTTCTCCCCGATCTCGGTGCTGTCTCCAGCTGGCAGGATGTCCAGGTCTGGGATCAGAGCGCAGGCTTCCAGCACACGGTGGTACCAGCTCTCCTTCCTCTCTCCACCAAACAAAATGTTGTCCTTCAGAGAGGCATTTTGGATCCAGGCCTGCTGGGGGACGTAAGCCACTGAACCCTGCATTGCCACATTTATTATCATTGAGAGATGATTCGGCTATAAAATGCATAAATTAAACTGAAAAATCTTTATAAAACAGCAGTCAATAACATTACTTTTAAAATGGAGATTATTGATTTTCAAAATTATGTTCACATCTTATCTGAATGCTTTATTAGCAGCTATAACATTGAACCATCTGCTGCCTCTGAATTGGCCCGGTCTCTCTTGTGTTTCTGATCATTAGAAATAGCAAACAGAGTGGAAGGAGTTTTGTCCAGTTTTGTTTTGGCTGGATATGCATAGTTCTAAATATCTGACTGAAACTAAAGATGAACAGAATCCAGAGAACAGTGGATGAACTACTGACTGACTGTTTATCGAACCAGTATTGTTTTCATACAGCCATGTATTCATGTCATTCTGTCTGTTAAAACTTCTAGCATATCTTAGCAGAGCTAAAATGTTAGTTTTGTCTGACTCTGGTCTGGTGTCACAGTAAAAGCAGCTATTCTAGCAAAAAGTGTTTTTAATGTTCAGTTTAAGCTATTTTCTCTGAAATTAAACATTAAGCTTTAAGAAGACAAAACTGTAAATATAGCCTATTAGAAGAACTGGATAAAAGACTCCAACATGGCATCCATTCATTAGAAGGAAAGTTGTTCAGTCAGCACAAACACTAAAAAAGTTTTTTTCTGTCTCTTGTTGTGTGGGCCACAGCAAAATTTTTCCTTGGCATCGCCCCTTGAGATGATATCACACTCAAAAAAAAAACCCATATAGTCTCTGAGAAAGTTTGATAAGAACTAAGCTTTCACAGTTCAATATCAATAATACAATGATTGATATGGTTTGTTGTCACCTTGATGGAGACAAAGCCACTCCTCTTCTCCATCTCTCCCAACATGGTCGACAGCAGAGACGACTTCCCTGAGCCAACATGGCCGACCACAGCCACCAGGGAGCCCGACTTCACCTTCATGTTGATCCACTGCAGGCAAGGTGGCCCGTCATTGGTCCAGGAGAAGGACCCGTCCTTGATCACCACGTCGTCTCCGTCTGAAGACAAAACATGGTTCTGTGTGTTTCCATCACATAGTTTCACATGGTTCCACACAGTTCTATGTAAGCCTAACACATGGTTCCACATGATTCTAAGAGCTAGGTTAACAGTTTCCCTGTGCTTCCAGTCTTTCTGCTAAGATATGTTAGCAGTTTCAGCACTGGACACAAAGATGAAAATTATTTCTTAGACCTTTGCTATGAGGAAGTCTCTCCACGTTGTCAGGCTTCAGTTCGTCTTGGCACAGGAAGTCTCCCAGACGTCTGAGTGAGACGATAGCCTGATAAAAAAAAAAAAAAAAAAGATCCATCATAGAAACATTTAACACAGGTCCATCATCTGACATTTTACTAATATGACCCCTCTGGCTTCCTGTTCTGTTCTGTTTCCTCTTGCAGGAGCATTGGTGGGTCATCAGAGCACCTGACTGCACCTAAGAAGTATGAGGGGCCAAAGACACAAAAGGGCCGCTCTCTCAGGCTGTGCAGCCCACTTTTGTGTATGTGTGTGTTTGGACTATAAGGTGACCTTTTACATTTCTTTCTTTTTGACATAATGTGCGCCTTTGTGGTGTTGGATGTTGTTGGCCAACTAGGGATTTGCCACTGTTATTAATCCTTGTGTAGTCTGTCTTTCTTTAGATGATTTTTTATGTGTCTAAATTAATTGTTTGTGTATTTATGTTTGCACGCCCGCTTACCTTGAATTGCCCCTGGAAGGACAAATACATTTTTTTTTAAATCAATTGAAAAAGAAAAAAAAATCCAGATGATGTGACATGCACAGACGTATAACATTGATTAGACTTATTAGAAACTTGCTCACTGGGGTGGAATTATTAATTTTTAGATGTTTCTGATGCATTTACTGTAACAGCAAAAACTGCTTACATCAATCCTGTGGAATATACATCAACAGTGACGTAACATATCAGCAAATGCACTGATGCTGTGCTGAGCCCAAAGACTATAAAATCATTCCCCAACCAGAAAGCTTGGATGAATGGAAAGGCGAAGACCCTATCCAGAGCCAAAAAAGCTGCCTTGCAGTCAGGTGACAAGGAGGCATATAACACCGCCAGAGCAAGACTGAAAGCTGGTACCAAGGAGGTCAAGCAGAGACATCAGGAGAGACTGGAGAGAGACCTCAACACCAACAATACCGAAGATATGTGGCAGGTGATCCAGAACATTACAGGGTTCAAAAGCAGGAGCGCCCCCATCAAGTGTGAGGCCACATTACCAGATGAGATTAATACGTTCTATGCTTACTTTGATCTCCTTGACAGAGTCAATTGTCCAGTCTGCCCAGCCTCCAAAGGACCGGCCACTGTCAGTCTCCACAGCAGATGGAAGACAAACCGTTCGGTCTCTGTTAATAATATGTATGGTCTAGACTTACTCTATTTGAAAAGTGTCTTGAGATAACTTTATTTATGATTTGGCACTATACAAATAAAATTGACTTGACTTGCTATAGAGGATGGACAGAGAGACACTTTGTGACAAGTCTCTGTGTTTGAGTAATGATAGATTTCCACCATAGCCCATTAAGTGGACATTACAGATTTAATAATAACATTTAAAGACATGTTCTACTGAAGAAACCCTAAAAACAGCCTCCAGTGTGTTGTGTGGATTATCCAACGTGACTGGGATGCTGTTTCTGGAAACTTAATTGCTGTTTAATGTAAATTACAAAACATTTCTCTTCTCGACATTACTGAAGTGAAGGCAGAAATCTGACAGAAATCTCTAGAGTGAAACAAGAAAATGTGTTTTTTGCCATTTGGATGATATAACCCTTTTAAAAAAACCTTGACTTGATTGAATGGAGGTTTGCTGTGACTTGCCTGCATGGTGGTGCTCATGGCAAATGGAAGCTGACTCAGAGGAGTTTTCAGGATATTGATGAGAGCGACAGAAACAAAGATTTTCTGAGCATCCAGAACGTTTCGCTCATCGATCAGCACGTACACTCCAAACACTGAAAAGGCGATCTAATCAGAGAAGACAAGAATTAATAAATATCTGCAAAAACATTGTTTGTTGAAAATAATAAACATAACACAGATGATTTGGATAAGTTCATCAGAATGGAATTACAAAATCAGTAAACAGACTAAAACAAAGTGGATTTCTGAAGAACAACAATTTGTTGATTCAAATTGATTCAAGATTCATGTCAGTTTCATTTTGGACCAACAGGAAACATTTTGATAAAAACATCTGAACCCAGTTCAGTCAGTTCTGGCTGGTTGGCAAATGTTCATTAAAATCAACAGCTGTGGGTAAGCATGGCAACACTTAACTGTGTAATCAGACGATAACATTTTGTGTGAACCTGGAAACATATGAACATTTTTGACAGAAGGTCGCAATTCTGGAGATTCAAGATATGGACATATGATGATCAAATATGAAATTATGTGATGTGTGAGGTTGGCTTGTTAGTTAAGACAAGGGTGATGATTAACTGAAGTGACCTAGAGCAGATGGTGGTGGCATCTTTAGTTTTGAGCCTTTAGAGTGACTCAGGTTTGAAACGCAGCAATGCTTTGATGATCTCATATGTGGAGGGCAGATAGTCTACCTGAAACATCTTATTGGTCTGTAAACTTCACATGAGGTGATTCAGTGGAGCTGCTCAGAGACCAGCAGGTCAGACAGGTAATTCTGGAAAGCTTTAACTCTGAGAGTGATGAGAGCCTGGCTCTCTGTGAAGCTTTCCTGAATACATAAAAAGAAAAAAAAAAAGAACTGTATAAATGAAGATAACAGAGCACATTTTCAGACAGTTTCTCCTGGTAGAGATTCATGGTGTTCAAAATCACCGGCCTCCTGCAAATATGGCAAGAAAATGCAGGCAGAAAAATGCTACATTATTCAAGTACAGCTCAACAAGTTTGCATAAATATCATAGTCGCTCAGCTGAGAATCTAAATTGCTCAGAGAGGAAAATAATTAGTGAAAGGGTGGCACTTTTTACAGGCAATTTTAACTCTGAACATAACCTGGTCCGGACCAGGTTAGGTGTGTAGCATCAGTTACCGTGGTGATCTAGCCAGGTTAAAAGAAAGCATCCTTCGTGACGTTGAAAACATTGGTACTCATTAACCTGGTTAGCAGTACGCCCCCAGACCAGGTTTACCTGACCAGCCAGGTGTGAGACTCACCAGGAAGGAGGACGAGTTGAAGGAAGCCAAAGAGATGGAGTAGAGGATCTGAGATTTTTTCAGGGCGTTGAGTTCTCCGTCTCTCAGGACACCAACACGGCGCAGGAAAGCTTCCTCCCAGGCATAAAACTTCAGTATCTTCACACCACTCAGAATCTCATTCATCAGTTTGATTCGACCGTCCATGAACTTCATCTGAACCTCCTGAGAAACAAATGTTGTTCCGCTTTTAACCAGTTAATCTACAGATCTACATGTAAAAATAGAATACTTGATAAAAGACAATGAAGCACTACTCTCACCTGCAGTTTGCTTCTCACTTTAGCGATGAATCCATTCAGAGGGAAGATCAAAACAACAGCAGTGATACCAGCGAGAGCAGGTGGACCAAGGAGCTGTCAGTCAGTCAATCAATCAATCAATCAATCAATCAATCAACCAACCAACCAACCAACCAACCAAAGAGAGGCTGTCACGATGTCAAAGATGAACTCTGTATTAATTCCCACTTTGTTAAGACTATAAATAATAAAATGTATTCATATTATACTTTTCTTAACTAGGTTACAAAGTGCTTTGCAGAAAAAACAGCAGATTAAAAACAATAAAAACCACGGAAGTATCATACAACATATAAACAGAGGTTAAAAAATGTAAAATGGCGAGAGTGAGAAGATAAAATCTAGCAACATATTAAATATTCATACGGTTCAACAGTTTACTATAAAAGACATTTTAAAGAGGGGGTTAAAAATATGCAAATTATGTAATTGGGGGGTTAGGGTTCATACACCCCCAAAATTAATCCAAGGGATGAAAAAATGAAATTAACCCGAAACAAGGTGAACAGAGGTGTAAAAAAAACCCACCTCAAAACATAACTGAAAACTACTTTATATACAAAAGCAAATTGCTCTAGAATAAAAAAAAATAAAAAACAAACAAACAACAAAACACACCCTGTAAAAGAGCTACCAACCCCAGTACACTGCAACTCGAGTTAAGGCTAAAAACACAACCACCCACACAGTCTGATGACTGCCGACTGTTCTGGTGGTCCCGATTGTCTGTCCTTCCTGACGCCTGGACTACGAAGCAGGTTTATCACACCCAGGGTATCTTTTCGTTATCTGACTTCACTTGACCTAACAAACACGATCGTGTTAAGCGGTCATACAAAGGTGGTTATCAACTCGGTAAGGCAGCCAAGGGTTTCCCAATCTGGCTCTGAACGCTTTCACAAAAACGGGCAGTGTTTATAGTATATGACCAATCACAAACATGGACAAATCTACTGGCAGCAGAGCGGCATATATTTCAAACAGCAATAATATTAGAGAAACACAGAGAAGTTAAAAGCAACACAACTGCAGCTGCTAAATGCACGAAGGACGGCTGGCAGAATCGCTGACTGTGTGAATGCATAAAAGTTAACACGCTGATAATATCACTGCCTATCATTGCCATTGACATTGCCCAGTCAGTAGGTCTGACTATAATTAGGCTACATGTAGTCCATTAAAGTGTTGCTTAGATGTAGGCTATTCTTATGGCAATTTTAGACTTATTTTTTCAGCTGCAGCCTGGGTCTGTCAAACGGACTTGGGAGCCAATAAAAATAAATATAAAAATATAATTTACAGCGGTCAGTAGGCTGACTTTCGTATCTCATAAGTACAAGTACAAGGATGTAGTGCTTCAGTTACTCTGTTGTAGGATGATATCTATAGTTATACAAAAGCACAATGAAATTGCTTAGTTGCAGCCAACAGGAAAAAAACTTAAATAAAGAAGACAGGAGGGAGCTGCCCTCTGTCATAATGTAAAGTAACTCAATACAATGCTACAGTCTGCGGGGGGCACGACTGATGTGTCGCACTGGCAGTATACGGCCCAAGAAGCTGACTCAGACCAGTTATTCCCTCCGACTAGAATCTATATCTCTTCAGGGAAAGCCAAAGGGCAGCTGGTCTCTGAACACCTCCTTTGAGACCCTCCCACGATCCATGCACCGAGCTCCACAAGACCTCTGATTGTACAGTGGGCGGGGCTTTCATAAGCATTGATCGGTTACCTGTGCAGCATAAGTTACCATGGTGATGTACCCCGGTAAGAAGTGAACCACCGTCCTAAGACTGAAAACCCAGGGTTAAACCTTGAGTTAGCTCGCTAAGCCCAAATCCTGCTTCGTAGTACGCACCTCTAGTCTTTATCCTCCAAGCCCTGATTTTAGCACCGATGGGCTCACTTAGCTATTGCTACAGTGAAGTTAGGGGGAAGGGCGCTGGTCTGAAGAGAGACACAGGTGAATACAGAAAAACACACCAGAATACTACGGCCGTAACAGATGTATTCATGATATATGTATGTTGTATTTATATTGTTTGTATGATTGTGTTTTGTGTTTTTTATGTTGCATTTGTTATGTTTATTATGTGTTTGTGATGTGTTTACGTTGTGTATAAGTTGTCTTTATGATGTGTTTATGTTGTTTATATGATGTGTTTGTGTCCATGTGTTATGTTTTGTTTGTTGTGTTTAATGTATTTATATTGTGCTTATGTGCTTATGATGTATTCATGTGTTTATGTTGTGTTTGTTGCGTTTGTGATCATGATGTATGTGTAATGTATGATAAAGGAATGATTTTATTATGTTTTTTACCTGCCAGAGGAAGTAGATGCAGAGTGTGATCTCAATGGGAGTGACCCAAATACTGTTGAAATAAACCACAAAGTCCATCAGCTTCTGAGTGTCGGCTGAAACCAGATTAATGATTTTCCCCAAAGTACACCTCCGCTGAGCTGCACTGCTTATCAGTAGACACTGAGGATTGAAACACAGAAATCTTTATTGACTTCACTGCTGATCAGCACACTGTTTGGGGGTTGTACTGCATATGTTTTAAAAGTACTATAAAGCATTTAGTTTCTCAAGAGGGAGCAAGTGAAGTCACTTCAGTCAGCGTCGATAAGGCCTGAAGACTTCAAGTTTGAAAAGAAAAATAATCTGTTGGTGTGGAGTTAAAAGAAGTGATCCTGTCTCAGTCTGAATGTCTGTTACCTTCCTGTAGACGAGGCCCATGACAGCAGTCTTCAGTCTCATTCCCACAGTGAAGCAGTGGAACATGTACTGATGATGGAAGAGAGACTGCAAACAGGACAGCAGGAAGAGCAGTGAGGCGAACAGGAAACCTTTCCACATCTCAGCGTCTTTGTCCCGCATAAAGCCCAGCAGCAAACTGACAACAACACCAACAAGTCAAGTCAAATTGTTTTCATACAGCCCAAAATCACAAATCACAATTTGCATCAGAGGGCTTTACAATCGGTACAGCGTACGACACCCTCTGTCATTAGACGCTCGATTCGGATCAGGAAACCTCAGGAAGAGCAACAGAGGAGGGATCCCTCTCCCAGGACAGACAGGAAATAGATGTTGCATGTACAGAATAGACCAACAAAATCACAGTCTGAACAAATTCTGATGACAACATTTCTGATACAACAACAAACTAACCCGAACAACAAAAAATATGCAATCAAAGTGTTGGTATATGGGTAACTAAAATACTAAACATAAACAATAACAGAAACAAAAACATGGTGCAGACACTTTCAAAGTAGAGCTGAAGGTTATTTTGTTTGTGGAATTCAAATGATCCAAAACGTCACCTTAAAAAAACTCTCTAGCATTTGGACTGTTACTCTCTCTGCCACTGCTCTGCTGACCAATTCAGAGACAAACCTACCTGTCACCTGACCTCACCTCTCTGAAACTCACCTGACCGCTCTGATTGCTCTGACTCTTACCTGAGCACCTGTGGCACAGCAAACATGAAGGCATCATGCAGGATGAGACACAGCGTCCCACACAGGAAGTACAGCCCGAAGCTCCGCCCCAGAGTGCACAGGAGGAGGAGGTTGTAACCCCTCGTCCTTCCCTTCTTTTTCAGCAGCCGTGATTTTTCTGTCGGCAGAGAAGAACCACTGGAGCATGACCCGGACCAGGATCCAGACTCAGACCGGGAACAGGAAAGTCCAGAACCAGCAGGCTTCTCCCTGCAGAAAATAAAAACAGGTACAATAAATGTTTTGGGTGTGGGGCCCTTACTCACCTCTAATTACCTCCACTCCATCCATCAGCTATACCCGCTGACACCTGAGGGTTGTGGGGGGCTGCAGCCAATCCAAGCAGATGTTAGGTGAGTTACACGTGGACAGGTTGCCAGTCAATCACAGGGCTGACACATTAACTAAAACCAAGAAAAATATGTTTTAGGGAGCCTCCATGTTTTCTGATGTCCCTCTGTCCATTTCTTTTTCCTCCAGCTGTTTCACATAAGTGAGCCAGGGGGCTTTACATACGTGACATCACTGCGACCAAATATGTTTCTTTATTTCTTAAGTTATGGCTTTAATTTATTGACAACTTGTGTTAACATTCAGATAAATATGAATTTGTCTCAATATTAAATAGCATCATACTGCAGCTGTTTGCAGTTCTGAGTCCAGAACTTCTCCAAGTTCATCATGATCTGGATAGATGAGTCTTGGTCCCGCAGAGGCCACAGGTCTGCAGCCTGCAGGGGGCACCGGTAACCCCCAACCACCAAACTGACAGGAAGACAAGACACAACACAACTTTTTATCAGTGATTGTGTTGAGAAAGGAATACACATTTGGGGAGTGCAATCGATAATCAAGTGACATATGGGAGCAGCTTCCGGCCTCCTACTGGCTTGGCTCCTTGGATTTAATATGCTAATGTTGTGTCTTTCCTGCCTTGAATGCCCCTCTTGATCTTGTGAATGCAAGGAAGCAGGTACTTCACTCACATCAGGAGAGACTCACTTCCCACAACAAACCCACTAGATTACTAAAATGTGACAGTATCAGTTTGTATATAATGTATTTTCAAATTACTTTTAAATACATTTTCTCAAACCAGTATTTTGTGTCCTATTTTGATACATTTGATTCAGCAAGTATTTGTAATTTTTAACAAGTTACTTTTTAATGTATTTGTGCTCATCTCTTAGTACAGGATGTACTGGGACAAAAATTCAGACAAACCCATGATTGCCTATTTTGTTGAGGATGAATCCATAAACATGTTGAACCATTGAAGGACTTAGATGGTGGCAGACTGGTGAGTTTTGGTAATTTGAGTGTTTCAGCTGTGATGTTCGTACCTGCTGAACCAGAAGAAGAAAAACTTGGAGAGAAATGAGGCATCTTCTTCTGGACATTGGTTCTAACCAGAGGAAACAGTGTTTGTTAGTGACAGAAACTCAGAAATCTTTTAATACTTACAAAGTTTGTTAAAGAGAAACCACAGAAATTGAGTTTCATATTGACATAAGTACCTGGGCTCAGGTGTGTGTGTTACCTGGACACAGGTGTATGTGATAACTGGACGTAGGTTTGTGTTACCTGGATGTAGGTCAAGTCATGTCATTTTTATTTGTATAGCGCCAAATCATAACAAAAGGTATCTCAAGACACTCTTCACACAGAGCAGGTCCAGGCCCACTTTTTAAAATATTATTTACAGACCCAACAGTTCCACCATGAGCAGCACTTGGTGACAGTGGAAGGAAAAACTCCCTTTAACAGGTAGAAACCTGGAGCAGAACCGGGCTCTGGGTGGAGGACATCTGCCTCCACCCAGTTGGGTTGAAAGGGGAAGAGAGGAGAGAGAGAGAGAGGGGGAGGACAGACAACATAATAATCAGACTAATAATAATCAGTGCAGGAGTGAGTGTGGAGCAGGAACATGGGGGCAGTAGACGGCTGCAGTCACAGATCCAGACTCTACAGCTCCAGAGGCACAAACACCTGCAAGAAGAGAGAAAGCTCCAAACTACAGGAAGAGGTGGAGTTAGTAACATGCAGTAACGGGATAAGAGAGGAGAGAGGAGCTCAGTGCATCATGGGAAATCCCCCGGCAGTCTAAGCCTATAGCAGCATAACTAAGGGATGGTTCAGGGCTCACCTGAGCCAGCCCTAACTATAAGCTTTATCAAAGAGGAACGTTTGAAGCAGACTCTTAAATGAGGAGAGGGGGTCTGCCTCCCGAACCCAAACTGGGAGCTGGTTCCGCAGGAGAGGAGCTTGGTAACTGAAGGCTCTGGCTCCTGTTCTACTTTAGAGACTGTAGGAACCACAAGAAACCCTGCGTTCTGTGAGCGCAGTATTCTTGTGGGATAATAGTAAGCCTGAGAACCAGACGAATCTGCAGTTCATGTTTATTTGCTCTGGCAGATCCGTCTGGCCCCTTTCCCATTCAAACTGATTTTCTTGGTACTGGAAGCACAGTTGTGTCAGGCGAACCAATCACAAGCGTTTATCTAGTATGAGGCGGGTTTAATATGATGACTGATGGGGAGGAGCATCATTGAAGCTTCTTTGTAAATATCCAAGATGGCTGCTGCTGATACAGAGCGTTCAACGGCCGGCTACAGCGGCAGTATTATACGGACTGGACGGTAAATTTTCTCTAGAAGAACAAACGACTGCACAAACTTTATGTTGATAAGAAATATGTGTTTGCTGTACTTCTGACAGGACGTACCGTACAACAGGATGGCATTTTGTTGATCTGATTGGTTGTCTCTGCTCATCAATTACACCCCTTGGAAAGCAAAAATGAACTGAGAGGTTCCAGACTAATACACATTTGTGAATTAGTGTGGCGATGTCAGGCTAGGGTAATAGGGTACTATGAGCTCTTTAAGATATGATGGTGACTGACCATTAAGAGCTTTGTAGGTGAGGAGAAGTATTTTAAATTCTATTCTGGATTTTACAGGGAGCCAGTGCAGAGAAGCTCATATTGAAGAAATATGTTGTTGAAAGTGGCACTAAAATCTGATTGAAAATCCTCAAATAAACTATTGTTGTGTAGAAAGTCACATAACTGATTGACGACTGCTTTCTCAAGGATCTTAGAGAGAAAGGGAAAGTTAGATATAGGTCTGTAGTAAGCTAAAACCCCTGGATCAAGCATAGGCTTTTTAAGAAGAGGCAAGTTGTTGGCTTGGATGAACAAATTGTTAAAGTTAGTTGGTGAAGGTTGATTGGGGAAAAACAGTTTAAATATATATCTGGTTCTAAAGCTGTTTCTGTGCTTGAAGATAGATCTGAACCGGTTGAGGGCACAAGATGATGAATTTTGTCATTGAAGAAGCTCATGAAGTTATTACTACTGAGAGCTCTGGGAATACATGGCTCAACAGAGCTCTGACTCTGTGTCAGCCTGGCGACAGTGCTGAAAAAAACCTGGGGTTGTTCTTATGTTTCTCTATTAGTGAGGAGTAGTAGGCTCCTCTGGCATTACGGAGGGCCTTCCTGTATATTCTAAGACCATCTTGCCAGACTAAACAAGATTCTTCCAGTTTAGCATAACACCATTTCCTTTCTAGTTTTCGTGATGTTTGCATTCATTTGCAGGTGAGGGAATTATACCATAGAGCTAACCAGTTTTGTTTTATCTTCTTTATCCATCTTGTTCCCGTCAACCAGTAAGGATTTATCTTCAAGCACAGAAACCCTAGAAACAGCTGTACAACCTGATTATTCTCCCGTGGACTTTCACCAACTAACTTCAAAGATTTCGTCTAAACCAACAACCTGTCTCTTAGACCCCATCCCAACTAGGCTGCTTAAAGAAGTGTAACCCCAGTGAGATCTCTGCATTGTGTTGGGTGAAGTTAACCAGGGCAGGAAGGGAAGACAGGGAACAGGACTCCTAGTGGTGGTTGAGGCAGAACAACTTCCCTCATTTATTTCAGAACACAAAACAGAAACTCACAGTTTCCAAGGCACTTATTAACTCATGAATAAAATACAAAATAAAATAAACTTCAGCTACCTCTTGAAAAAGCTAATTACTGATTAGCAAGCCACCATACACTTAACCCTGTTTGGTAATGCTCAGTTACGGTAGCTTGTTTGTACCACACAACTTGCAGTTCTATCCTTCACATATTCACAATTGGAACAGATATTAATGGTTTAACTAAGTGATTTCAGTGGTACAGTGCTCTGGAACCCTCCTTACCTTTTGGAACCCAAAACAGAAACTAACCTATGGTGGCTGCAGAGGGCCAATAAGGCTCAACACTACAGCACTGCATACAAACTAAAGACAAGAATGCCACCTGTTGGCAACCATATGACTCACTCCCTTACAGAAGTTTTACACTTAGTTAGCACTTCTTTACTAGACATGATCAATCTTACTTTATCATCAGGCTATATACCACAGTCCTTTAAAGGTATCTGCAATTAAACCTCTTCTTAAAAAGCCTACACTAGATCCAGGGGTTTTAGCCAACTATAGACCTATATTTAACGTCCCTTTCTCCACAAGACTCACCATTGACCATTACATCCTATTAAAAAGACTGGAACATTTAATTGGCATTAAAGAACCGGCACTAAGCTGGTGTCACGTTGTTGGAAGCCAGGCAGACTGAGGCACATAATAAACTTCAGAACCTTTAATGGAACAATAACTTGAATGTAGGCAGACACAAATACAAATCCAGGAGCAGGAACGAAAAACTTTGGAACTCTAAGAACTGAAATCAACAAGGAAAGATGACGAAAAAATTATATTATTATTATTGTAATTCCTTATTATCAGGCTGCCCCAATAAGTCTCTAAAGATTCTCCAGCTGATCCAAAATGCTGCTGCGCGTGTACTGACAGGAACCAGCAAGGGAGAACAGAAAATCCAGAATAGAATTTAAAATCCTCACCTACAAAGCTCTTAATGGTCAGGCACAATCGTATCTTAAAGAGCTCATAGTACCGTATTATCCCACTAGAGCACTACGCTCACAGAACGCAGGGTTCCTTGTGGTTTCCACAGTCTCTAAAAGTAGAACTCAGGTGAGCCCTGAACCCTCCCTTAGTTATGCTGCTATAGGCCTAGACTGCCAGGGGATTTCCCATGATGCACTGAGCTCCTCTCTCCTCTCTTATCCCATTACTGCATGTTACTAACTCCACCTCTTCCTGTAGTTTGGAGCTTTCTCTCTTCTTGCAGGTGTTTGCGCCTCTGGAGCTGTAGAGTCTGGATCTGTGACTGCAGGCCGTCTACTGCCCCCATGTTCCTGCTCCACACTCACTGCTGCACTGATTATTATTAGTCTGATTATTATGTTGTCTGTCCTCTCCCCCTCTCTCTTCCCTCTCCCCCTCTCTCTTCCCCTTTCAATGCAACTGGGTGGAGGCAGATGTCCGCCCCCCAGAGCCCCGTTCTGCTCCAGGTTTCCTCCTGTCAAAGGGAAAGTTTTTCCTTCTACTGTCAAGTGCTGCTCATGGTGGGAACTGTTGGGTCTCTGTAAATAATATTTTAAAGAGTATGGTCTAAACCGAAAAGTGTCTGGAGTTACCCAAACATTGGTGTGTGTGTGTGTTACCTGGACATAGGTGTGTTTTTCAGAGAGCGGTGGGTGGTCGGAGAAGCAGCTGAGGATGAGCTCGATGAGTTGGAAGGAAAAACAGATGAAGAACGCTAGGAAACGCACAGTGTCTGATGAAAATCCCTGAAACAGCAGAGATCAGATTCACTGTTTATCCATAATTCTAGATTTGAATTTCCCCTCGCTGTTAAAAAAAACACTTTCAACATTCTTTAGTTTTCTAGTTTTTTTATGTTACAGCTGTTGTTTTAGGAAGGTTTGATGACATTTTATAAACGTGAGTGTCTAAACTAAAATAACACTTGGGAAAAAGTACATAACTAAATCCAATTTATACTGTTAATGTATGCTTACTTTAATTATTTATAAAAGTTAGCAGCATCTTATGAACTCCATTCTCCTTTTTTCATACAACTATGTACATTCAATGGTGTTTTTTTCTCTGAAACTCAAATAACTCAGCAAGTACTTATCAACGGTCCACATGCTTTTTTTAATCAATTTTCCCTGAAGTCAGTAGAGAAATACTTGTATCATTTCCAGGTAACGGTCTTTGTAATTAGCAGCTACGTATGAACTGCTTTCTAAGAAATGATTAACGTGCACACAGATATATTCACACATCCAGAGGGAAGTAAATTTAGACCTGAGTCCCTGCCACTGACACTTCAAACTTCACAGAGCTGTGAAATACTGCAGTTGAAAGAGAAAAACTGAGAGAGACAAACAGTGAAAGAGGAGGAAAAACAAACTGCGATGATCTTGCAGCTACACCTGAAATCAACATGTGATCCATAGCTGAATATCTGGATGAGGCAAAGCTTGTGTTAATGAGGGTGGAAATGGGGAAATTGGTGTTTCAAGCTACACCAGGACCAACAGACATCTATAAAGTCAGATAAGCAGGACTTAGAAACACATTCAGAGCAATTCAACATAAAATAGATGAGGACAATGTTCAGGCATCTCGCCGCTCATGCATGGGTTACAAGAATGGAGATTATTTAGATTAGTGAAAAGTTAAAATAAACATGAAAGGATATGATGTCATGTTGCAAAACACAACTTTCACGATGTTTGGTGAAACGGTGCCCAGGACCACAGCTGAGGACTGGAACAGAGATCAGGATCAGCTCTGTCTGAACCACCACAGTCTGATACAGAATCCACATCACTGCTGAACCTGCACTAGTCCACCTGTTGATCTTACCTCCATCTGAACCAGGGGCTCATCAGTACCTTCACACCTTTATCCAGGATTCTGGTTGTGTAGTGGTGAGTCCGACTGTATCTAGTTGGTACCACTCCACCTCCTACACCAGAGAGGTGCCTTTCCCCGCAACATTTGTGTCAATTACAAATAGATGATTGATACCTGATCGATGATCTGCTCGATGTCAACCTTCAGAGGAACAAGGGAGCAAAGAACCAGAAGAGTCCAGAAGAGGAAGAGGAGTATGGAAGAACGACTGCCTTTCATTCTCTCCACCTGCATTATAACAACAGCAAGAATCTGAAAAAGAGGAAGAGGAGGGGGAGAAAGAAGAAGAGGAGGAGGGTAAGAGGGGCAAGAGCAGGAAGATGAAGGGGAAGAAGAGGAGGAAGAAAAGAAGAGGAGGAAAGGGAGGAGGTTTCATTGAATGTGTTGATCAGGAGATGGTAACCAGTACTTGTATGAAGGACCGGTGATGTACCAGAGTGAGGCTCCGGATCAGCGGACCAATAAGGATCAACAGGTGGTTCTGGATCTCCTCATTCTTCTTCACCAGGAAGTAAAAAATCTCTAGAAGACCAAATGAAGCCATACTGAGACCCAGGAGCTGCAACAGAGACCAAAGAGACCAGGTTTAGACCAGATTGAGACCAGATAGACCAGGTTTGGACCTGAACCTGAACTTGGAACTGGTTTAGCACTTTTTTCTTACCGTCTTGCTGCAGCAGAGTTTGGATAGTGGGATGATGCCCTGATGCAGGCGAAGCTGCAGGTACAGCAAATAAAAAGGAGAACATGTCCACAGGTAAACACAGGGGAACCACACTAGTACAGTGTGCTGGAAACACTGGGTCAGGTCGGGTCGGGAGGTGTACCAGGTCACATTCCAGTCCTGAAACCAGAAAACACCATTAGTGTTCACACCTCACAGTCAAAGACTGATCTGAAAAAACATAAACAGGTGAGCCTTCTGTAAACCAGTAAAAAGGTAAGTGACAGGTGATCGATGTGGAAGCAGACGAGCGATGTGTAAACAAGTGAGCGATGTGTAAACAGGTAAACAGGTGAGCGATGTGTAAGCAGGTGAGCTGTGACTCAGTGATTGGCTTAAAACATCTATTCACCTCATTAAATCAATCAGTTCATGTTTGTTAAACAGCTGTTTAATGTGAAACTTACCCAGAAAGGATCCAAACCGCTCACACTGCAAAGATCCTCCATCCAACTCTTCTTCTGCTTTTTCTTCTTCTTTGACTGTCTTTTCCCTTTAAACTTATTGTGTTGTTGGATTTTCAGGAGAATTCTGTTGCTGCTCGAAGTTTCTATCAGATACTAACACTGTGTTGAGAATACTCTCTCATATATACTCAGTGTGTCGCGCTCGCTCTCTCTCTCTCTCTCAAATACTCAGTTGCTCTCTCTCTGTCATATACACTGTCTCTCTCTCACTTCAACTTCAATGTATTTTTATTGGCATGAAAAGACATGAAAATATATTGCCAAAGCAAACAAATATTAAACAATAATAGTAATATCCATGTTACTTAACTAAAAATCACAAAAATTACAAGTATATAACAATATATATTTGTATATACACAGTCACACATCCTAATAGATAAGGCGTGTGACTTAAATAATGTCCGACAATCCGTCAACAAAAACAAAAGAAGTGCAGGAAGTTTCAACACAAAAGGGGTCCAGGTAGGCTACGAGAGAAGAAGGGAAACACAAGGGCAGTGCAAATGAGACCTAAACACAAACACAAGTTCGCAGGGGAAACTGAGTGGGTGTCAGGTTTGTCTGCTGTTCTGGCTTTCAGGTCACCACAGATCAGGATGTTTCCTTGGTTGTGGAACCGATCAATCCCCCCTTTAGGATCAAGAAACTATCCGTATTGAAATAGGTGGACTTTTATCCAGATATAAAATTATCCCTCTTTTATTAATTCTATTAAATGGGTTAGTTGAGATTTGTACCAAATGATCATTTCCCTACCTCACTCCTTTTATTTTGGTAGATGGGATAGTGATTTCTCTATAACCCAGTGGACAACCAGTGGAAACATCACATTTACACTATGTTTCCTGAAGTACAACAATATCTACATCAAAAATCTCCTTTAGGAACTCTGGATTTCTGCTTTTCAAGCCAAAAGCAGAGGACCAGAGCCCCTGAATATTCCAACAAGTGATAGAAAATGATTAAATTGGTTAAAATGGTTAATTCTTTACATTCCAAATGATAAAAAACTCCTACAAGAAGAGGAAACCTCAACCAAAACTATAATAATGGGTTTTGTTTTTCATTCATGTTATTATGAACACATATTTTCCTTGTTTGTGTGTACATGGTATTTTCCTTAACCTTTTTTTTCTTTTCAGAATTATTATAAGATATGATATATTTATCTATTTATTTATTTTACTCTTCTTACCAGATGACCACTAATTGAGAACAGAGCAGGCTCAGCATGCACTGAGTGAGCCAGGGCTGGTTGCTCCTTTCACTGCCTGGGCATAGCTCTGCCTGCTGGGCTGTAGTTCCTATCCTTCAGGGTCTTGGCGAAGGTGGGGACTGTCTGCTTGTAGAGGTAGACATGGTCATACAGGAAGTTTAAGTCAAAAGTTGGATAATGTTCCAGGTTTGCCAGGGGAGGTACACTTGTCTGGAGGGGGAGTGGGGGAGGTATGTTGGACTGGAGGGAGAGTGGGGTAGGTTGACTTGTCTGGTGGGGGAGTGGGGGAGGTAGGCTGGACTTCCCTCTCTCTTCTCTTCAGCTTTCCCTTCAGAAGGGTCAGCTCTCTCTTGCAGGTGCCTCTCTGGTGCAGAAGGTCCAGGTGCTGTTGTAGCCCTTCTTTGGTTGGAGAAAGCACCAGATCATCTGCAAACAGAAGGCATTTGACTTCAGTGTCAGCTAGGCTGATGCCCGGCGCTGCAGACTGGTCCAACGCCCTCACCGGTTCATTGATGCAGATGTTGAAGAGGGTCGGACTCAGGCTGCATCCTTGTCTGACCCCCTGGCTTTGGGGAAAAGAAGTCTGTGTGTTTTTTGCCGATCCTGACAGCCCAATTGTTGTTTGTGTACATTGAGTTAATGATGTCATACATTCCCCCCCACAACACCACTTTGGTGTGGAGATATCTCCAGTGCTCCTGGGAATAGCGGTCATAGCGTTTCTGGTGAGGAGGATGTCTGTTCAGCGCTGTCTCTTTATAGCACTTTGATACTCTACAATACTATTCTATACTCTACTATACTTAGTACTGACATGTGAATTATCGACATGGTGAAAAGTCTCCTCACTTAGAACATGTAGTGTCACACAGAGGGCAATATTATATTATACAGTATATTATTAACAGGTATCAGCTAAACATTTATACTTCAGAGACTCTTAAAGTTAGTTACTTTTTGTTTTCAATTAAATATATGATTATGAAAATAACCACAACATTATATAAATTCATATTTAATTATTATTTTTAACTAATCATATTATGATTTATGCCATTATTAATAGTTAATTATTCATGTCACAATGTTAATATTTAAAAATTCATGTTACACTATTAATATTCAATTCATGTTGCATTAATATTTCATCAGTAGAAGTTTAAAACCTGTCAAAATAAAATCTTGTGTTTTAATACTATGACAGATTTTGAATTAAAGCATTACTACACACAGTACACACTAACATACTTTTTTAACACTTGAGGAAATGTAAAACAGTGGAATTGTAGGTAGGGAGAAGTCACCAGTTGCCTCAGGGACTTGTGGGTAATCGGTAGGAAGTGTTGGCTGCCTTAGTAACAGGAAGAGGAGGAACAAGCTCAGTCTTTGAACTAAAGAAAACAGAGAGAAAAAAAATAAATAAAAAATCAGCTCAACTGAGGACAGGTAATAATAAACAGTCCAGTTGTGTTCTGCACCTGTGAGACCTGCACCTGTATGTTTTGTACCTCTGAGACCTGAACTTGTTTGTTTTGTACCTCTGAGACCTGAACTTATTTTTGTACCTCTGAGACCTGAACTTGTTTGTTTTGTACCTCTGAGACCTGAACTTGTGTATTTTGTACCTCTGAGACCTGAACTTGTGTATTTTGTACCTCTGAGACCTGAACCTCTGAGACCTGAACCTGTGTGTTCGCTGACCAAAACATTTGATTGACACCTACTGGATATCTGAAGCCGACACCCATCGACGATGTTGCCGCCCCCTCGGAGAACGGCACGTTCTTATTGGCTCCCCTGAGACTCTGTAGGACACAAACAAGTATCTTTAATTCCTTCTATCGTTTCCTTCTTCCTTTCTTTCCTTATACTAGATGGCGTTGCCCTGGCCTCCAGCACCACTGTAAATCAATGAGTTTAGTGAATAAGTGCTATATCAGCCTTTTTTGTTTTAAGTATGTGAGTATGTGACTTTTTTCCTCCTGACCACATTATGGCACCCTGATATATTCCATGACACAATTTCAAACAGCCCCATGCTATTCTACCAAAAGTATTACTTACTCTGCAGCCAAACCAATAAGATATCCCAATATCATGATTACATGAAACCCCTAGGCATGAACACAAAACCAAGAAACAAAATCTTAGGAACAGTGTGCAAAAGCAGTTCGCTATTATACTACTTTCCAACATCAGACCTTCTGCAGCATATATATTCCCCTTAGCTGCCCTTCTTGGCCCGCCAATTCCTTCATATTCCCTGGAAATTTTAAAATAATGATTTTTACCACATCCATATGATGATCACTCTACATTCAGTCCAAACTTTCCAGCGTTGTTTCAATATTGTTCTAGTAGCGCTGGTCTGTAGCATGTTTTCAATTATCCATGCTGGTACACTCCTCTCCTCCGGTGGCCCCTGCTCTCCCCTGGCCTTTGAGACAGATACTGGATATCACCATGCATACTCCACATTGTGTTTTCAGTCGTCTCACCTCATCGTATTTCTTGCACTGCTGGTTGGAGACCCACCAAGTGAATCCATCAACATTAATATCCGATGACTTCGACAGCAGTATTTTCATGAAGGTATCCCAGTCGCAACCTTCCATTTCTCTTTACTACCCCCAATACCAATCCAGCGAGAAAACCCTTCTAGCATCGTTATTTTCTCCTTGAGAACATGATTCTGTCTCGCCAGGTCATTCACCCCGGGGCCCTGTTTGCCTCTTCAACTCTCCACTCCTCTTTTTACCCCCGAGAGGTCTGTAGCCAGGCTCTTGAGGATATTCTTGATTCCCAGCAGTTCAGTCACCACGGTTGAAGTGTGATGTGTTCCGTCATCTTTGTTACTTCCACAGCCTCCTGCATGTTTTTGCCACGTTGGTTTGAGGAGGCTTACGAGTGAAGTAAGAACTTTTTACCAACATATTACTTTATAATTGCTATTTCACCAGTGGGTGCATGTATTTCTGCAATCTCAATTTATGTAGAAAACAAGGAAATCAAAGGCACTGGCTTAGCCCGCTTCTCCCACGCAGCCATTTTCCCTTCCTTTCTCATACCTCACTTCCTTGTATGGTATGTCTTCCGTCTGTCTGTCAATCCAACTGTTGGGCTCCACCAGCTGCTTCCTGTATGTATGTATGTATACACACACACACACACACACACACACACACACAAAGTTAGAGAAATATTTATAAAAGAAATTTGCAGTAATATAGTTGTATTATTTGTACTGGCTCTAGTAGTTGTACTAGAACATAAGTACTAAAAGTTGTGATAGTTCTGTACTTTTGCTTTTACCAACATTCTGATTCTATTTATTAATTGAATTATGAATGTATTTCTGTTTTAATTTCAGGTTTTAGTTAGTTGTTTGATATAGTTATTGATTTTTTTGAGTACTCATCACTGCAGTAACCAATCACAGAACTCTTTATGGGGACCGATCATTCTTTAGAACCAAAAAGGACCTTAGCTTAGCATTTTTATTGAGTGAACAAGACAATTATAAAAAAAAAAGGGTCCTCACGTAGCTTAATTATTTCACAATTTCTTAAAATCTAATTTCATGGTTTACAAACTCATTTTATTTTAATTGACTGTATACAGTCCCGGGACATAAGAGACACACACACACTTTTCTCAAACACTTTTTCTTACATCAAAGCATTGTGGATGTTCCTGGCGGTAAGATGTGCAAAAAGATTGCTCCGTCTCCGATTTTTATGTCATGTGAATTCAGAGTTGTTTGGCAGTTGTGTGTGGCGATTGTGTGCTGTTATTTTTGTTGAGTTGTTCATTAGTATTTTCTAACAATCAAGTCAAACTCTCTCTGTCTCTGTCACACTCACGTACTTACTGGATGTATTTCCATGTAAGGGCATTTGGACTCCATCTATAAAGAAGAGTCAGCATTAGCCTTAGCTCTTTTTTGCAATGGACTTGTATCTATTCACTAGACACAATTGTTAGCTCTCATTAACCTAAATGTTTCACACATAGGAGTAGCATGAGCACTGATAGGACAACAGGTAGATGGACCAGGATCAGCATTTTGAAACCTCTAAAAACTAGAACTTTTAGCATAGAATAAGCATTTTTCCTCCATTATAAAAGAGATTTATAGTTTTATTACCGGTTCTTTGTTCTTCTTCTGCATCGCTCGCTATTACTCGAAATTATCTCTGATTCACTGCCGCTGCTTGTGTTGCCATGGGAACGAGATCTGGTGATCAAAGTTTACGGACACCTGAAAAATCATTTCTTAACCACATTCAAACCTTTGGTCAAAAAATGTCAAATTTCTTTGCTCCAGCTTTATTTTAATAAAAATGTAAAGTTAATTATTAAATTGAATTGATTATACAGTTAGATATATTCAAAACCATGTTAAATTTCTTGTGTTCAATTAATTTTAATTTTACAGCTGTCTACGCTGTCATAGTTTGTCATCAAACGCTCGTTAAAAACTTAAATTAAAACCTAGAAAAGAGAAATGTTAGCAACACCTCTCACCTCCTCCCATGCTGTCTGATTAGTGCATTTCCATCCAGACTTCTGCACCGCCTAATGGAATAGCCAAAGTCTTAATTAATTTTCTCTCTTTCTTTCTCCCTTTCTCTCTCTTTCTTTCTTTCTTACCTCTGGGGTCTTGCTCCATCTCGTTCTTCTTCTTTGGTGTTTGGAGGAAACTTAGGGTTGAAAAGACCACTGAAACCAAATTATATTCATGTAGTAATCAGATTATATTGAAAAAAAACTTGATTACATGAGAAAAGATTATATTAATGTCATCAGAATACACCCACAAAGTAATCATATTATTTAACATATCTAACAGATGTATTCTGCTATATAAAAGCCAGTAATTACATTACATTCACATATATATCTGTTACTTGTATTTAATAACATTACATCTAACACAAAATTTATCATGTTATTTTTTTTTTCAGTTTTACCTCAAAGGGCCATTGTTTTCCCATGGTGCACTGGGCTTCATATGGTCTTCCTCTGCCCCACCCTCTGACCTGCAGGTTCAACACAAGCTTCATCACATGATGACATGACATCATTAAAAATGTCCACCAAATCTCTTTCTCTCTCAATTTTAATTCAAAGGAGCTTTATTGGAAAACAGACGTTTACATTGCCAAAGCAAGTGTCATTACTACAACAACTTACATAGAATTCCGACTGTGCTGTTAGAAATATATACGCAAGTAAAAAATAACTTCAAATAAAATGGAAAAATTTAAATTTGCAGTTAAAAATATAAATACAAGTGAGAGCTAACAGTACAACTTGAATGTATTTTAAAAATATAAGTTCTGTATGTATGTACAGCGAGTGTGTCTATGTACAGATATCAGCACAGTGCAGGTGGTTGTTGCAGGAATACAGAAAATCTCTCTTTCAATGTCTCTCACCCTGCTCTCTCACATCTCTGAACAGCAGGTGCAGCTGTATGCATGGTCATTGGTTCACTGGTGACACTTGCTGTCTGAGTG
Organism: Lateolabrax maculatus; assembly: GCA_031216445.1. Taxonomy (NCBI): domain Eukaryota; kingdom Metazoa; phylum Chordata; class Actinopteri; order Acropomatiformes; family Lateolabracidae; genus Lateolabrax; species Lateolabrax maculatus. The sequence goes on from CM062219.1 coordinate 44,374, forward strand.
GCTGGAGAAGAGGTGGCACAAAAAATCAAATTAGAGGTGACTAAATAAATAGCAAACTTAAAATGAACTATTATAAATTATTAGAAGTAAATATAGAAAAACATTTAAAATAAACTATTAATGGTAAAATGTTCTGCACTTGAGTGAGTCACAGCATTTGTAAAACAACATTTGTACCTTAAAGTATCCCTAAGTTTATTAAGTATGAGTCCAGAAGAATATAAATAAGATACAAAAGCCCAAGAACCTAAGTGTACTCTCCTGAAGTGAGCACGATGATGATGATAATAATAATTAATAATAGTCAGAGAAGGTGCATACTGGGCTGTTTTGGTCTCATACAGAAATCTGTTGCTGTTTTGTTGTTGATAGTTTTGTTTCTCAGCATCCTGACGTTGATCCGCGGAAGATGCAGAGTGGGTGAACGAGCAACACTACACATGACAGAGAGAGAGAGAGAATTCTACTAGACAAAACATAATTATTACAACATTTCATTATCGTTAATTAATAAGTTGCATTTACAAAAGATTAAATAGAAAAGATTTAAAAGATTAATAGTGTCAGTATGTCTGTGTGTGTGTTTACCTGTTGTGTTTCAGTTTATGTGTTAACGGATTCAACTCAGACATCCTGAACACAATAAATAAATGACTCAGTTGTGATTTTCTGATGGTAACTTCCTTCCAACCCACTCAGACAGTCGTGTCCCTGAAGAGGGTCACTTTTAAATGAGTCCCCGAAAAATATGGATAGCTGAGTATGTGTGTGTGTTTGTACCTGAAAAAGACGTGATGTTCAACACAACATCTCCACATATGTTTACAGTCAGATCGATCCGCTGTCTGAAAGAAGAACGATGTCTCTGAACCCTGAAACACACACTTTTTTCTTAAAAATAAAATCAGACAACTGTATTTGCTGCTGACACAGCTATGTGCACACACACAAGACTAAATAACAAGATTCATTCTCTATTTAATTGTTGTATTGCACCATGGTCCCAATCTGCCACTCAGTCCCTTCCCCCTCTCCTGCAGGGCTCTTACTTTGTCATGGAGAATTATGCAGGAAAATGGATAGAACCCAAACGCAGAAAGGAGAGGAGTTCTGCAGGTATGGTTCAGGGAGTTTAACCCAACAAAAAGGTGCAACAAAAACTTGCAGGAGGTAGAAGCAGACTGAAAATCCTAAATTGCAACAAAGTCCAGAGCAGGTAGGTGAATGAGCAAGTCACTGGGAAAACCAGACACATGGCACAGGGTATGACTCCGACATGAACAAAACACACAATGATCTGACAGAAGAACAAACAAACTAGACCGGTATATAAGCTGAGGGTCTGATGAGGGAATGAGCTGCAGGTGAGGAGTGGGCGAAGTGAGCCAGGTAAGTGCAGGGCTGATGAGAAGTGTGGACAGGTGTGTAGATGGGTGGGGTAGTCAGGTGATGGGGTAAGGAGAGAAAGTCTGAGGGCATCTGGTGGAGAGTACGAAGTTGGCAGGTCTGGAGAACAGGGAGAAAGTACGTGGCCTGAGAGCAGAGAGCAGATGTGGAGACAGGGAAAAAACAGTAACACAGAGTGCCGGGGCTAGAGCATGACAAAAGAAAGGAAAAAGGACCAGATCGTGACACACGTGTGTTGTTTCCTTTCAACAAAGTTACCTGAATTTATAAACTGGTAGCATCAGTATGATTATTACCATCATAATCAGCATTGCAAAGCTAAAGACTGGTATTAATGTATGACTAGAATAAGCATCAGTCAACCAATAAGAACTCACATTTTTTCCAACGACTCTGAGCTCAAAGGTTTTTTCTTTAAAGTGAAGTTTGGTGATTCTCTGCCTGAAAAAAACAGTCACATGACGATAGGTCACATGATCAGAAGACAAAAGCATGTTTGTGTTGTTTACTTATATTTATTGCAAACATTTTTTCTTGTTATTTAAATGTATGCTAATATTTGTTGATGTTGTTTATTTATATTTGTCAATGGCTTCTACCCAAATCCTCTCAAAAACGGAACACAGGTGTAGTTGTAGATATGGTGAGGGAAGACATTTATTGTGTGCAGACTTCTGCAAAAATATTAGCAAAAAGTGTAGAACAAAATGCTATATACAAATAAAATAGTTCTAACAGTTCTGTGGTTACATTAATACTCAAGTGTACATCAGTAGCAGTAAATCAATTCCATCAGGCTAACTGATTACATAACATACTGAAATGAATGGAAAATAATCTTGATCACAACAGTATAAGATAAATTAAGAGAGACTTTATTGTCATCCTTCTGTAATCAGTGCAGTACAGTACATAGAGGAACACTGTGTTTGTCATGGTTCAAAAATTGAATGATGCAACATTCAGTGGGTGTAAAGGAAACATTCAGACTACACATAAGGAACAAGTTTTGTGATTGATTTATACAACAAGCACATTTGCTTTAAGTTTTTTTAAGAAATTCAGCTATTTCTGAGCTTTCTTAACCAGGGTGGAGATGTGAGATGACCATGACAGATCTCTGTGATGTTAATTCCCAGGAACTTAAAACTGTTCACCTGCTCCACCTCTGCTCCACTATTGTATACGGGTGTATGTCTTTACCTCCTTTTTTCTAAAATCAATGATCAGCTGTTTGGTTTTGGCTGAAGATAAGCATCAGGTTGTTCTATGCACACCACTTTCCTCTCGATATGGATTCTCATCATTGTTTGTAATTTGGCTTATGATGATGATAGTTTTGTCTTCCGCAAACTTCCCAACAGAGTTCTCTTAATGTCTCTTAATATATTATAATATATATTTTTTGGGAACTTTTATTACAATTTATTTACATTTATGCAAAAATATATTTATGGTGTTTATTTGTAATTATTCAAACATTTATATTTGTATTTTTGTATTTATACAAACATTTCATTATATTTACCATCAACAAAGACTGTCAATGTAAAGAGGTCTCACTCCGACCAAATAGGAGAGAACAGAATGAATATCTGTACTTTGGAGATGAACAAAGATAGTTAGTGAAGTCTAACTCCTACCAGAAATATTTTCCCACCAGCTCCTTGTTCTTGTAGATGACCACGCCCACTGGAGATGGACCCAGGAAGTATTCAGTTTGGTTCTCACCCTGGCAAGGATGAGAGGGATCATGGGAATAAAGAGGGACGGGTACTGCAAATTAACTTAGGTTATAAATGCTGTAATGTGTGGCATCGGTTTAAGCTACATACTTGTTCCTATACAAATTAACATTAAAAAATGGAGAAAAAATTACACATGAAATCAGTCTGCCATTTCTGTTAAAAGATTTGAATGTCGATACGACCGCGTATTATGGCCATTGTAGAAATGAGAAATGAGAAATTTAGCAGCTCAACATTATCTCGTTAAAGTCCAGATCATATGTTATATGGTGATTCTGGGCTAAACAAGTTAAGTCACAAATTATTCGTTATAGTTAAACCAGATTGCAAAGAATACTTTGGTAAGGTCATCCACTGCAGGGATAATACATGGTAAGCAGTGTTGTGTAATGAGGCTGATCTAACCTTGCAAAGTGAAGCAATGTGGTTCCTTCACAAAAAACAAAAAAAACGTCTGCAATTTTTCTTGTAAATTTGTGACTTAATAATCTCAAAGTATATGTTTTGTTCCTTTTATTTGTCTTTTTTTTCTCTTATATTTACAACATAAATCACAGAGAATGTCGATAAAGTTGAAAATAAAACAAAGATCAAGTAAAAATAACTCAACTAAATAATTTCATCCAAATCACATGACTGCACAAAACATATTCCCTAAAGCTGCTGAACATGTTTCAAAGACAAACAATGAGAAGGAATAGAAGTTAAAGAGAGTGAAGTGTTGTCTGTATTGATCTGCGCTCTTACGTAGGCGGCGAACAGAGAGACTCCAAACATCTGCAGGGAACTGCAGAGAGATAGTAAGAGACACTGAGCCTGATGACGAGAGACACCGCTGGACAATGAGACAGAGAGACAGTATGTTAGTGAATGATGTGAAAACTACACTCACGTTACAATGCAGGGTTAGACATAGGAAGACATCCCAAACATCAGGCCTCATGCAACAATATTTTCATATTCTTCTACTGAACTGTTTCTGTCATGTTTATTCATGTAAGATTTATCAGACTGTATCAACTTAAGTTTAAGTTCAAGTTTTTATTGCATTAACCCTAACCCCTTGTATCATAATATTTGCAGTTAAGGCTCCTTCTTACGATGGTCAACAACATGTAAAGGAAAACACACAAGTAAAAAGTAAAAATGAGAAAAAGAGAAAAAGAGAATCTAACAAAATACACAACTTAGAATAGAAATAAGAATTTGGACATAAATAAAATAGTGCAGTTAAATTACAGGAATTATATATATATATATATATATATATATATATATATACACACACACACACACACACACATACATACATACACACACACACATACACACACAAATAAAATAAAATATAAAACTGTGGTAGAAAATATATATACTGTTGTGGTGGTTAAACAGCTCCTGAACAGTAGTAGGTTGCAGAGGGGGGTTTGTGCCAATCCATTTCCCAGGGCTGGGACTCGGTCAAGGCCAAAACGTCAGTAGTAGAACAGTAGTAAGATAAATATAATTTGTGTTCTGTGCAGAATAAGCAGTAGTAATAAATATATATGTATGGAGACTCAATGTGTCACACACAAAAAAGTGTATTAGTGCAGAAGTAAAATGTTCAGTGGCAAGCTCTGTCCTGAGCCTGGTGGTGCAGAATCGGATGAAGATGTCCGGAAGCTGGAGGTGCAGGACTGGATGAAGCTGACTTAAGCCTGGTTAGTGCAGGACGGGATGCAGCCATTTTGAACCTAGTGGTGCAGGTACGGATGAAACTGACCTGAGCCTGCTGGTGCAGGACCGGATGCTGCAGTACCATCTGCCGAACAGCAGCAGGCAGAACGATTTGTGGTTGGAGTGATTGGGGTGTCTGATGATCCTGTTGGCCTTCTTTCTGCACTGCTGGGTGTAGAGGGCCTCCATGGATGGCAGCTCCGTCCTGGTCATGTGCTGAGCAGTTCAGCGCCCTCTGTTGAGCCTGACGGTTGATATCAGGCGGTAATGCATCCCTGTCACTTCCCTTAGTCTACAATCAGCTCCTTTGTTTTGCGGACGTTGAGATGGAGGTTGTTGTCCCGACACCAAGATGTCAGGGATCTGACCTCCTCTCTGTAGGCCGTCTCATCGTCTCCGGTGATCAGGCCGATGACGGTCATGTTATCAGCAAACTTAATGATGGTGTTGGAGCTGTTGATTGGCCATGCAGTTGTGTGTGTTAACAGGGAGTCCAGGAGAGGGCTGAGACGCAGCCCTGAGGTCCTGGGCATTCTGCACCTCCTCAGCTGGCGAGCTGCTCAGTTCATCTGGGAGAGATGCAGACATGATCTCAGCACTGCTGGTTTTCCTTTTGTTGTCTGTAAGACTTCTTAGTCCAGACCACAAATTTCAGGTAGTTAGACTCCACTTTGTACCTATATTGTCTATTTGCACAGCTAGTAGCTCTCCGAAGCACATACCTGAACTTCCTGTACTCCTCTAAATCACCCGTGTTGTCAGCCCAATTTTTAAGTTTGGCACAGACTCTACCGTTAACCCAGGGCTTCTGATTCAAGAATGACCATACAGTAATCATCAGTAAAACGTCATCCATACATTTACCGATGCAGCCAATGGCCGTGTCTGTGTTGGTTTCTGTTGTCCTGAAACACACACCACTCCATAGTGCTAAGGTAGTGATGTAGGGCCGAGTCAGATTGGTCGGGCCAGCACTGAATGGTACGTGTGCATTGTTTGAGTTTCTGCCCATTGGCAGGCAGAAGCAGAGCTGAAATGTGATTGAAATTAGAATAAACATGGTTGAGTATGTTTCTACCAAGCTAAGGTCCTCTTAGCCCAGAGATTAAGTCTGAGCGGTGTCTCCACTGTCAAGAAGAATTTGAGTCTGTCAGGTCTTTGTTGTGTTCTGCCCCTGTCCTAGCAGCCCCCCAGTTGGACCAGCCTACGATCGATCATAATCTCCTAACCTTTCTGACTGGCTTTCTTCCCTTAAATTACTTCTTACGTACCAAAGTCTCGATGCTCAAGATCTGAGATTGCCTGCAGGTTGTACAGACATGAGCCTGGGCATGAGGTTGGGCCTGGGTCTGAGCCTGGGCCTGGGCCTGGGCCTGAGCCTGACCTTGAGCCTGGCGCCGAGCCTGAGCCTGGGCCTGGGCCCACTGCCAGGTTTGCTGCACCAGCCAATACGTGTTACACCATATTTTTACTGGTCCATACGCTTCTTACACTACTGATGTCTCTCCTACTTACACACCCCACCAGTGAATTAATATGTTTATTAGTCTGATTTAAATTACTTTTTGACTGACATGTGTGGCCTTCCTTTTTGTTGCCAGCCTTGAGCCAGATGGTAACACGTGTATTTTAATATAATTATAGGCCTCTTCACTGATTAGTGATGTTGTGAACATTAGCTTGCCAATCGTTGCTCTGATTCCAATGTAAATTCTGCGGTTTTACATAAGTGTTACCTGTTACAGATGCTGTGGTTAATTTCATGGAATACTTTATTTGTGAGCAGCTAGTTAATGTTACTTTCTTTTTCTTTGTCTTTTCAGTAGACATGGAAATCAGTATCTTTACAGCAGGGTAAAATCTGTTACCATGAGCGCTGTGAGACGGGACTAACTTCTACTCACACATAGGACGTGGACGATCCTTCAATGTGGTCCAGGACACAATGCGCGTTCACACTGCTGACAGAATGTGGACATAAGCGTCCCAGACCACCTCCGAATGTGGTCTGAGTGATTGGATTTCAATGCCTCCTCAATCCATCTTGGGTGCATTCACACCTGTACTGTCCACTTGTGATCGGATCACCAAGGACCGATGTTAATGCAGGTCTGAACAGGGCCTCATGGTGACCACTAGTCACTGAGTAGGGAGTGACTAAATGTGACTAATAGTGACTACTAGTCATTATGACTAACCCAAGCCCCAAAGACTAAATATTTTGAAACTTGTGGTTTAAACTGTAAATGTTTAAGTTTGAATAATAATTTGCAATGTTTATTTGTTTTCAACACTTTGCATTTTCAGTTTGTAATAAAAATTTGTCTTTCCTCTTACTTTATTTAGAAAGTTTATTTTTTTTAGGTTGCCTACCTACCTGAGTGTTTTGTAGATGTTTTGTACTTCCTGGTTTTCCTCTGACTGCTCCGCCACACTGTAGTCACCTCGCTCCACTGGAGGAAAATAAAAACAAAAGATAAAGATACTAAATAATATAAGACTAAATAAACTCAGATACTTCGATGTTTCAGTTTTATTCTTTTTATACAGTTATAAAAATATAATTTACATTAGATAAATATTGAACATTTTTACAATGTTTGTTCCATGAGTTTTGATTAAATTTAAATTATATCAAAATATATCTTGTGACGTATAATGACTCATGATTAGTTAATCTATAATGCAGATACTTTTTTCATATCTGGATTTTTAATTTTTTTCTCATAAAATTCAAAAGCAGCAAAGATAAATCTTAAAATTGAAAAAAAGGAAATATGTGCTGTTTCAATTGTACATATAAATGTTATCACAGTTTGAAATACTTTCCTAAGGTAACTATTTCAGGATATTTTATTAAGATGTTGAGTAGAAGTGTTGATTTTTGACTTATTGTTTTATTAATTTATAATTATTAATATTGAATGTTTTCTCACCCTGAAGCATCAGAGCAGTGAGTCGAGGTTTTAGGTGGGGGGGGCATGGCAGACGACCTCGACGGACGTCCTGACGAACCTGCAGGTAAAACTGATACCTGACAGAGAACACAGACATTAGTTACCTTGAATCATTTTATAAACAAGAAATAAAGACGAAATATCAAAGCATTTAAACACATGATGAAATATTATATAGAAATTATACTGACACCTAAAACATAATAATAATAATAATAATAATAATAATAATAATAATAATAATAATAATATATTAAAATCTATTAAAACACATTTTACAATGAAATTTTATATCAAAGAAATGTTGATACTAATACTGACACAGGAGACATGTTAATTATATTTAATACTAACTGCTAGTTAGGCCAGTAATGGTTAAAAACAAAATATTGGTAGGATTTAAACACATAATAAAATAAAAATTAACACAAAACAACACACAAAACAACACAACAAAACTTTTCAAGTCACTACATTTTCAGTAATTGAATAAAAAACATTTAAATTACTTCTTTGAATTTAGGAAATATTAATGAAACACTGGAATGACTGTACCGTGTAGTTTCCTCTTTCAGTTTAGACGGATTCTCAGCGTAAAATTTGACTCCAAAGTAGAAAATATATGGCGGCCCGACTGCGACAAAACAGTAAAAAAGAAAAAGAAAAATTTTTTTTAAATCAAATTATCACATTTATTTTGTTATTTTTAAGAAAACACCATCAATTTAATAAATTTTAAAATATTTTGTTAAAAAAAGATATTCCATGAATTTCTAAATTTACTATAAAAGGTGTTCTATACAGTCTGATAGAAAAATAATGAAGAGTGACAGAAAAGACACTGAAACATTAAATGTCAGTAGGTGTAATTACCCAAGTTAATGAATCATTTCATGTGTTTTGTTTTAGTTAAACTTTGTTTGTTATCAGTGAAACTCACTGAGTTCTCGATGTTGTGAAAGAGTTTTTGAAGGATCCAACCAGTGCTGTTAAAAACAAAACACAAATGAAATTACATTTGATTAAATCAAATTCCACTTCACAGCATATGAATCTAAATGCACACATTTGTAAAAATGTATATAAACTCAATTGGCGCTTATTGATATTTTTTTTGTTTTTTCTTGCATTTTTTGTATTTTCTTTTCTTGTTTGTTTGTTTTCTTAATTGTTTCCACTTTCTTGTGATATCTTGATGTTGATTCTTTTTCTCACCGTCTGCTGTTTGTTATCGCAGAATCTCAAACCGAAGAACTCAACTTCGACCAGGTTCAGGTGAGAAAATACCTGCTGCAAGATGGCCGCCGCCTTCGAAGATTTCTGAGGATAAAAGATTTCACTTCATCGTCTCACTCAGTTTACACTCAGTGTTCGGGCGAGTGACATCACAACACAAAGGAGAAGGAGAAAGAAAGAGAGATCAACAGTATTTTATGTGAATAAAATTAAAGGCAAAACAGCAGAAAAGAATAAAATAAAAAAACAGGAAGTTCTCGCTCACCTTGATGCCTCGCTCTGCTGTTAGTGTGAACTTTCTCTCGTCCAATAGAAGGATTTCTCCATAAAATTCCTCCCGGTTGCCACGAAAACAGGCCATTGTCACTTAACCCAAAGAAATATTTTTTTTAAAAGTCCTGTTACCTACAGTAGCTTCAGGTGATTTGAAGAAACATGCAAGAAATCAACCAATCAGGAGCCGAGTTACAACTGATAATGATTCACATTAAAGGACAGTTTCACAGTTTTTCATTCAGGTGTCCAAGTGAACCCAGTCCTAACACAGTATTACATAACTCTGACAGCTCATCTCTTTTTATATATGACCCTCCCACCCCCCAAACATCATCACATGGTGGTCAATAAATGAAACCCACCCAAGTCCCAGTCTGGAGTATTTATGCAAAATGACACAAAACTACATCTGAACAGCTGCATCCTGGGAAATGTATTCAGCAGTGTTGCATCCTCACCTGTTGCTGCAGATCCACTTTATTCTGATTAACTTCTTTCTCTCTTCTTCTTTGGTGATTTCCCTTCTTTTCTTCGTCTTTTCTCCCACAGTCCTCCTCACCTTTTCCTCCCTCAGTGTTAATGTCTCTCTCGCTCTGTTGTTCTGTTGCCATGGAGACGACCCCCCCCCCCTTCATTTCAAACAGGCTGAATCACTTTTATAAATGTTTCACTTGAAACAGACATTTTTTAAAACAAAAGGTGTTTTATTGTAATAAGAATGATTTGAGTTTATAAAATCACATTTGAGTTTGTACTCTCATTATATTTTCATTTGTTTACATTTTCAGCTGTGTTACATTTTAATTTCAAATTAAGTAAAATTCAACTTTGTAGATAAAATTAAATAAAAGATAAATACAATATTTAAGTGAATAAAACCAGTAAATCTCTCACTGCAGTAATGGAGCGACGCCTGCGAGTTACTGCCTCTCACTCCACGTCATCTACAAACAGTCTGGCGGTTTATTTAAGCTGCAAAACCTCCCATCTCCCCCTCTGCTTTGCTTATGCTGCTGCTGCGTGAAGCATCCTTGCTGCCTGCATCCTCCTTGCTGCCTGCATCCTCCTTGCTGTCGCTCTTTCAGCTCCTCAGATCCCAGACTGCACTATCGTTGCTCATGAAATTGCCGTATCACCTTCTGTCTCTGTCGGTTGCTCTGTCGGTTGCTCTGTCTGTCGCCATCTCTGACTCAGAGAGTCTCCTTCCTCAGGGGAAGACTTGTGTGTGATTCCTGAAACCAGGCTCAGTCCTCCAGGGTCCGCTCCGAGGATGAATCAGACGCCCCTCGTCTGTGCCGCAGCTCCCGCATCACCATCTAACGACTTGCGTGATGGCCTGTGCACCGCATCGTAAAGCGCTATACGCCCGCAACATCTCGGCTCCATCCGGCCGTAACCAGGAGGAGCTCTTTGATTTTTCATGAATCAAGAAGCTTCACCGATGCCCAGCGTCCAACAGCTCTCAACTTTCCTCAAAGACCGACGCAGTCAGAACCGACACTTCGTCCCGTCTCCTGTTGAAGCTACATCATCACTCTCTGTCCTCCAGCTGTAATTTAAAGCACCCGGGTCCATCCTCCTCAACCTCTGACACGGCTCAACCTGCCCTGCTTCCCGCTGACGTCACACCCCACAGGACCCTGGGAACTGTAGTCCCAGCTATGGGTTCATCCGTTTAACAGGTATTTTATTATAACTCTTTGCCTTAGGATCGATAAGCCAATGTTTTCATTATTTCCACAGTTTTCAATTTACTTTTATTGTTTTCACAGTTTATTAAAATGTCTATGTCGATGTAAAACATTGAATCAGAGCTGACTTCAGGTCACATTTGACATTTACACACATGATGGATCCATAAATACAAACATTGTAATATTTTCTGTGTGAATTAGCTTGGATTCCAGGTCAGATATGATCAAGAAAAAACAAAAAATCTATCCTGATTCTCAACATCGAGTGGAAAGACAAGAAAAAGATATTCATACAGTCAAAATGACAGGACGTTCCCCTCCTAACTTTCAAAATAAAAGCCAGTAGGAATGCACAACACTAAGACATCTGAGGTCTTTCGCACTAAAAGCCTTTTACCAAATTAAACAGAGAAACTTCCTCATGAAATTCAAAATAAAATTACATCTTGTTACAGCCTTCAAAAATAAAAGACAGAATGAACAGTTGCAGTTCCTGTTGCTATCTGTGGAATAAAAGTCTGCTAAATGTGATTAACAACAGTTTTTCCTGTTCAGTCAAAGCCTGAGTTATATTTATGCAATATTTCTTCAAAATAAAAGCATTCTAACTAAAACTGCTTCAGGTCCAAATAAGAACAGACAAGAATAATCAATATATTTTTTTAGTTCATTAAAGGTCTTAAACTATGATCACATTTACATTTTAAATAAAAATAAAAAAATTTGATAATTAAAAATACTTCACAAATAATTTCTATGTGTAATATAATAATTATTATATTAAGAAAAAAATAAATTAATTGTAAATCAATCTACTGTGACAGGTTACTGAGGCTCCGATTGGTAGAGAGGAAATTACCCATGAAGCTTGGCACCTGCAGGCCTGTTGTTATGGCAATACCACCACACCAAACCTGCAACACAGTTTTACTACCGTTAGTAACGATACGATGAAGATGAGTACACATGTCCACACTGTCACGTGTCTCCAGAGTCACGTGTCTTCAGAGTCACGTGTCCACACTGTCACGTGTCTCCAGAATCACGTGTCCACACTGTCACGTGTCTCCAGAATCACGTGTCCACACTGTCACGTGTCTCCAGAATCACGTGTCCACACTGTCACGTGTCTCCAGAGTCACGTGTCTCCAGACACGTGTCCAGAGTCACGTGTCTCCAGAATCACGTGTCTCCAGAGTCACTTGTCTCCAGAGTCACGTGTCTCCAGAATCACGTGTCCACACTGTCACGTGTCTCCAGAGTCACGTGTCTCCAGAGTCACGTGTCCACACTGTCACGTGTCTCCAGAGTCACTTGTCTCCAGAGTCACGTGTCTCCAGAGTCACGTGTCTCCAGAATCACGTGTCTCCAGAGTCACTTGTCTCCAGAGTCACGTGTCTCCAGAATCACGTGTCCACACTGTCACGTGTCTCCAGAGTCACTTGTCTCCAGAGTCACTTGTCTCCAGAGTCACGTGTCTCCAGAATCACGTGTCCACACTGTCACGTGTCTCCAGAGTCACTTGTCTCCAGAGTCACTTGTCTCCAGAGTCACGTGTCTCCAGAGTCACGTGTCTCCAGAATCACGTGTCTCCAGACACGTGTCCAGAGTCACGTGTCTCCAGAATCACGTGTCTCCAGAATCACGTGTCCACACTGTCACGTGTCTCCAGAGTCACGTGTCTCCAGAGTCACGTGTCTCCAGAATCACGTGTCCACACTGTCACGTGTCTCCAGAGTCACTTGTCTCCAGAGTCACGTGTCTCCAGAGTCACGTGTCTCCAGAGTCACGTGTCTCCAGAATCACGTGTCCACACTGTCACGTGTCTCCAGAGTCACGTGTCTCCAGAGTCACGTGTCTCCAGAATCACGTGTCCACACTGTCACGTGTCTCCAGAGTCACGTGTCTCCAGAGTCACGTGTCTCCAGAATCACGTGTCCACACTGTCACGTGTCTCCAGAGTCACTTGTCTCCAGAGTCACGTGTCTCCAGAGTCACGTGTCCACACTGTCACGTGTCTCCAGAGTCACTTGTCTCCAGAGTCACGTGTCTCCAGAGTCACGTGTCTCCAGAGTCACGTGTCCACACTGTCACGTGTCTCCAGAATCACGTGTCTTCAGAGTCACGTGTCTCCAGTCACGTGTCCACACTGTCACGTGTCTCCAGAGTCAGGTGTCCACACTGTCACGTGTCTCCAGAATCACTTGTCTCCAGAATCACGTGTCTCCAGAGTCACGTGTCTCCAGAGTCACGTGTCTTCAGAATCACGTGTCTTCAGAGTCACGTGTCTCCAGAGTCAGGTGTCCACACTGTCACGTGTCTCCAGAGTCACGTGTCTCCAGAGTCAGGTGTCCACACTGTCACGTGTCTCCAGAGTCACGTGTCTCCAGACACGTGTCCAGAGTCACTTGTCTCCAGAACCACGTGTCTCCAGAGTCAGGTGTCCACACTGTCACGTGTCTCCAGAATCACTTGTCTCCAGAATCACGTGTCTCCAGAGTCACGTGTCTCCAGAGTCACGTTTCTTCAGAATCACGTGTCTTCAGAGTCACTTGTCTCCAGTCACGTGTCTCCAGAGTCACGTGTCCACACTGTCACGTGTCTCCAGAGTCACGTGTCTCCAGAGTCACGTGTCAACACTGTCACGTGTCTCCAGAGTCACGTGTCTCCAGAGTCACGTGTCCACACTGTCACGTGTCTCCAGAGTCACGTGTCCACACTGTCACGTGTCTCCAGAGTCACGTGTCTCCAGAGTCACGTGTCCACACTGTCACGTGTCTCCAGAGTCACGTGTCTCCAGAATCACGTGTCCACACTGTCACGTGTCCACACAGTTTCTAAACTGTTCATGGGTCCAAATCTCTCATTGTGGGTTTTCTTGTGTTATGTCAACAACTGCTGTGTAACCGTATGTGACGGTCAGATGTATCATTAGATGTATTATTACAGCAGTGAGGTGTAGTACTGACAGTGAAGGTGAGGTAGATGTAGTATTAGATGGAGTATTACAGCAGTGAGGTGTAGTACTGACAGTGAAGGTGAGGTAGATGTAGTATTAGATGGAGTATTACAGCAGTGAGGTGTAGTACTGACAGTGAAGGTGAGGTAGATGTAGTATTAGATGGAGTATTACAGCAGTGAGGTGTAGTACTGACAGTGAAGGCGGGGACGAGCGGCTGGCTGAACTTTGTTTTGAAGGAGTGAAGAAGACGAAGCCGGTCGACATCGATGAACGATAAATCACCTGCAACACAAAGAACAGACAGAAAGCAAAAGTAAACACAAAACATATGATAAGAAGAGGTCAAACTTTCTGAAGAAAACTTAAGTGTGATCACTGACGCTGAAATGCGTGTGTGTTGACGTTTCAGTTAATGCAGTTTAAAGAGTAAACTGCAGTGTCAGGCTTACAGCTGTGAGCAGCTGAAATCACTTCAGGTGTAATTGCTGAAAGCATGTGATATTTTAGTTAAAACTTTGAAATAAGTTGAGTTGCCAGTTTTGTGTAAGCGCTGAAGTATTAGCATTATAAGGATTATAGTATTATTATAGTAGTATTATTAAGAGTTAAACTGTCAACTGAAAGTTGACATGTCAGTGGAACTGTAAAGGATGAGAGCAACTGAAATTTCCATTAAAGCACTTAAGAATGTTAAAGTTGTAAAAATCTGTTGAAGAAACAGAGTAGTTGAACCGACAGTTGAAGATAAAAAAAGTTGATGTGTAATGGGTGAAATCAGTTGAAGTGTTTAAAAACAACATAACAATAGAATCACGGCATCATAAAATGTAGTCAAAGAGGAAAAACAAATCAAATGAAAAGATATATATATATATATATATATGTATATATATATATATATATATATATAAATATAAATATTTTCTTGGTACCATTGTCATAGTCGCAGTAGATTCCGATTCGCTGAGGCAGCGGCCAATCCAGTGCTTTTGCTCGGTTGTTGTGCTTTGCAGCAAGAGAGCTCTGCAGCCATTGGCTGGCGTGGAGACACCATGAACCAGCACTCTTCCCTAATTGGTCGAAGCGGCCCAGGCTTGCCCGGTAGGCCACGCCCACACTGAGTGACTTCCAGTCTGCCAGGGGGCGGAGCTCCCAGTAGTGAGAGCCGCCAATCATCTCCTGGTCACCTTGGAGATGGAAGAAGAAAATATTTAAAAAACAAAAGACAATAATTATTAATATTGAGAATAATTATTTATATTTTAAAAAGTTAAAATTTTAAATGAAAATTAAATCAAAATATTTTTTATATTTTCAATTAATATTTGAAGATGACAAATCAACAATATTGTTTTTACTGAATTACAATTAATACAAAATGTAAAATATGTATAAATTAAGTTTATTTACATTTTACTTTTTAAAAAACATAATGAACATATGCAACATTCATTTGCAGTACTACTAAACATAGTTGTAGTATCAAATTAGGTTTTAATGTGAAGTACCCAGCACTGTGTATGACTCTCCAGCGAATCGGTCGCGTCCTGCTCGACTTCCTGCTGTCTTATTGGGTGACGGTGTGGCACTTCTGCTGCTAACAAAATTAAAAATTGAAAAGAGTTAAAAGCAGTTTGATCTCACAGAGAATTTAAAGTGGAAAAACAATGAGGTGAAACAGCCAATGAGTCGTGCCAAAGCGATGATGCAGCAGAAGAAAAGATGAAAAATATCAATACAACAACACAAAATATACATTTATTTTCACATATACTGTACTAAAGACAATTAATTTGTACTAAAAGTCTTACATAATATTGTATATTAGAAAAAAGTAAAACTGCTCTGAAAATGTGGTAAAATCAATGACACTTAGTCTACAGTTTTGCTTTACAAAACGTTTTGACATAAATTCCTGAGCAGTTAATAAAACATATAAAACCCTTTGATTTAACATATATTAAATGTGTTGTAATTGGGAGGAAAGGTGATTTAAAAAAATAATTTTAAACCTGTTTGAAGAGACAATAAAAACAAAATTATAGAAATATACAGTTTTACCAACATTAATAAAATGTGATACAATTCAAAAATCAAAACATAAAGATCTGAAAATGTGTTTAAAAACTGTAAATTAAATGCTTATGTGATGTCAGCAGTGATGTGATTGGCTGCATGAAGCGAGAAATGGTGGATAATGAAAGTGATTGGTGACAAGGTGGTTGGCAACCAGTCAGCAATGACAGTTTCTACCTGAGCGTGTCGGAGAGGACGCAGTACGGAGACTGCAGAGGGACAAAAAGGTCAAAACAAACAAACAGCAGCTGACAAACAACTGAAGATTAAAACAAAACAAAAATAAAATGAAATTAATCTGAATTTAATCGGCAGTAAAAAAATAAGAGATTTTAAACTTGTAATTAACCGATTGGTCCATCTCGCTGTAAATCAACAGATCAATAGACCAAACAACGTGTGAGCATCACAGCTGCTTGTTTGTCCTTCACGGAGATGGAGGCTGGAAAGATTTCCCTGAGTAGTAAGCTTTTATGAACCATTTACCCAAACCCAAACCCTAGATCCAAGATCAAGAATTCAAGGTATTTTGATGCACAACAACACAGTAAGAGAAAATAAAAATATACAAAGCATGTACTGCAAAAGAAGAAACATTAATAGAAAATACAACACTCGACAGTAAAAATATTATAAAATGATGTACAATATATCTGTTTTTAGGATGAAAGAGATATACAGTTTGTGAAGGAGTGTGCAAAAGTTCACAGTATGAATTATAAAGAATATGTGCAATGTGCAGGGATAAAAAAGGACACCTGCTGATAAACCAACTCTGATCATCGGCAGCTTGATCATGAGATACTGGAGTGGGACACGTGGAATTTTATTTAACACTGCTGGCTAAAAATAAATGTAAATACATTAAGATCGTAATTCACGTTGTTAATGACTCCTGATTAAGCCAATTGGAGGTCACCAAAATGAATGTGGAGTCAGTGTGTAACTATGCATAAACAATGTGAGACCTGCCAGACCGGACCAGTGATGACGTACAGCCACATGTCATCATTCAACCACTGGTTGTCGAGGTTGCAAACGATGTGGGCCTCATAGACCACTGACCGACATTCTGGGGGAGACCTGGTCTGATGTGTGGAAAGTGTCTTGATATAACTTTTGTTATGATATGGTGCTATACAAATAACATGGGCTTGACTTTACATTTACAATAAAAGGCTTTTGGTATGTTTTTCCACGAAAAATATAAATTCTACGTTAATATAATCCATCATAAATCTTTACTGCAACTATTCACATCAAATGTTTCTTTAGTTCAGTGTCGTCTGATCGTCTCTGATGCTGTTTGTGCTTCTGTGTTTTTGTCTCTGTTGACCTCAGGGCTATGATCTGAGTGAGGTTACATGAGACTGAAAGGGTTAACAAAGGTAGAACAAGTTGAGATTCAAAGTTAATTCTTGACCTAAAACAGTCCCACCAAAAGTTTCATTTAGTAACTGGAGCTTCTGCTTGAACAACATGATCTGCCTCAGAAGATGGATTTTCTGTTGTCAGAAAAGTCCTTTAAATGCTCAGAAAATGTGAACATTTACATGACAAGATTAAATAAAATAACTTACAATTCAACAACTAAAGCTCCCATGATTCTCAGTGGTAGCTTTGACATAAAACTTGACATCATCACTGACGCCTTTACTCACCTGCTTTTATTCTCTTTTGCCCTCAGTCGGGGATCGTGACCTTTGACCCCCTGCGGCTCCCAGGTCACCGTGTCGCCCTGAACCCTCAGCTCAGCGTGAGCTGTCGCCGCATCAAACTCAAAGTTATACGCTGCAGTAAATTAAGAAGAAGAAGAAGAAAAAAGTGTTGGTATTGGCAGTGATTTCTTAAGTAAATCTATAAACTTTGAATCCTAAAATTATTAATACTACACAGTAAAAGTAAGTCCTGCATTCAAATTTTAACTTTGGCACTAGAAGCACAATGTACTTAAATTTACTAAATCTCTGTTCAAGGTGGCTTTAATTCTAAGATAATGCTGAATAGTTGGGAATCTGCAACATAACCAGTTCCATTTAACACAGGTAAACAATTTAAAGTGGGAGTTTAACCAGCAGTTTCATCTTCATTGTGGAATGTGGGCAGTAGTGTACATGACATCAGAGTTGAAGCACTGACTGTGACATCTAATTTTTGTTGCAGACCGCCCTTGCTGATGCTAACATGCCTAAACATAGCTGTGCCAAGCGGGAATGGACGAGCAAGGCAAAGCGCAGTGCACGTGCAGCTGAGTCAGACGAAGCACGAGATGCATGCCTGGCAAGCAACGCTTTGCGAATTGCCAACATGAGGGCAGAGGAAATGGCGGAGATGCAAGTGTAGCACCTGGCAAGGGACACTGTACGCCATCAGAAGGTGCGCGACTAGTATTAAACAACCTGATTACCGGTTTAGACGGCAGGAAACACTGTGCCGCTAAATTCATAGATTCAGTAAAAGCATTTGATACAGTTGACCATTCTCTACTTATAGAATGCTCACTACTGGCTTTGATAGGTTTCAGAATGACTTATTTATTTATTTTTTTATTAACTTTATTTATCACAAATTGTGAAGTTATTTCTCCGCATTTAACCCATCCAGTGGCACCCGTACGAACACACACATGCACATGGTCACACAGAGAGACAGGTGCCATATTCACACTGGAGCAGTGGGCAGCAGTTCACAGCGCCCAGGGAGCAATTGGGGGTGCGGTGCCTTGCTCAAGGGCACCTCGGCCGTGGCAGGTAGGTGGACTGCCACCCCACCAATCTTCGGGAGGGAGAGCGGGGATCGAACCTCCAACCTTGGGTTATTGGACAACCTCGCTCTACCACGGCCACCCCCTATGTTATGTGACAGACGTCATGTCCCCATGTGTGAGGATGGGGGGAGCCCAGTCTGGAGGAAATTGTCTCTTCCCTGCATGGTTGCCAGACTCATCTTTACACGGACAATACTGTTTTGTACTGAATTGCTGACTCTGTTCAATTAGTCATCGAGAAACTGCATTTCTCCTTTCATGCAATACAACTTTTTGTTATTAATTAATCTTAAACTGATACTTAACGCTAATTAAACAAAGTTCATGGTTTTCTCAAGATTCAAAAACATGGACTACTGCAATCTGCATATGTTGAAAGGGTAACAGAACACAAGTATCTCGGCATCTGCCTGGATTGAAGGAAACTTGTTGGCAAATGAAGACAGAAGATTGGCTTTTTATACAGAAATAAAACCAGTTTTCCTTTGATTTGCAGGAAGAAGATTTTTGAATCAATCTTCTTATCAGTTCTGGACTGTGGGGATGTCATTTACAGACAAGCTGCTGCCGCCACACTTAGATTCTGTTTACCACTCAGCCCTGAGGTTTATTACTGGTGACAGCTACAGTACTAACCACTGTATCCTCTATCTGCCGGTCTTCTCTGACTGAGAGACGCAATAATCATTGGTATCTGTATATCTATAAAGTCCTGGTTGGAAACTTCATACATCCCTTCTATGTTGCATTAGAGCCTAGTCAACTTCTAACTTGCTCCAGTGACTGGCTGGTTCTTTTTGTACCTGATCTGGAAAGGTTTACTTATAGTGTAAATACTAAATACTCTTGTACTTCTCGGACACTTCAGGAATGTACTTCATAGCTGCGCATTATCTGGTTGTAACTGTTTTAACTGATGTATGTTTGTTCATGGTAGCTATTTTAACTGATGTTATTAACTCTGTGTGTTGGTATCTTTTACGGTGTAATCTCAGCATTGTTGTAAATGTGGGTCACCCTCAATGTTTTCCCAGTGAATCTTAAATAAAGGTTGAAATTAAATATGCAGTGGGTGCACAGTGATAATCGCAACCTCACACGGTATGATGAAACTAAGATCTTCCGAGAGGAGCTTCATGGTGATTACAGGCACACAATGAGCAAAACTTCCTTTGTTTGGAAAGAGGAGAGGAAAAGATTCTGCTGCAACTTGAGAAAGATTGACCAGTCCACAAATCCCCTGAGCCTGGCTCAAGAGAAGTTCAGAGACCTTCATCGTGGCACCCAAAGGACGCATAGTCTAGCATTGCTTGAGGATGCTACTGTGTCATGGCAGGTGTATTTCTCAGGACCAGAGAAAGCACAGCATCGAGTGTGAAGTTGTTTAGATGAGCAGTAAACAGCAGCTGTTTCAAACAGGCACTGCACTCTTCTTTGATCTCTCGACCAGTTTTTCCTTATTCATAGAACAGTCACAGTGAGTTCTGATACAAACCAGGAACATATCACACAGATAAATGCCACAATAATATATATATAACATACTGTTACAGTTCTGTAACTATCATTCGTTCATTTATGCCTTCACCTCTGGTTTCTATAGCAACAGGCTCTGAGAACTCGCCGACGGCCGTTTTGTTTCTGGCTCGAACTCGAACAATGACAAACCGAGAGTCAAACTTCAGACCTGAAACACAACATATTAAAATTATTTTATAACTAACGAATTTAAAATAAAAACATAAGCTGATTGACAGTAAACACAAAGAACCACTGAGGCTGATGTGAATGTGCTGTGATGTGACCTCTGACCTCTCACCTGAGATGGTGGCGTGTGACTCTCTGATGTCGTGGATTTTTTCCCAGCATGCCTGTCCTGCAGCTCTCAGCGCGCTGTCATGGTTTGTTTTTCGGTATTCGAGTTCGTAGCGTTCGTTTCGTCCGCTGACACCATCACTGGTGCCGTCAGCCTCACTGGCCGGTTGCCATGCAACCATGATGGTGTTGTCATGAACGACGCAGCTGGAGACGTCGATCTCAGGAGCTCTTGGAACTGAAACATACAGTCAGACCAACTCAAATATACAGAATGAATCTCAAATCAAGGTCCCCTTACTGGCTCGTTCTTTCAACTGTGACACACAGTCTAACAAAACTATAAATAATCACAGAAAACAAAGGTAAAAAGTTGTAAAAATGTTCTAAAATACTGAAAACAAAAGAAAGACTGAAGAGAAAAGATGAATGAAAAATATGAAATAAAGATAAAGAAATATAAAGAAACAAAGTGAGTGTGTGTTTATTGTGGATGTATTTTGTTTATTGTGGCTCAGATATCTGATGAAACTTGAATTTATTGTGACGTTTAGTTTTCTGTGGGTGGATCTTTTGGTGATAAAAAAACAACAGGTAAAAATTAAAAATGATGATAAACTCACTTTGGAAACTTTGGTAATGATAGAAAAATAATAAACGACCACCAAAAATGAACTACAACAAAAATATGTTAAAAGAAAGATCAATTATTTCAAAGACAAAAACAAACAAAACAAGAAAAAGAAAAAAAAGAGAATTAAACAAAACATAAAACAGAAACAGAGAAGAGGTGTGACTCACCTGGTAGGAAGTGAAGCCGTTGAAGCCCCGCCTTCTCCGTGCTGAAGTCGACGGTAAATTGGGACATGTTCTCCGACGCCGCCACACGAGTCGTCAGGCGGAACGCTGGAGCCATGGTTACCCTGGCAACATGTGGAGGCGGGGTTCCGGAAAGGGCGGGGTTATGTATGTTAAAGGGGCGGGGTTTAAATGGAAGTCATCAAATCAGAGCTGCGATTCATGTATAACTCTGAACTTTGATTTGTTAGTTTATTGTGTTAGAAAACAAAGAAATCAAGAAGAAATCAATAAAAAAACCTTAAAATGCAATTACAACCAAAACTAATGACAAAATGTATCATTGAATAAACATAATGTACATGAATAAAAAACTAAATCTAAACATGAACTCATGTTCATAATAAAATCTAATTTTAACAGTGAACATACCTTTCTTTGATTTGTTTTGCAGACTGAGAAAGAAAACAGATAAAATAAACTATATTTATTCATTCATGTGTATTTTATGATTGTTAATGTTTGTTAAACTGTTTGTTTTATAATTCATTCAATCAAGATATTCATGAGAATGTATAAATCGGAAAGGTTCAGACTTTTCTATAAATGTTATGTTAAATGTTAAATGTTAATTTCTTCATCCTCCTCCCATCCTACCTTTAGGAATTCTTCTTCGTTGGTGATCATCAGTGTTTGATTTGCAAACTCGAGTAGTTCTTCACACGACAGTAAAGCAAACTTTCCCTCTGACAGCTGCTTCTGAAAACCAAATCAGAAAGTTATTCTTTAGAAATGTTTGTGAAACTTGAATTATGTTATAGATATAAGATATCAAAAATTATGAAAATACTGTTGTAATGTTTTTAAATATGAGAAAACTTTTTCTGGAGATTTTGTCAGAAACAAACAGAGGGGGAAAATATAATGAAATATAAATTAAAAATATAACAACAACAAAGAATTTTATAAAACAAATATAAATAAAATATAAAAGTTTGTTTACCTGAAGCTCCACCTCTTTCCTCCGCTTCTCCTCTTTAATGACGCCACGAAGCTCCACCCCCTTTTCATCCAGGGCGGTGCTTAATTGTTCAAGCTCCACCTCCAGCTCTGACATCACCTTACATGACTCCTCCTGATTGGATAGATAGTTTTCTTTAGTTATTTTATTTTTTTTATATAATTTGTTCCCGCCCCCTCTGCTCCATCTCAGCAAATCGGCTGCTGACCTGCAGTCCTGTTAGTGTGTTGTCGACTGTTTCCAGGAAGTTTTGGAGCTCTTCATTCTTATTGGCTAACGTGCTGATGATCCTGCACAGAGCTTCCTGTTAAACAACAGAAACACACATTTAAAAAATGTAAACACCAAATTCAGTTTTGCAGTAGTTTTACACTGGGCAGTAATTTTACAGTGCAGTAGTTTTACAGTGTGCAGTAGTGTTGCAGTGCAGTAGTTTTACAGTGTGCAGTAGTGTTGCAGTGCAGTAGTTTTACAGTGTGCAGTAGTGTTGCAGTGCAGTAGTTTTACAGTGTATGACCTATATCTCTACTGAAGCTGAATAAAAGCGCAGAGTGGGCGAGCGACATAAACAATGAATGAGAGAGAGAGAGAGATCGATTACCTGAAGACAGAAAAACAGCTGAACTGTTTTTATTTTAATAAAGTTTCAGAGAGACAAAATAAAACAAGAACCTGATCGAGTCCATTCACTCTGCTGCTGACTCGACCAGAGAGAGAGAGTCTTATCTGTAAATCCCTCATTCAAAGTGATGGTGACTCGACCAGAGAGAGAGAGCTGCTAACGCCCCCCCCCCCCCCCCCCCGTTGTTCATGTGTCTCGCCCTCAGCTGGCAGATCAGATGTTATTGATCATCGATTGATCAGATTCTTACCTTCTGAGTGTCCATTACTTGAGAGAGAGAGAGAGAGAGAGAGGGCGGGGGGGGGGGGAACGAAGGCACTGACAGGAAGTGAAGTCACACACATCACAGCCTCGCTTCCTGTCAGACATGTCAAAATAAGAGTCTGCAGCTTATAGGTTTAAATCCTTGTCCTTGTTAGCAGAATGGTTTGTTCCATTGTTTGAATGTTTCTCAATAGAAGAGACATTTAAACACTTCACACATTACACATAAAAACCACAGTAAATATAGTGACAAATGTCTTCACAAAACAGGAGGTGATGTCAGATATTGCATCTGTACACAGGAAACAGTCACAACATTAAAACACCAACAGTTTATCAGAAAATGTTTTTACTAAGTCACACATTTCATTAATTAATTTGTGTATACATGTATACATTCATATAGGGCTAGTGGCCCACAGAAACCTTTTGTGCGACCCTGAACATGACATAAAATACATACATATTTACTCATGCGCGTTCCATTTTAGTACTTTAACCTTAAATGTTCAACACATTTAATACATTAATACTGGTGAGACTCCCCCTGATGAGTCTCCCCTGAGGATGATCCTCCCCCCACTGAGTCTCCCCCTGATGAGTCAAAGTTACATTTAGCAAATTTAATTTTAAAGATTTGAAATTCTTTACGTGAACAAGCCACAAAAACTTCAGTCCCCATAGGCTGCCATGTTAAATTTACAGCAGAAATAAATGAATTATACATAAATTAGTATTTATAGAACTCACCCGTTTAAATTTCATAAAGGCTTAAAAATATACATGTTAAGGCAGTGCCTAAAACTTGCATTCTTTCTACCTACCAGCAGGAGTCTGTAACCCTTACTGTAACTGTTCCTCCTCCTGTCTGTAGCCCTGTTACTGTTCCTCCTCCTGTCTGTAACCCTGTTACTGTTCCTCCTCCTGTCTGTAACCCTGTTACTGTTCCTCCTCCTGTCTGTAGTCGTTACTGTTCCTCCTCCTGTCTGTAGTCCACTTCCCAGGCGACGAGCGGCTCTTCCTACGAGCCGGTTCAGAGCAGATGAAGTCTCAATACAAACTTTATTATTTCATCGAAACACACAAACAAGGAGCCAGTTTGCACCTAAAATGTTTAATTTTATTGTTCATCTGTTTAACATTTCACCAAAACATTTTTTGCCTTTCAGCCGTTTTCCTCCAGCATCAACATAAAAACAGTGAAAATCAAGGTACAGCCATGAATAAACACTGTGGAAACGTTTTTGGCAAAAAATCATTGTTTTAAATTATGTGCTTCAAAGTTAAATGGTTTTAAGGTTTTACAGCAATAACTTACGTTTTACAGTGTTATTTGTTTCCAAGGCGACACAGAGCAGGAAGTTTTCAGTCAACAGACGATTTCTCAACTAAAATCCTGTTAATTCACCAGGAAATTTAAGAACGGCCAAAAACTTTGACACATACAAGCTTTTCAGTGTTTGAGACGTAACTTTTTACCGTTTAGTCGGCAGTAAACTTCCCTCTGAAATAAATGCAGTTTGTGTGAAGAGTGAGGTTGTGAAAAACTGATGTTTTTCATTCATCTGAAATCTTTTAAATTTCAATTTTGCTTGTCTGTCAATTGTAATTCACATAACTTTTCAAACTTGAGTCCCAAACTGTTCAAATAATTCATCTGTTTATTAAACTACTTCAGGGTTCCTGTTTCTGCTCCTGAACGCAGCTGTTTCATGTTAGAAAACAAGATTCGGTTAGAAAAATCCCACATTATTGAAAGGAACTTGGCAAAAAAATAAAGTGATTGAAATCAAACTGCATCCAAGTTACATCTGACACCTTTAAATTTTCAGAAAGTTTAGTTTCAGACACCAAACTGTCTCCACATGTGGAGAAAATCAATTTATTTCTACCCAACGACAGAAGAAAATCTTTTTATTAGAACCAAACTCCAATCAAAAAAATATTAAAACTTCCATAAGAGCAGAATCAGCTCAGACGCTACAGCTAGCAGAAACATCGTCATCATCATCATCATCATCGTCGTTATGTCACCATGGTAACTGTCATCGTTAAGGTAGGGGGCGGGACCATGCAGGGACACAGGCAGAGAGGGGTGGAGCTAAGCGCTATACATCATTTTAGTGGTATAAAAACATAAAAAGTTCAATTTTAAAGTTTTTTCATCGAATAAAGAAGCTTGACTGACAGGTGAGAGGAGCCAATGAGGGGAAAGGAAATCGGTGAGGGGGCGTTGCTAGCAGTTAAATAGAGACTTACTTCCTGTACAGTTCAGTTCACAAACAAACACTTTCTGATGTTTCTCTTTCCATATTTACACTATCGGTCCTGTGGTGGCTATTTTGTGTCCAACTATTTTCAGATTATTCTTCCTGATTCTTTTCACACGGACGTCACGATGTACGAGCCACGTTCACCGCCACTACCACCACCACCTCCCCCGCCGCTACCTTCTTCACCTTTCGGTTCCCGTTTTTTGGTGACAGGGGTGGGGATAAGTGAGGGTCGTGTAGGGGTCGTTGACGATGATGTCGTGGTGGTTGGCGTGGCGGTGGTAGTGACATCAGTGTTGCTCTTTCTCGGGCTTGGTGTGTAGTTGAAGGGGCTGACCCGAGCTGCCACGGCGCCGCTGCGCTGCTGACTGCGCTGTTGTTGGTGCTGTTGGCGTTCAGGCGGCGGCGGCGGTGGCGGCTTTTCGTCGAGACTCTCACAGCTCCGCCGCAGGTTGAGGTTGGAGGAGGAGGAAGAGGAGGAGGAAGAAGGAATCTTGGAGGGGGCAGGGCTGTCGATGATGGGCGGGGCATTGGGAGAGCGGGCGGAACAGGAAGAGGAGGAGCGTGGGTTGTTGACGGGACAGTCCTCCAGACGAACCCACACGTCTTCTGATTTGTCGGTGAAGCTCCGCCCAGCTGATGAGTCACCGCCGACAGAACTCTTTGCCTTCCTCCATGTCCCTTTCGACCTCACAGTGCTCTCTTCTTCGCTCCGCCCCTTCTCGCTGGACTCTGAGGATGCTGACAGCACCGACGACGAACTTCCTGTCCTCTTCCACGTCCCCACGCGTGGTAACGATGTTGAGTGTTTACCAGCAATCCCTCCACCTCCCCCACCACTGTTTTCCCTCTTCCAGGTGCCAGTCCGACTGAACCGTGATGATGTCACTTCCTGTGGGCGTGACGGGCTCTCAGAGTGGGAACGGTTAACTTCGTGTCTCCTGGCTGTTGATGGTAGCGGTGTATCAGGGCTAGACGGTGACTCTAACGCTGCTGCAGCTGCTGCCGCAGACTCCTCCAGCTTCCTCTTCAGGGTCGGACTTGGTGCTTCTTTGATGAAGGTCGACTGACGGACGAGCGCCGGCTTCTCTGGCTCTGCCTTCTGCTTCTTGGACGCTGTAGAGCTGCTGACCCTCGATGCAGACTCGCTCCTCGGGATGGCCCCGCCGCTCCTCGCCGCCCCGCTTTGTTTGGCCGGTCTGGAGGCCAATGATGATGATGATGCACTTCCAGGAGATGCCGTCCGTGGCAGCTGCGACAGCTTCCCTCCTTTCTGATTAGCAGCTGTCGCAGAGCGAGACTGCGTGGAGTCCCGAGAGGACCCGCCTCCTCTATCAGTGCCATCGCTGCTTCCTGGAGCTTTGGCCAAGGCTGCTGCCCTGGGCTTGCTCCGCCCCCTGGTTGCTGGCTCTGCCCTTGGCTTACCTGTAATCAGACTCTTATACACCTTCTTCCCACCTCTCACCGCCTTCGCCTCCTCCTCCTCCTCTTCCTCCTCCTTCTTCTTCTTGGCCTCCAGTGTGGTGCGTTCTCCGGCCTTCAGGATCCTTGCCCCTCGCTTCCCCTCCGCCTCCTCCTTCCCCTCCATCTCCTCTTCTTCTGCGTTGTTATTGGCTGTTGGAAGACGGAAGGGTGAGCCCACAGACTTCAGGGACAGGACCGAGTCAGAGTCTGATGACGGTTGGCGGGACAGTGTAGTGGCAGCGGCAGCGGCAGCGTTCAAACTACTGACGATGGAGTTGGCACCTTCCTGGATCGCCTTCCAATCAAAGGACTCAGAGTCAGGAGAGGCGGGGCTTCTTGGTGCATCGGAGGGCTCAACCTCGGCCAGAATACCATCGTCGGCTTTGGGAATGGGAAGCGGCGTGGCAGCAGCGGCGGCTTTCTTCTTCTTCTTGGGCATGGCGGAGCTGATGCACTCCTGCAGCAGGTCGTCCTCTGAGTCGATGCTCAGTGAACTGAGCGACGAGTTCCTGGAGAAGCAGACGGGTGTGTCCTCCACGTGAAATGCTTTAGGAGCGTAGCCACTGGCCGTGGGGAGGCGGGATTTTGACTCCTGTGGAGGAGGAGGAGGAGGAGACAACTTTGCTCCTGCTTTGCCTCCATCTTGCTCCTCGGGCGGCGGAGCGAATTCCTTGTTGTTGTTTTCCTGGTCGATGTCGCTCAGCGAGCTCAGGGAGGAATTTCTGGAGAAGCAGACGGGCGTGTCCTCTATGGCAAACTTCTGCTTCTCGTCAGTCGCTGTCGGATTGGATGCAGGTTTGGTTCGAGGGAAAACAGCCGCCGTCTGCTGCTTCCTCTTCCTGCCTTCTTCTTCTTTTGTTTTCTTCTCCTCTTCATCCTTCTCACCACCGTCGTCTTCGTCGAAGTCGAGGGAGCTCAGCGAGTCGTTGCGGGAGAAGCAGCATGGCGTGCCCTCGATGGGTGTGTAGTGGCGCGGTGAGTCGAAGGCAAATCCTGGTTTTGCTTTGGCAGCTGTTGCTGTGGCGACGTTGTATGCCACCCGCTGGGGCATTGGCTTCACCGGCGACGTCGGCTTCTTCTTCTGCTGCTGTGGGCATAGAGGAGACGGAACCGGAGGAGGGAGGGGGGGGGGGGAGGGGCGGGGCTTGGAGGTTCTCGCTGTTCGCTGTCGCTCTGATTGGTTTTCTGGGTTTGGCCTTGGGCATGGCGGCACTGATGCACTCTGCCAGGATGTCGTCCCCATTCTCACCCTCAGGAAATCCAGCCCGCCTCCTCTGGGCGGAGGTTGACGGTGCTACAGGTATGACAGCTGCTTGTGCCTCCTCATTGGGTGGGGAGTCGATGGTGAGGTCACTGAGTGAAGTGGCGGTGGAGAAGTTGAGCGGTGTTCCCTCCACACAGTAAACTCTTGGCACCTCTTCCGGCGGAGGCACGTCCTTCCTCTGCTGTGATTGGCTGCGACTTTGAGATGGAAGCAGCTTGTAAACTGGAAGCTGGCTGGGTTTCCGCGGCGCTGTTTGTTGATGTTTCTTTGGTTTCCGTGACGACTTGGGCATGGCCATGTTGATGCACGCCTCCAGGATCTCGATGTCGTCGTCATCGTCGGATTCGTCAAGGATTGGTTTTGATGCTTCCTCCTCCTCCTTCTTCCTCTCCTCATTCCCTCCATCTTCATCCTCTTTCTTCTTCATCTCTGCTGCAATGTATGGCTCGTCGAGACTGAGTGCGCTCAGACTTGAGGCTCGGGAGAAGCCGTGTGGCGTGCTCTCTGTGGCGAAGTGCAGCAAGACATCAGTGCTGCTCTCCTCCTCATCCTTCTTCTTGGCCTTTTCCTCCTCCTTTGTTTTCTGTGTTGGCGGAGGCAATGGCGGTGTCTTGGCACGGCTCGGTGGCATGGTCTGTCCTGGGCTGTCGGGCAGGTCGCTGGGGCTGACCACGCCGCTCGGCACACCGCTGCAAGGCTCACTGGACCGCACGGAGCTGGCGATGGACGAGGTGGAGAAGCTGTCGAGGGAGCTGACCGACGTGCAGCGGCTGAACATCAGTGGCGTCTCCTGAGCGTACGGCTGTTCCGGAGGACTCTTTGGAGTCCTGGTTCCAGATGATGATGTCACATGGTGGTGGTGATGGTGGTGGTGGGCGTGGCCGTGGCCGTGATGGTGGTGGTGACCTCGTCTTCCCCGAGTGGAAGGAACCGCAGCAGCAGCGGCGGTCTGGCTCTCTGCTTCCTTCTGCTGCCTTTGCTGCTGCTCGTGTGCATCTTTCTCGCTGACAGGAAGTGTTGGGTAGTCGTTACTGCCGCCGCACCCACTGACGATGCTTCCGCCTCTCCTCTTCCTCCCAATAACATCGCCATCCTCCTCTTCCTCCTCTGACGACAGCGAGGAGAGCGAGCTGCCTCTGGAGAAGCATATGGGCGTGTCCTCCACGCAGTACGTCTGCGTTGACTCCTGGTTGCTCTTTGGCACCCGATTGGCTGTGGGTGGAGGGGGGCGGAGCTTGTTGGCAGAAGATGACGGGGGAGGGGGGACGGAGGAAGAACCGGTCTGTTCTGGCTTGAACAGTGGTTTGCGGGCGGCATCAGTGCCATACTTCAGGCTGTAGTCAATTGGCTGCTCGCCTGTTGAGTCACCGCCATAGCTGGATGTTGCTGTGGCAACAACATAGCATGGGGGGGGGACAGATGCTATGCGACTGCTGGTTGTTGCTGAGTCACTACCATCGTTCCTCCTCCTCAGCCTGGGGTCCTGTTCATCATCCTCGTCGCTCTCGATGCCTCCACGGTGACTTGGACTCTGTCTCCCAGAATTCAACTGTTCGTCAGAGTACTTCAGGCTGTAGTTGATTGGCGTGTCCAGCTCTGCGCCGTCATCGTCCGCCATGTGGTTGGCGCTGCGGATCTTGTGCGCCAAATCGGCTGGGTACTTCCTGTAGACGCAGCACTTGTTGGCTCCGCTCTCGTCTGATGAGTAGAACGGCTCTGATGATGGTTTGGTCTTGCCGCGGTTGCCGTAGCCGTCGGCGCTTGTTACACTGTTGAGGCTGTCACTGGATGCTCGGACGTTTGGCGGGAACACCGGCCGAACATACGCTACTTCCTCGCCCGTCCTCTTTGACCCATCTCCATTTTTTGGGCTCGAAAGCACTGGTGTGTTTGTGTATGAGCGCGTTGCGCTCCCTCCTCCGGCGGCACCGTTACAGCCCCGCCCCTTCCTGTGCGCGGCCTTAGGGCTCAGGTTGTCAATGTTGTCAAAAGTTTCTGAGAGCTGCTGGGCATCCAGCTCCTCGAATAACGCCTTCTGTTTGCGGGCATGCAGTGATGGGGCGCCTGCGCCCGGTGACACCACGCTAGCATCCTTGTAGCGTGCTGGCCGATTGGCCATCAGGTTGCGTAAGGCGGCGGCGCTGCCCATGGCGATCATCTTGTGCCTGGAGTGGATGAGGTTGCGCAACATGCCCACGGCGCCCAGCTCCCATAATGCCTCCTGGTCTTTGGCATCTCTGGCTGACAGATTCCAGAGGGTCCCGCATGCATTGGACACGATGGTCAAACTGTGCGACTTCAGATGCTGCAGCAGAGTCGGCAGGCAGCCGTGCTCCCGGAGGATCTGCCTTTAAGACAACATGCAGAGAGAAAAAAACTTAACTTCATCTCTGCGGTGGATACTGTAGGTTATTACAGATTGTTTACTAGTTTACAGTCATTTACCTGTGCGCCTCGTTGGTGGCGATGAGGCTGGAGACATTGCGCAGGATGCCGCCACCGCTCTCAATGATGGCGAGCGTGTTGGTGTGGCTGCGGTGCGTCAGAGTTCCCACCAGAAACGCCAGAGCGCCATCCACAGCGCAGATGTCTGCCTTGTTCTCTGTACAGTGTGCCGACAGGTTCCAGAGGGCGCTCAGTACGGACTTCAGAGTCGACTCCTGAAGGAGGAGAAAAACAAAAACAAAAATGAAAAAAACTGTTGATTAAAACAAAAAGACAAGCCAAACAATGGTAGAAACTGTTTTTATTACCTTCTGGACCTCGAGAGCACAGCCCATCAGTGCTCGCACGCTGCCGACCTCACGCAGCGTCTTCTTACTGTTGACATCAGCACGCCATGACAGGTTCCTCAACACACTTGCTATCACCTGAAAAACAAACACAGTTTATGTCCGGACACCAACAAATACATTTAACAAAGCCTCCGTAGAGGCTGCTGCTCAGAGTTATGGTTAGAAGGTCATTGGTGCCTGACATGGTGACAACAAAAGAACCGGATTGTGGACCACATTAGGAGGCCATGAAGGAGACGGTTGAGTACTGAAGAGGGAATCTTTTCAGACTGGTTGTCCCAGTCCTGGAGCAGCAGACAGGAATCAGAGGACAGAAGCTTCTGTGGTTGCTGAAGAGAAAACTCATGAAGAAGGACTTTCAGAAGGCCTCAGAGTTTCTGACAAACCATCAGATGACTGAGGAGGGGGAAGCAGAACACAGTCCAGACCTGGACTGTCAGATGACTGATTAGTCCTCCCCAGAGTTTACTGAGACAGTTAAAAAGCTCTGCAGTGGCACCAGGTGAAGGTTTATGATGGTGACCGCCCGGGGTATCGTGTCGGTATGGTGGCCTTAAGACTGTATCTCTGCTCTTTGTAGATGATGTGGTTCTGCTGGTTTCATCGGACCTCCAGTGAGCACTGGGACAAGTTTACAGCTGTGTGAATCAGCAGGATGAGAGTCAGCTCCTACTAGTCTGAGGTCTTGGTACTCTAATGGAAACCAGTGGACTCCTCCCTTCAGGTAGGAGTGAGTCACTACCCCAAGTAAAGGATTTCGAGGATCTCATGGTCTGGTTCACCAATGAGGATCAGATGGCGGTGAGACCAACAGGTGGACCGGAGCAGAGTCAGCAGCAATGTCGAATCTATCAGAATGTGGCGGTTCAGAGGGGGCTGATCCAGAAGGTGAAGATCTGGATTCAACAGTGGATCTCTGTTCCAGTCCTCAGCTGTGGACCTGGTCTCTAGGTAAAGACTGAAAGGATGAGTGGATCCAACGGAGGTTAAGCGGATGAAAAACACCCCATGGACACGTTAATAAGGTTAAAAACTTGATTTTCACCAGAGGGTGTTGAGTTTACCTGCTGCAGGTCTTCACTGTCAGACTTCAGCTGAGCGACCATCGCTCTCATACAGCCCTTCATGGAGCACAGCGTGGCCTGATGGGAAAAATAACAAAACGCTGTGATCTGATTGGTTACAGAGAGAGATGAGTGTTTAAAAAGGTTTAGAATTGTTCAGACATTTAAAACATACAAACAATATTGTTTGAGTTTTGCTCCAACCTTATTGGCTACATCTCCGAAGGTGAGGTTGGTGAGCGCCATGCCGGCGTATCGTCGCAGTGTGACGCTGTAATGGTCGCTGCTCAGACCGAACATCTCACAGTCCACCTGCAGCAGCTCGGCCACCGCCTGCAGACCGCCTGCAGGGACGAATAAGCCCACAGCCAGACAGACACAATCAATGACCAGCGAACCAGTCAGGAACCAGTCAGGAAAGAGTAAACCAGTCAGGAAACAGTAAACCAGCTGTTTGTCATGAGACTCACCGAGTTCATTCATGGCGTGTCGATGTTCTTCGTCGAAGGAAAGTTTCATGAGGACGCAGACGGCCGGACAGATCTGGTGCTCAACTGGAGACGGCACTGAAGACGCAACATATATTATACATTATACAATGTTTATATATATTAACACTATATATTGAAATACATTATACTATACATACATCATTTTTATATATTCAACATTTACAGCATACAGTGACAAAAACACATCACTGCAGCTAGAATATTAATAAAAGGAGAAAATATTATGTTTTTAAAGTTTTTTTCTCATATAACAAATGCAAATGTTTTGGTCAAGTGTCGTGTATGCTGACGGTCTGTCCTCCTGATTGGTCAGTGTGTGTGTGCGACATCACTCACTGGGGTTGTCCTCCTGGTCGACGCCCCTTTCGTGGTTCTCCTGCCAGCTCCAACACGCCTCGCAGTAATGACGCACCTGCTCCAAAAGGTGGAGCACTCTGATCTCACGCCGGCCTCTTTTATCGTCCGGCTGACTGTGAACGATGTTGTGCAGTGCTGCAGACGCCCGTGCACGAGCCTCTTTACTGCCACGAGAGTTACCTAGACAACAGGGGAGATGACAAAGTTACCTAGGCGACAGCAGGAATAAAAATACACAGGTACACATTTTACTTTTATAAAAACGAATGGTTACCTAGCAACAGGGAGTCCTTGTCGTTGCCGTGCAACAGCTGGATGAGCAGTGGCAGACAGCCGGATTGACGCATGGCGATGCACGAATCCTGCGAGCTTGACATGGCGAGCAGCGTCCGTGACATGTCGTCTTTATCATGAGTCCCCAGCATGGACAGAAGACTGTACACCATCTCCACCTGCAGGGGGCGACACAGAGGATAACTTTCTACAGCGTACACCATCTCCACCTGCAGGGGGCGACACAGAGGATAACTTTCTACAGCGTACACCATCTCCACATGCAGGGGGCGACACAGAGGATAACTTTCTACAGCGTAAACCATCTCCACCTGCAGGGGGCGACACAGAGGATAACTTTCTACAGCGTAAACCATCTCCACCTGCAGGGGGCGACACAGAGGATAACTTTCTACAGCATAAACCATCTCCACCTGCAGGGGGCGACACAGAGGATAACTTTCTACAGTGTACACCATCTCCACCTGCAGGGGGCAACACAGAGGTTAAACTTATACAGCGTACACCATCTCCACCTGCAGGGGGCAACAGAATGGTGTTACAAGTATTTGTAAGGGTGTAACTAGGCAGAATTTCTAACCTTGGTTCCCAGGTGGCTAGTGATTCGTCGAGGCACAGAGTAACTCGCCTCACTGGCCGGCTCGTGGTCCAATCGGCTACTGGAGCTCTGAAGAAAAAAAAAGAAAAAGATTAAAACAAGATTTAGTAGGTGGAAACCTGGTACATGGCTGGACTGAGCGTGGTCAATGAGAGTCAGTGGACATGTCTATAATGCTAACTCCTTGGTATGAAATGTTCTGTAGTGGTCCCAGTAATATTTGTTCTTAAAGTGTACTGAAGTGGCTCTGTGAGTTTGCGTGGTCTACCGAGTGGCTGACTGTTGTGGTTGTCCACTGACTTTTAGCCATTAAGTGTACATTTGAGTCAAAAGATTTTATAAATGCAGTTGGCAAGAAAAGAACTTTCATCTCCTATTTTAAGATATTTGATTTATAAGATAATAGAGATAATGGCAGTTTATTATTGAGTCAGTATCACAGACTGTAGAAAGAAGTGGGCGTAGCCTCTATTATGTCACACGTTTGTGGCCGGCCGTTCTTGGTGTTTTGGAGCCAGAAGTGACGTTATCTGGAAGAGGGTAGCGCTGCTTCTATCCTGATTGGTGGTCGTCGTGGTTACGACTTGTCAATCACAAGCTAGCCCCACCATCAGGCATACACTGCTTTATCGTCTACTTTACTCTAAACGGGACCATAATTTACTAAATGAACATCCTGCTGTAGACTTGAAACTAGCGACTGAGACCATAAACTTGTTAGAAGAATGTTTCACATGGACAT
Source organism: Lateolabrax maculatus (assembly GCA_031216445.1). Lineage (NCBI taxonomy): Eukaryota > Metazoa > Chordata > Actinopteri > Acropomatiformes > Lateolabracidae > Lateolabrax > Lateolabrax maculatus. The sequence goes on from CM062219.1 coordinate 79,099, forward strand.
TCACATCCATAAGGTTCGGTGCTTGGACCACTTTTATTTACCTTGTATATGCTTCTTTTAGGCAATATTATTAGGTAACTTCAACTGCTATGCAGATGATACTCAATTATACTTATCGATAAAGCCAGATGAAACCGATAAGTTAGCCAAGCTTCAGGAATGTATTAAGTACATAAAAGACTGGAAGACCTGCAATTTTCTGCTGTTAAACTCAGACAAAACTGAAGTTATTGTTCTGGGTCCTAAACACTTGCGAGACGCACTATCTATAGATATAGTTACTCTAGATGGCATTGTCCTGGCCTCTATTACTGCTATAAGGAGTCTAAGATTAACCTTTGATCAGGACATGTCCTTTAATACCCATATAAAACAGACTTCAAGGACTGCCTTCTTCCACTTATGTCACATTATAAAAATCAAACACATCCTGTCTCAAAAAGATGCAGAAAAACTAGTCCATGCATTTGTTACTTCTAGGTTGGATTATTGTAATTCCTTATTATCGGCTGCCCCGATAAGTCTCTAAAGACTCTCCAGCTGATCACGAATGCTGCTGCACGTGTACTGACAGGAACTAGCAAAAGAGAACATATTTCTCCGATATTAGCTTCTCTGCACTGGCTCCCTGTGAAATCTAGAATAGAATTTAAAATCTTCCTCCTCACCTACAAAGCTCTTAATGGTCAGGCACCATCATATCTTAAAGAGCTGATAGTACCGTATTACCCCACTAGAGCACTACGCTCACAGAATGCAGGGTTACTTGTGGTACCTAAAGTCTCTAAAAGTAGAACAGGAGCCAGAGCCTTCAGTTTTCAAGCTCCTCTTCTGTGGAATCAGCTCCCAGTTTGGGTTCGGGAGGCATACACCCTCTCTTCATTTAAGAGTCTGCTAAAAACGTTCCTTTTTGATAAAGCTTATAGTTAGGGCTGGCTCAGGTGAGCCCTGAACCCTCCCTTAGTTATGCTGTTATAGGCTTAGACTGCTGGGGGATTTCCTATGATGCACTGAGCTTCTCTCTTCTCCTCTCCCTCTCTATCTGTACGCATTCCTATCCCACTAATTGAGGTTACCAACTCCAATTCTTCCTGGTAGTCCTTGTGCTTTCTGTGCTTTTTTGCTTTCTCACTTTCTGCAGGTGTTTGTATCTCTGGAGCTTTAGAGTCTGGATCTGTGATTGCCGGCCGTCTACTGCCCCATGTTCCTGCTCCACACTCACTGCTGCAGTTGTTATTATTATTAGTCTGATTTGTTGTCTGTCCTCCCGCTCTCTCTCCCCTTTCAACCCAACTCAGTCGATGCAGATGTCCGCCCACCCAGAGCCTGGTTCTGCTCGAGGTTTCTACCTGTTATAGGGAGTTTTTCCTCGCCACTGTTGCCAAGTGCTGCTCATGGTGGAACTGTTGGGTCTGTAAATAAAATTTTAAAGAGTATGGTCTAGACCTGCTCTATGTGAAAAGCATCTTGAGATAACATTTGTTATGATTTGGAGCTATACAAATAAGATTGACTTGACAATTGACTTTACTGAGGTAATAAATCAGGTGAGAAGTCATTTTCTCATTGACTTCAAAACAATTGGACTTCTTTTTGCAGCCAGTGGAGTCGCCCCCTGTTGGCCGTTAGAGAGATGCAGGTTTAAGGCACTTCAGCATTGGCTTCATTTTCAGACCCGGATGCTGCCACTTGGTCAGTATATTATACAGTTTATAAAAAATTGATATGTATGAGAATACAGTATGTAAAGGTTAAAGTACTTTTCAGGTTTTTATTGGAACATGTATTAAAGATATACGTGATATAATAGGTGTGTAAAATTATCAACATGTTAGGATGATGCCATTATCTTGGTGCTGAGTTAACCAGCTGGGTTCAGTTTGTTCCCCAGGTTGCTCCCTTGTTATTTTTGGGGGTTCAGTACTTTGCGGTGCTCATTTACTTCACATGGAAAGAGGTCATGAAGACAGAGTTTAGTTTATTAATTCTTTCCTTTTGCTTTTAATTGGTTCTTTCTGCTGAAAATGTTGGAATTTGCCGTTGATTGGTTTAGTTGATGGTGTACTAATATGGAGTAAGGTTCTGTAGTTTAAAGCATCCATGGGAAGTCTCAGGTCTTTAATCTTTGTCTTGAGGTTTTCAGTGCAGCTTCATGGCACACAACAGCTCCATTGTCCGCCTCTTGTGATTCTCACGTGCCGATTCATTTTTAAAGAGCAATTGCCAATGGGGAAATTCCAACACTCAGCCAACCAGTACTGTAACTTCATCACTCAGTGACAGACAGACTTTCGCATTTGTATTGCTGGCCCCTCTTTGCTGCAGTCCAGCCAAAACAAACAAGAAATAATACAGTAAAGTGAAAGTAAAGAAAGCAAAGAAAAATGAAGGAAATGACACTCACCTGAGCTCCGGCCAATCCGCTGCTGTCGCTCGCCCTCTGAGCTTCCTCCACCTGGTGAGAGAGAGAGCAGAAAAAATAAATATCAATCTGTAAAAACTCAAACGATTTCACAAAGACAAGAAATTAAAACAAGGTTCAACTTTAGACTTTCATACTTAAACTACATTTAAGTATGAAGAAACAACACAAGTTTACACTGTATTTACACACACACACACACACACAACAAAAAAACACACACTGTACTAACACGCACTGCTGTTGTGTATAAAACAGATTTTAACAGGTAAAATGTTTCCTGTTGAGGTGTGAAAGTTGTTGAGGCTGTAACCTTCCTCACGTGAAAACACATGAAGTGAAGAGGAGGCTGTAACCTTCATCACATGAACACATGAAGCGATGAGGAAGCTGTAACCTTCTTCACATGAACACATTAAACTAACAGAAATATCTGATTGGTTTTCCATTGTTAGAGCTTTGACTGGAGCTCTTTTAATGAAGTTGTCTCATTGTGTCTTCTTCTGTAGTGGATTAATGGCGCCTCCATCAACCAGTGAACTCATATTCACACAACAGGAGTGGATGGCAATTAAATCTGAGCTTCCTGATGTGATCAGTTGTTCTGTTGCAGTCAGATGTGTTACTGTAAATACATCAGCACATTTATATTCCAGGTTACCTGCAGGCGAGCTCCCAGTCTTAGGATGTCTTTCTCTATCTGCTGAATACGAGACACACGAGCCTGAAAAGAGAGAGAGAGAGAGAGAGAGAGAGAGAGAGAGAGAGAGAGAGAGAGAGAGAGAGAGAGAGAGACACACACATTAAAGAAGTCTAAAATGGTCTCTAATCACAGCAAAGAGTTTAGAGCAGTTCTCCTTGTGGTCCAGTAGTGAACATTTCTTCAGCGCGACCTATTGATCTATCAGTAAACTCTGCTATTGGGCTGCGTTCAGTCTGTATCATCATGTGACACACTAACCTCTCCCAACACACACACCTGCAGTCAGCACCTGCTGGACATTTATAATGAGGACTTCCTGACACTCACACAAACACTGACATCACTTCCTGTTTACTTTCAGTGTCACTGTATCAAACATTCACACAATGGAAGGAAGTGATTTAAGTGTAGTGGTCTCGACCACAGGAAGTCTTTAATGAGCATGCTCTGTTAAGTGTGAGGACTGAATGAGATGCCATGTTTGACTGCAGCATCCATTTCATTAATACAATTCTACAATGCAATGTGTCACATGCTGCAGATGTGTAAATGACATGTGACTCTACAGCTGTTAGTCACAACATTGCTGAGTGACTTCCATCTGAATACAACATGTCTGCTGGGGTAAAACCAGTTTACGGACTTGTTACTACCAGCAGCTGGACTGTTGTGGAGCAGCAGGCCGTGGTGCATTATAGGATACATTGAGCTCAGAACAACACTTGTGACGTCAGGAGAGTAGGTTTATGGAGGTGATGTCATACCTGAGCTCTCCTCTCCATCTCCTGACAGGAGCCCAGCTGTTCCTCCATCGCTGAGCGGATTTGACGAGCCTCAAACTCCAGCTGACGACGACTCATGTCCGTCTGCAGAGTGAACTACAAACACAAAGACTACAATTTATAGTTGTGTTCAAAATAATAGCAGTGTGTTTATAAAAGTGAGTAAAGCCCAAAATCCTTATAATAGCTTTTATTTCCATACACTGAAATGCATTGGGAACACTGCACATTCTATTCCAAATCAAAACATGAAGAAACATTTCTCAAATTTGTTATTACTTTACAAAAAGTGAAGAAAAAGGAATATTAGGCTGTTCAAAAAAATAGCAGTGTCTGCATTTGTCTTTACAAACTCAAACATTTACTGTATAAACTGAAAAATGCTTTAAGATTTAGCTTTCCTGTGAATCACTGAACTAATATTTAGTTATATAACCACTGTTTCTGAGAACTGCTTCACATCTGTGTTGCATGAAGTCAACCAACTTCTGGTACCTGTGAACAGGTATTCCAGCACAGGATGATTGGACTACATTTCACAATTCCTCTGCATTTCATGGTTTTGCCTCAGAAACAGCAATCTTGATGTCACCCCACAAGTTTTCTATTTGATTAAGGTAACCGAGGATTGGGCTGGCCACTCCATAACATTAATCTTGTTGGTCTGGAACCAAGATGCTGCTCGCTTACTGGTGTGTTTGGGGTCGTTGTATTGTTGAAACACCCATTTCAATGACATTTCCTTTATGGCATAAGGCAACATGACCAGTATTTTGATGATCGTTTTCCATTTTTTTCAACGTCTTCCTGTTTTTGGTTGCCATTTCAAAGCATTTGATATCATTTTAGCTGAGCAGCCTATCATTTTCTACACTTCTTTATATGTTTTCTCCTCTTCAATCAACTTTTTAATCAAAGTACGCTGTTCTTCTGAACAATGTCTGGAACAACCCATTGTACTATAACCAGCATGTACAACATTTGCTGCCATTGTCCTTAAATAAGAGCCACCTGTTTGACACCAGTTTTTTCACAGAATGACTGACCTCACTAATTGAACCCACTGCTATTATTTTGAACACGCCCCTTTCAATTAATGATTCAATTTCACAGAATCAGCAGCATGCATGTCATGACTGTTGGGTCTGTTGGTTTTCTATTACTCTGCTACACCTACTAGTACATTATTTGCCATGTAGAAATATAATTTCTACCAAAAACAGTGATTGATCTTGTTAGTGATGTTGGTATGCTATTATTTTGAACGCAACTGTAAATCACCTGGTCCAATCATCAGCTGATATTTACTTTGTATGACTGGTTCAAACATCCAGGGTACATGAGTTCACTTTCACCATAGCAACAGCAGCCGAGGCTCATGGTTATATTTTGAAACTGACTTGTCAGAACATAAACCTGTATGATGGTTACACAGTTTCTGATTGTTTAGGTAAACAAAAAGTTAAGTAAACTTTAACTTTGAGTGAAAGTACTTCAGGTACTCTGAGAACTTCCAGTGAAAAGTATTTGAATAAAAACAGTGAGTTACGTTTTCAGTGAGCGGCAGACTGTCGATCCTCTTGGTGAGATTCTGTAGCTGAGCGTAGTACCAGTCTTTCTCCTTCTCCTCCTTCTCCAGCTCAGCCAATAAGAGAGACCTATCAGGGCGCAGCAGTCAATCACAGAACAGAACAAACATACAAAGGAGCCAACCAAAGAAACAGACACACACAGAGGGAAAATTACAAATCTGCCAAAAATTACCTTGTCACTACCTAACATAAGCTCTACCATTAGTAGTGGTCCAGTAGTGGTAATACTCTCATTACTACTGTCAGTACTTTCAGTGGTACCTCTCTTTCTCCAGCTCTTCCAGGCAGCGGTCGTGGCTGTCTCTGCCCGCAGACGGCAGCCCTCTCCTGGGGAAGGCAGCGGTCGTCGGAGCTCCAGAGCCTCCAGCTGCCCCTCCAGGAGCTCCAGAACCAGAAGAGGTCGAGCTGGAGGAGGACGAGTGGGGCAGAGGAGGCCTTGACCTGGGCTTAAAACCTGCAGAGTCCAGGCTCATTTCTGGATGAGGAGAGACACGGACGTCAGATTACAGTGTGAGTATGTGTGTGTGTATATGTTTGTGTATACTGTGTGTATACTGTGTGTGTATGTATACTATGTGTATGAGGTGTGTGTGTGTGTGTGTGTGTGTGTACTGTGTGTATACTATTGTATTACAATTATTGTAATGATTTAAATATATTTTTGGGGCATCAGAAAACGTTTTGAGTTCAAGGGCTGAGAAATTTTTTAGGTAACGTTAACACTGTGCTACATTACAGAGAAACACAAAACTGTAATAATGAACCTTTAAAATATAAAGTTTACAAGCGCACGCACAAAGCGAGCTGCCTATTAGCGACACAAGCAGAAGCTATAATGATTCTGAATGTTCAGACTTGTCATGTGACGTTCTCGGGGTCGTCCTTCACCCTATAAAATGATCCCGCACTTTGGACTTCCTGCCCAACACAGAATTATCTGTAAATAACAATCTAACAACCACCGGACCTGGCCAGGTAAGCGCTAATGTCTGACCATGACTGACTGAGTGACTGACTTTCTGTGTCCGTCCTTTCAAATTAAAGGCCCTCTAGAGGGACCCTCTACTGGAGATCCCCAATTCAGTTTAAACCAACGAAAACTTGGTCGACTACAATTTGGTAGACTATTGGGGGGCAGCCCTAGTGTATACTCTACACAAACACACACACACACACACACACACACACACACACACACTAGGATTGAGCAATATGTTAGAACTTTCCAACCAACCACTGTCAGCACAATGACAGGCGTTTGCTGACATATTAGTGGAGGTGCGTGTTAAAATATTCGGGCTCTACATGCTGCGTTTCCCCTGTTGCCTTCCTGTCATTAGCTCGATGAACAAGAGTCCATCGCTGAGTAGCAGCTCTCACTCGTTCTTTGGAGGCAGACCATTAAATTAGCAAAATAAAATGAATACAAAAATAAATAAAAAATATCACCCCCCCCCCCCCAAAAAAAAACAACTGCTGATAGCCGATAAATTCGTCCAATAGCCCAGCCCTTAAATATACTGAGTGTATATACAGTATACTGTGTGTGTTTGTTTTGTTCACCCTTCAGTCTCTCGATGAGCTCCAGCTGAGAGCCGGACGTCTCTCCAGACTCTTCTTCTATTGTGCCCTGCAGCTGCTTCAGAACTTCCTGTTTTACATGAGTGGAGAAAATAGAAGTGGTACAGAGTTACATCACAGTGCACCGCTGTCTGCCATAGTGTGTTTTCTGGTGTGACCACAGGGTGATGCCAGAGACATGTTCAGGATATTATACTGTGATCCATCAACACAAATATTCATTATATTAATGCATCACTACTAGTAATGAGGTTGACAGACAGACTGAGAACAAACAGATTTAAACCACTGACTGCCTCTCTCTCTACCTCCCTGTGTCTGTCTGTGTCACTCACCACGATGAAACGACAGCGTTCAAACAGCGACATGATGGGAACTAACAACACTCGGACTGTCCGTGTGTTTCTGCTCATCGATAGAAAACAGGAAACAGGAAATAGGAAGTGAGTGTGTGTGAGAGGGAGGACGGGACATAAAGAACAAGAAAACCAAGAACAAGTGAAAAACAACAAATTCAAAATAAGACAATTAAAACTGAGGAAAAATTAATTCAAACAAAAAAGAAAAATCAGGAATAATAAAAGAAATTAAATTTGGAAAAGAAGGAAATAAAAACAAATAAAACTGAAAGAAACGGGAAACTAAAAAAAACAATTACAATAGAAAATATAAAATTAAAATATAAAAAATGCAAGGATGGAAGAATCAGGAAAAAATAATGAGAGAAATAGAAAAATTAAAGTAATAAAAGAAAAAAACATAAAAACAGACTAAATGAGGAAGAAGAAAAAAATAAGAACAAAGAAGATATAAGAAGAGGGAAAAACAACATGGGACAAAAAACTAGCAGAGAGGACAGACAGCTCACTCTGAAAGGTTTCCTGGGTCCTCTGTCTCAAAGATCCTCTAACACACACAGATAACTGACTTTGAACAACAACAAGAAGATTATTCTGAAGCTCAGAGAAGCACATGATTGGTGGACAAATACCATAGGCCATTCTGGGCTAAAGATAGAGAGACAATAACTTTATCTAACTATCTATCTATCTATCTATCTATCTATCTGTGTGTGTGTGTGTGTGTGTGTGTGTGTGTGTGTGTGTGTGTATGAGAGCTAGAGAGGAAACCAAATGATTAACCAACAGAAAGAAAACTAGATGACATACTAGAAGGAAACCACTAAAACACAGAGCAAAGTCACATGTTATCTGAGCCTAAAGAGAAACCATGTGACTGGCATCACAAGTCCAGAATCATCATCATCATCATCCTCCTCCTCCTCCTCCAGCGTCAGAGGTCCAGAATGAAGAGAAGCCTTGACTGTGTCCAGACTCAGGGAACACAGTCTGGCTGTAGAGAAAGGCCGTCACAGACAAGGAAGAAGAGTCAGAGCTACTCTTCCTCACCTCATGCCCCAAACACCAAGTTCTGAGAAACCAACATTTCCCCAACATCATTCAAATATACCTGCATTTGAAAACAGAGCAGACAGAGAGAAACTCCATATTTACTCTGGGAAATTCCAGAGTCAGTTGATGTCCTGACAGGAGGACAGCCAGAGGAACCTGAGAAACATAATTACCGATCTCTGTAACTATTTAATTTCTAATCTTTTATCTGTATATCAGTCAGCCTGGTTAATCGGCCTTTAGTTGATCTGGTTTATTTAAACCCAACTAATAGACATATGATCTTTAAAGAATTGAGTGATACACTTTCCTGTTATAACTTAGTTATATGTTGCTATATCATTTCGTTATTGTAAATCTGACTTTAATTACTTGAATAATTCCATAGAACGACTGAAACGGATACGGTGTGGTGGAGGTCACACACACACACACACACACACACACACACACACACACACACACACACCAACATCAACGCACGTATACAATCAAACAAACTCATGTTTCATGTTTTCTGCCATTTTCTTATTTTCTTTTTTCTTAATTTTAATTTATAATTGGAGCACACCCTTTTGAAAATGGGGACCACCATCACCACAGTCATGGGAGTTTGCCCATCCAGTCCATAAGTGTTTTGTGGACTTGGAGAAGGCTTACGATTGTGTCCCCTGGGGAATCCTGTGGGGGGTACTGTGGGAGTATGGGGTACCAGGGCTGTTGCTACGAGCCATCCAGTCCTTGTACAACCAAAGCGAGAGTTGTGTCCGTATACTCGGCACAAAGTCAGGCATGTTTTCAGCGAGTGTTGGGCTCCGCCAAGGCTGCCCTTGTCACCGATCCTGTTTGTGGTGTTCATGGACAGGATCTCAAGGCGCAGTCGAGGTGAGGAGTGTGTCCAGTTTGGGGACCTCAGGATTGGATCTCTGCTTTTTGCAGATGATGTGGTTCTGTTGGCTTCATCAGACCGTGATCTCCAGCAAGCACTGGAGTGGTTTGCATCTGAGAGTGAAGCGGTCAGGATGAGAGTCAGCACCGCCAAGTCTGAGGCCATGGTTCTCTGCTGGAAAACAGTGAATTGCTCCCTCCAGGTTGGGAATGAGTTACTGCCCAAAATGAAGGAGTTCAAGTAGCTCAAACATTTCCAAACTCAGGGAAATATTATTGAAGCCTATAGAGGAATATATTCACATGTCAATGTAAACTTGAAAATGAAAATGTAATTGCACAATGGCATTATAATCCTCCACATATGTAATTGTTATTTGAGTGAAAATTAAAATGCAACAATGCAATAAGCATTTCACATACAGGTATGGGTATTCTATGACCATATTAAAATGAAAATGGAAAAGCTGTTTGACATTCATTTTCAAAGTCGTACCACGCTGTACAGTGGACAATATTCAAATGCAATAAGCACAACAGCGCCCCCAGTTGCAGTACCATTGACTTTCATTTTTAAAAGACTTAACCTGCTCTACAACGAACAATATTCAAATGTCCACGGCCGAGTGCTCTCTGTTGGCTTTCCTCCAGTGTCCACACACCCTGGATGTGAAGCTGAAAACGTGAGATATATAGTAGCGGTCGCTTAAGCCGGGATGCCAGAGTTTAGAGCCAGCAACCACCTACAAAGGAACTGGTATATGAACCAATCCCTTCAACTACACACACACACACAAGCCAGTACCCACAAATACATTGACAAGCAAAAAATACGACACAGCAATATACAAAGTTCCCCACAGTGTGTTATAGAGGCAACAGAAAACCACATACAGTACAACACTCAGTTCAACACAACCCCGAGTCAGTTTCTCAGTCGTACAGTCAGTGACCCTACAAAAAGTTCTCCTTTGTTTCCCAGCTACTCTGCTAAACTTTAGTTTCCTAAATTCTAGTTACACCTCTCATCCAAGTAGCAGCTCTGTAATGTTCTGGTGTTACCTCCTGTACTCTGGGCCAGTCGAGGTGGCAAGCTCCCGGGAATAGACGGCCAAGGCAATAAACGGATGCTTTGAGGGGTAAATGGCGTGGTGGGGAAATGAAGAGCAGGCTGACCCAGACTGTAAGGACTGACGACCAAGCTGCCAGGGGACAGACACTCAGATGGACTAACCACTTCATTGTGTTTCTTTGCTTTTTCTCTCCGTCATTAATTCCTCTAGGGGTATGTGTGTGTGACATAGGTGTGTCTTTTAGATTTAGAATTAGATTTTAACAATACGGTGATGATACTGACAACCGTGATCATTTTGGTCACTGTAATCGTGATGTGAAATGTTCATACCGTTACATCTCTACTGCCTTCAAAACTGTCTTTACAGGAGTATCCTATCTAAAAGCCAGTGTTTCTGTTTTGCCTTAAACAAGACAGAGTTTGTAATCTGTTTAATGCTATTATGAAGCACCAGAGTACCTGAAAGCACTTTATCCATCTTCACACTGTTCCTTACAAGCGTCAGATTTGCTACACTGGATGGTGTTGTACACCTGACTCTCTCTGACCTGCAGGAAAAAGTTTAATAAGTAAATTGGGGCAACACCATTTATAATTTTGTGAACCTGACAGAGTTATAACTGTGTCACTCTGGAATCCACAAGGAGCCAGTTTAGCTGCATGAACTGGTTCCTCCCTTTCTGCTCTCGTTGGCCGAGACCTAAGACCATGAAATTTTATATTCTTTCAGGTTTGGAAGAATACAGTACCAGGTTGTGCTACTGTAATCGAAGTGGCACTGGATTAAGCTGGATGCTACGAGTTTCCGACTTTGCCTGTCCACAAACCCCTATGCTTTGCGTTCTCCCGCACGGCACAGATGCAACCTTCATGAAGTACAAACAAACAGGTTCCGATATTAACAAATGGGGAGTACATCTCGTAAGGCTATGTGCCACAGTAGCGGGTTAACGCATTTTTACACTCATTAAACAGAGTAGGGAAACAGACCATCTCAAGCGCTCCTAGTTTCACACCACTGTTTACAGTACGGGACATCAGCTACTCCACTACACTTTCACGTGCTGCCGGTCTGTTCAGATCTCCTTATGGTCCAGCTGTCCTAAGCCGTGGTGCTGTGGCCCCAGGAGCAAAGACGAGGGTGAACACGGTAGAGACTGAGGAGTCTGATGAGGTCTAACCTGATTAAAATGATCATGCATCCAATAGGTTTACAAAACCTTTACTTTAATGTTTGATCCTTAAGCACATTTAATAGCAAATTCTTAAGTAGAATTTTGAAATTGAGACTTCTTGAGTTGTATTCAGGCTTAAATTGATTAACTGTTGATCCATTTATTAAAATACCTTTACTTCCAATTTTGCTATGGCCTCTTCTTTAAGTTTGTATTCAACACTTACACCTAACCCTAACCCTCAATGAAATGTACTGAAATAAATGTAAATGTGACCCAAAAAGGCAATTTGTTAATTTGGCTGAAAAATATATGGTCGGTCGGTGAGCCAAAAGGTTAATTTTGGACATGCAACCCAACATGGAGGAGAGTGAACGTGGCACAGAACGTTGTCATTCTGAACAGTTGAAGGACAGCGACCAGCCACCAGTCTGTGAGCCCAGTCCCGAATGACAGGCACAGAGAGGACCGGTAAAAACTACATCGATTTTTTGACAGCTCACCACTGCAGAAGCACACTAAGATTTGTCCCGGTGTGCCTGATGGCCAGTACACCACTGGCACTCATGGACAGACTATCTGAGTTCTGATCTGGTGTTAAACTGCTGTTAGTACTCAGGTCAGTATTATAGTAGTATTATGAGTACTGACCTTCATGTTGGAGGCTTCAGTCTCCAGTTTGGTCAGGTGGTTGGAGTTGTCCTGCAGCTCCTGTCGCAGGTTGGAGTTCTCCATCTTTAACACCTCCACCTGTCTCAGCAGCTGGTCATATGACGCTGCCGCCATGTTGGAGGACCCACGTCTGACCTGAACAGAACAAACCAGGAACTGTCACACTATGGTACTGTAGTACTGAGCTGCAGGAAGTACACAGGGAAACATGTAATGTAAAGACTGTTTTAACTCTAACACTGATGTGGTCCTCAGAGTTTGTGTCAGGGTTCAGGATCAGTGACTATTGTTATGGAGGCTGCTGAGGAACAAACCAGTGAGAGCAGGTGCAACTGTACTGCATCAACAGGTACTATAGTACAACTGTACCGCATCAGGTACTGCAGTGTAATGCCTCTTTTCCACTGCATGGTACGGCTCGACTTGACTTGTAGGTGTAACATTGAGGATAGTACATGGTATCAGGTACTTTTTTGGTATCAGCCCTATACAAATAGCACCCACATTTTTTTAAATGGCAGCCTGTGAAAAACCACACCATGGTCAACTGACGAAGTGCAGATGTTTCTCTGTTTGGTTGCTAATGAAAGGATCCAGCGAGAGCCGGATGGAGCAACGTGCAATAAGATTGTTCCTGCTAAGAACCTTGCTTACATTGAGGGAGTTCACCGCCAGGTACTATGGGGTAACTGTACACCGCCAAGTACTGCGGGGTAACTGTACACCGCCAGGTACTGCGGGGTAACTGTACACCGCCAGGTAATACGGGGTAACTGTACACCGCCAAGTACTGCGGGGTAACTGTACACCGCCAGGTAATGCGGGGTAACTGTACACCGCCAAGTACTGCGGGGTAACTGTACACCGCCAAGTACTGCGGGGTAACTGTACACCGCCAAGTACTGCGGGGTAACTGTACACCGCCAGGTTATAGGAGGTAACTGTACACCGCCAGGTAATAGGAGGTAACTGTACACCGCCAAGTACTGCGGGGTAACTGTACACCGCCAAGTACTGCGGGGTAACTGTACACCGCCAAGTACTGCGGGGTAACTGTACACCGCCAAGTACTGCGGGGTAACTGTACACCGCCAGGTAATAGGAGGTAACTGTACACCGCCAGGTAATACGGGGTAACTGTACACCGCCAGGTACTGTGGGGTAACTGCAGTACATCAGGTACTGTGGGGTAACTGTAGTACATCAGGTACTGTGGGGTAACTCTACACCGCCAAGTACTGCGGGGTAACTGTACAGTAAACACAAAATTGGTGAAACATCTTTAAATTTATTATAAATGTCTAACACATTTAAAGAGGGTAACATATTCATATTTTTTGCATGTGCTTTCTTTAATAGGGATATAATAACAGATGTCGTTATTGTTGCACTGTGAATGTTTTAAATTAAATTCCACGTAGAAACAACAGAGCTGGATGTGTGTGTGCGTATCATGTGATATTTCCGCTGTTACAAACACTGATGTCATGGTCTGATTGTCACATGATTCACCAGCTGATCACAAAAACACATTCTAGTACTGAACAGTGTGAGCAGCGCGCTCAACAGGCGGACGTGTTCTTCACACATCAGAAACAATAAATTATTAATTAAATCAATTCACATAAGAACCGCGATTCTTATCTCTTAAGATTCTGAAACGATTCACAAATGTCAAAAAATCAATTTTCTAAACTTTAACTTTAAGTCATCTCAATTGCCAGTTATGTTTCATACTGTATTTCAGTGGTTTAAGGACACCAGTGAATGGTTTGGCACACATTATACAGGAGCATGGAACAGTCCCCCATTTTCTGTTCATTCAATCGAGAATTGGAGAAAGATTCACACACCTAAGTTAAAGTGTCTTTGATGTATGTTTAAATAATAACTGACAAAGTGTTGGTGTCTCTGGTGGGTAATGATCAGCTTAACCTGCAGCTTCCTCTGGCTATACGTAGCTTTAGAGTGAGTTATTTTCATTTGTTAATGATATTATCCGTTATGTTCCTATTCCGTAGCTTCCTCTTGCTCTAAAATATTATTGAAGTGTTTTTTTTTTGTTTGTTTTGTTTTTTTGCGCAATATAATTTTAATATGTTAAAATGTTAATTGGTTCTTCTTTTAGGGAAAATACATTGTCCAGTTTGTTTAAAACTGACGCAATATCGGATTCCACATCAGCGGCAGCTATCTCCTTTGTTTACGAAAATGCCCCAGCGGTGCTCCTCTCTGTCACTCATGGCATCAAACCCACCCCATATTAGATAAAAGGTTGTGACTGGCTCACCACTGGAGATGTAACGGTTTGAAAATTTCATATCACGCTTATAATGCCCAAATGATCACGGTTATTAGTATCATGCAATGACCCCATTCATAATTGAGATTAATATAAATGAGTCTTAAGAAGAATGAGATTTAATTGCAATGAGCCCAACAATTGACATAAATAAAGAGGACTCTTGTAGCGGAGTCTATGGATATTTTCCTGTTTTTTTACTTTTAAAACCAATTTGAAGACTGCAAAGTTTTAAGTGAACTACATATGTTGGTTGGGTGAATAAACATGAATATGTTATTGTGCACACATGACGCATTCAGCAGCAGAACAACGTAGTGTTTTTATAAGAATAGGTAACACTGAAAACTCCAGTTGACAAGCACCTTGTAATTATTTCACTAAACAGATAACATAACAAGTTAGAGAGACAGGGCCAAAAATTAAAAAAAAAAAATAATTCCACAACCTGCAGCCAGGGATGCGTGGACCCTGGAGAAAGCCGACAGAGAGGACTCGACCGCGGACATTTGAAGCAGGACGGGCCTGCAGTACACTAGCAGAAACATTAAATACTGCTACTATACTACTACTACTACTACTACTGTGATCCAATAATCACAGCATAAATTATTGATACCAATACATCCCTGATACACTGTACTACTGCAGTACTAACACACTGTACTACTGCAATACTAACACACTGTACTACTGCAATACTAACACTGTACTACTGCAGTACTAACACACTGTACTACTGCAATACTAACACTTTACTACTGCAGTACTAACACACTTTACTACTGCAGTACTAACACACTGTACTACTGCAGTACTAACACACTGTACTACTGCAGTACTAACACACTGTACTACTGCAGTACTAACACACTGTACTACTGCAGTACTAACACACTGTACTACTGCAATACTAACACTGTACTACTGCAGTACTAACACACTGTACTACTGCAATACTAACACACTTTACTACTGCAGTACTAACACACTTTACTACTGCAGTACTAACACACTTTACTACTGCAATACTAACACTGTACTACTGCAATACTAACACACTGTACTACTGCAGTACTGACACACTGTACTACTGCAGTACTGACACACTGTACTACTGCAATACTAACACACTGTACTACTGCAGTACTAACACACTTTACTACTGCAGTACTAACACACTTTACTACTGCAGTACTAACACACTGTACTACTGCAGTACTAACACACTTTACTACTGCAGTACTAACACTGTACTACTGCAATACTAACACTGTACTACTGCAATACTAACACACTGTACTACTGCAATACTAACACACTGTACTACTGCAGTACTAACACACTGTACTACTGCAGTACTAACACACTGTACTACTGCAATACTAACACAGTACTACTGCAATACTAACACTGTACTACTGCAATACTAACACTGTACTACTGCAATACTAACACACTGTACTACTGCAATACTAACACTGTACTACTGCAGTACTGACACACTGTACTACTGCAATACTATACTAACACACTGTACTACTGCAGTACTAACACACTTTACTACTGCAGTACTAACACACTTTACTCCTGCAGTACTAACACACTGTACTACTGCAGTACTAACACACTGTACTACATGTCAGTTAGAAAGAACTACAACTACCACACATCCTCACATCTTCCTGTTTAACAGTTTGCGCATCATCAATTATGAATGGAAAATATTGTGATGGTCAATACAGTGATCAGTCTGATACTGGCTCAGGCAGAATAAAGGACTTCTTCTATCATTTTATTTTGTATTTCCTCCCTCGGTCTCCTTCCCCCATCACTGGTCGGCCATTTTCTGTCCCTCCTCTCACCTCCCTCCATCAGCCCCACATCCTCCCTCTTTCTCTCCCTCCATCACAGGAAACACACAAAATAAGTTCAATCCACCAAAGAAAAACAGACCAGAGAACAACAGACAATGAAAAAAGGAAAACACGACCTCCCCCTCTTCCTCTCTCCCTCCATCCTTCACCCCACCCACCCCCTCTCTCAATAATCCATCTGACACAACATAACAACAAACACAGAAGCAATGAATGAAGGATGAATAACGGATGAATAACGGCTGAAGAGACTGAGGATAAAGAAAGAGAAAATGGCAGCTCACCCCATCGCTGTAGCCTCCATCACCCTCCCTCTCTCTCTCTCTCTCTCTGTCTGACAGAGGGCAGTCAGCTGGGTGAGCAAGCAACCAATCAGGAGCAGAGACGGGGGGGGGGGGGGGGGGGGGGCTGCCTCTCCCTCCTGCTCCCAGCATGCTTTGCAGCAGCTGCTGCTGCAGGCAGACTGACCAGGTTATTGAGACACACACACACACAGTATAATCAAACACACACTGCAGTGTGATCAATACTGGACTCTTCTTCATGTGTATTAATGTTAGTTTAGCTCAGCAGCTTCGGATCTCCACATTCATGGATTCACATTAAACCTGGAACGATTGTTGTCATTATTGATTACCCTGAGGATTATGTTATTAAAAAGCCCCAGAACATCAACAGCTTAGGCTAAAAACTCAGAAGCTCACCCTCACACAGCTAACAGGAGCTAACAGAACAGGAGCTAACAGAACAGGAGCTAACTGGAGCTATCACAATCTGACAATAATCAATACACATGACTCATCTGTTCTCATGTCTCTGATCATATCAATCAATGTGAAAACTCTCTCCATTCAGTCTGAATGTCTCTTGCCCTCTCTTACTTAGCACAATAGCAAAGACTTAATAAAACAGTCACATCTTCACTGAGCTGTCAGCCAATCAGACGCCAGGATTTACAGGCCGCGCACACACACACACACACACACACACACACACACACAGGAATGTTGACTCAAGTGATTAATTTAGTTTAATCAAAATATCTTCTGTTCATTGTATAATCAATTAAATAAACTTTAAGTGGACTGATGTTTAATGACCTGGATTCAGGGAATGTTTAATCAATTTCAGTTCATGGTGCTGTTGACATTTTTTTGCCACCAATCCTGATTGCTGATCGTCTATGAGCCATATTGGCTGATACCGATCGTTATTTTTGTTTTGTTATAGCAGCTGATATATCAGCATTATACATGTGTTATACAGTAGGGCAGTTTGATTGGTTTGCAGTGTGTTGGGAACTCCATCAGGTGGCAGCGTAACCTCGGCTGTAAATGCTCATCAGCAATGTTTTTGGAACCATTGAGCATCCAACTAGATAAATGAGATTTGGATTATACTGCACGAGAAGTTTGAGTGTTTTTTAACTGATGTTTTGATATAGTTTTACTATTTTAAAAACAGGAGTACCATTAACTTCAACAAGTCTGGATAGCATGTTTTGGATTCACTCTTACTGCATGTAGAGGCATGCAAGGAAGCCAAACTGCAGGGGATGACAAGCAACCACCATGACATCGCCAGGTCATTGTTTTGCACACAGCCTGGAATATATAATATTTATGTTGTTTCGTAGCATACATATAGCATTCAACATAGTCATCCCATATGTGTCTGGGGTATCTGAAAAACTCAGGAGGATCTTTAACAAACACCGTATCCCTGTGTATTTCAAACCCAGCAACACACTCAGACAGAGACTGGTACATCCCAAAGACCGAACACCACACACCCAAAAAAGCAATCTGGTGTATGCAGTCCAGTGCAACGAGGAATGCAACAACCTCTACATTGGCGAAACAAAACAACCATTACATAGACGCATGGCCCAACACAGGAGGGCTAACTCCTCAGGCCTAGACTCTGCTGTCTATGTACACCTCAAGGAGAAAGCTCACTCATTCGAGGACAACAATGTTCACATCTTGGACAGAGAGGATAGATGGTTTGAAAGAGGAGTAAAAGAAGCCATCTATGCACAAGTGGAAAAACCATCTCTCAACAGAGGAGGAGGTCTGTGACACCACCTATCTCCAATTTACAATGCTGTCCTTTCATCTCTTCCCAGGAGATTCAACAACTTAGCCTCTAAGAACAACAGCCGTTCACTAATGGCCTCATGTGACTCCAACCACTGTCGTTATAACACAACAGAGCACTAACGAAATCGAAACCAACTCAACGACGGTCACTTTAACGACTGGCGTTGGCACATGGAGCACTAACTATCCAATGACATCATTGACCTTGTGAACGCCTCCACAGAGGTTAAATACCTGCATCTCCACACCAGCTAGTCAGACTAGTCCCAGCCGAGTCAGACGAGCATGAACTGATGGATAGTACTTGGATGAGAGGTGAAACATCTTCAAAGACATATAACCAAGTCCAGTTGCGTTCGATTCAATTTCCTTGATATGTAACTGTGTGTGTTACTGTTACTATGTTACTGTGTATTACTGTGTGTTACTGTTACTATGTTACTGTATGTTACTGTGTGCGTTACTGTGGTGTTACTATGTTACTATGTTTCTGCGTGTTACTATGTTACTATGTTACTGTGTGTTACTGTGTATTATTGTGTGCGTGTGTGTTACTTCAGCACCCCCTGTTGGCGATACTGAGGCTGCAGCATCCAAATCACTTTCCACTCTTTGGAGATTGGGCTTTGTCTATATGGGTTATGGAGGCCAACTTATGTTTCTATTCTTGTTTGTTTTTAGTCTGGTCTGTGTACATCTTGGATGTGTTTATTCTTTTGGGCCCCTCTCTATAAAGCACTGCACCTGGGAAAGTGCATATATTTGTTTAAGTCTTTATAGAGAGGGGCCGAAAAGATTAAAACGTGCATCTCCCGGTTCCAAAATCAAAAACAAATTTGGGCTGAGTTTTGTTTGTTCATAGCCAACCTAGACAGGAAAAACAAATAACAGAAATGCAACAATGCGGCCGCTGTGAGACATTGTTTACTGTTGCAATGATGTTCAGCACCACTGACGGCGTACGAACGGCCATAGTGTCAAGTCGCGGCCGCACAGAGAACTGGACTGGGTTAACGTTAACGTTATGCTGGTATGGCAGAGGTCTGGAGCTCTGGAAAAAGTGCCAACCTTAGTTTCTAGGTGAAAACACAACACCAAAGAGAAACAGACTTAACGTACATGTGTTCTGAGAGCTCCAGGTGAACTTGTGGAACTCCTCGCGGCAGGTGTTCGGTGCTTCCGACCTCGGTTCCTGGACAGTGACTCTCTCTCCTCAGTATGCAGATTATATGTAAATCACACTCTCCTTGCCTCCTCCACGCCAAAATAGTGACACATAGTTAAAACCCAAAACCACTAGCCTGAGTTAGGGTTAGGGACTTCCTTGGTACTGGAAGCGCAGTTGTGTCAGGGGAGCCAATCACAACCGTAAATCCAGTATGAGGCGAGTTTAATACGATGACTGACAGAGACGAGCGCTGTTGAGGCAACTTTGTAAATAACCAAGATGGTCGCCGCTTGGAAATCACAAAAAAAAAAAAAAAACTGTAACTGTAAAATAAAATAACATTAAGAAAAAAATCATAAAATTGAAAAACATCAGAATGCATAAAAAAAACAAAAAATAAATTAAATTAATTTGAATGCCTGTGTTTTTTTTTGTTTTTTTTTGATGCCAACATTTAAGATCACTGTTCTGGCTCCATAAACAGCAGTATTACAGTAGTACTGTGAGTACTGTCGGATATGTACTGTACAGTATCACAGTATCACTGTATCACAGTAGTACAGTATCACAGTATTACTGTAGTACAGTATTACTGTAGTACAATATTACAGTATTAGTGTAGTACAGTATCACAATAGTACAGTATCACAATAGTACAGTATCACAGTATTACTGTAGTACAGTATTACTGTAGTACAGTATCACAGTACTACAGTATCACAGTACTACAGTATCACAGTAGTACTGCAGCACTGATGCTCTGTGAGCTAGCTGAACGTTACATTCCGGCTAACACTGACCCGCTTCTCTACCGTGATTTCCTCACAAACCATCCACAAGTATCAGCAGTCTGGCGGTCAACCAAACACCCACTTCTTCTTTCCGTTCCCGTTAAGTCCGGTAACCGTCACCGGTCCGTCCACAGACCCTTCCAAACACCAACATCAAACCAAAACAAACTGTTAGCACGGAGCTAACTTAGCAGCACGGCCGTTCTTACCTTCCCGGTTTGGAGAAACCGACCAAAGTCCGGCGGATTTACGGGAACATCACCGGGAAACACACACCGCGTTAACCGAACCGTTAGCGGCGGCGGAGGCCGCTCATGTCTCCGGTCAGAGCGGGAAAAGTGGAGTTTAACAAAGTCCGGGGGAAGTTTTAACTGGGCCTCTCTGTTGTGGAGAAACTGCTACTGCTGCGGTCCGCCATCTTGTTTTTGTGTGCGTGCGTGTGTGTGTGTGTGTTTGCGTGCGTGCGTGCGTGTGTGTGTGCGAGTTTGTACAACTATCTTTGTGAGAACCAGTGTGAGTTTTACACCGTGGGAGTGAGGACATTTTGGCCGGTCCTCTTCACAAGTATACCTGTTTAGTGTGTGTGTGTTTGTGTTTTCCAGTGAAGTTGCAGATTTCCACTTTCAGAGTTTCCAGTTTATTTAAAAGTATTTTAAAAAGTAAAAATACATTAAATTAGTAAATATGAACAGTTACAGATATTAAAATAAAGAAAAAAAACAATTATTTTATTGTTTCATTCAGTGTTACACACACATAGGCCAGACTTACAGGCATCCACACACACACACACACACACACACAGAGGGCTTACAGACATTAATGTGGAGGGCTGGGCCCCAAACACCTGCGAGACACATTATCTATAGATATAGTTACTCTAGATTGCATTGCCCTGACCTCCAGCACCACTGTAATGAATCTAGGACTAACATTTGATCAGGACATGTCCTTTAACTCCCATATAAAACAGACTTCAAGGACTGCCTTCTTCCATCTATGTAACATTGTAAAAACATCCTGTCTCAAAAAGATGCAATCCTCCTCCTCAACTACAAAACTCTCAATGGCCAGGTGGTACATACAGTGGTTCCTACAGTCTCTAAAAGTAAAACAGGAGCCAGATCCTTCAGTTACCAAGCTCCTCTTCTGTGGAACCAGCTCCCAGTTTGGGTTCTGGAGGCAGATCCCCTCCCTCTCCTTAAGAGTCTGCTTCAAACGTTCCTCTTTGATAAAGCCTATAGTTAGGGCTGGCTCAGGTGAGTCCTGAACCCTCCCTTAGTTATGCTGCTATAGGCCTAGACTGCCGGGGGATTTCCCATGATGCACTGAGCTTCTCTCTCCTCCTCTCCCTCTCTATCTGTACGCATTCCTATCCCACTAATACAGGTTACCAACTCCACTTCTTCCTGGTAGTTCTTGTGCTTTCTGTGCTTTTTTGCTTTCTCTCTTCCTGCAGGTGTTTGTGCCTCTGGAGCTGTAGATTCTGGATCTGTGACTGCAGCCGTCTACTGCCCCCATGTTCCTGCTCCACACTCACTGCTGCACTGATTATTATTAGTCTGATTATTATGTTGTCTGTCCTCCCCCTCTCTCTCCCCTCTCCCCCTCTCTCTTCCCCTTTCAACCCAACTGGGTGGAGGCAGATGTCCGCCCACCCAGAGCCTGGTTCTGCTCCAGGTTTCTACCTGTTAAAGGGAGTTTTTCCTTCCACTGTCACCAAGTGCTGCTCATGGTGGAACTGTTGGGTCTTTAATAATATTTAAAGAGTCGGTCTGGACCTGCTCTGCGTGAAAAGTGTCCTGAGGTAACTACTGTTATGATTTGGCGCTATACAAATAAAATTGACTTGACTTGACTTGACATGTTACATGTTACATGCATGTGTTAGGCGTGTCACATACATGTCACTTTCACAAATGTGAACTTACTAATTAAAATGTGGCTGTATTTTAAATGGAACATTTTATTGACACCTTTTAACTCTGATTACATGAGGACCATTTCAGATTTATAAAATCAAATTTTTATTTGATTTTATTTGTGTCATTGCTTTATCCCTTGATGAAGTTGTATTTGCTCTTCTCTTGGATTGCCACTTTGTGGCGCTGTTGTCTTGTTTGTATGTTGCTTTTGATTTGAGTAATTAAGGTGGAAAAAAAAACAAGTACAAAACGTTTGAAGATGGTTCGCCCCTGGCTTTTATTGTGAAGGGCCGCGCGGGAAGCGGTTTAGAACTTGGATTTGCTGGTTGGCTGTCCTGGGTACTTTACTGTGAAGGTCCCAGCAGGAAGCAGTCGCCCATCTCCTCAGGTTGTTTCAAAGATGGCGGCGCTTGTTAATGCTGCGGACAGCTCGGTTTTCGCGCCGGTGTGCGGATTTGGCCGCCGTTAGTCCCGCGCAGAGAGCTTCGGTTTGGACGTCATGAGGAGCCGGTTACCGGGCACAGTTACCGGATGCCTCGTGTGAACCGGACGGCCGTTTTGTCGCTGCTGGTCGTCAGCAGCTCCGTGTTCCTGCTGTTCCAGCTGTATTACTACCGGAAGTACGTCGGCAAGGTGAGACACGCGTAAACAAGAATTGTAATTGTATAAGTATGTGCGCCGTACATTTATATTGACATAAGTAAACACGCCGCACTTTATAGTTATAGTTGCATACATTGTTTTAATATGTTGTTATCGTGATTCTGATGATCTGTCTCTGATTTCTGATGTTGTTAACTACGTAGCTTTCTAATCGCTGAAATCAGTTGTTATCGGCTCTGTCCAACAGAAATACAGGCGTTAAACAATGTTTACGTCCTGAACCTCCCGGCGGTTAAGAACACAGACTGTATAAAAAACAACAACAACACATTTGGTCTTTGCAAACGGTGGTGGTGTTTATTTGCATTAGAGCGGGAAGTGAGGTCCGATCACAAGTGGCCACTGGATCAGCCTGGACGGATGTTAATGCAGGTCTGAACCCTCAGATATTATTTTAAGCAGCTGTTGGCTGTCCTAAAATAGCGCCATCGCCTAATTTGCATAATTGTAATAGACGCTGTAGGAGAGAGGAATAACGTTGTGGCTTCAGAGTCAATTTTACTCATTAATGGCAGCTTGCTTTGGGTGGAACTGTTATAAGGCTTTGCTTTTTGAGTATATTTTTGAGTTGTCATCACAAAGTTTGGCACAGAAGTCAGCCTTACAATACAGCCAGTATGCCCGTGTATCATCTCCAATGAACGGCTTCAACCAGCCTGTGTTTCAGGGTTTGGTTCCCACTCCTTTCTGTATATCTGAGCGTACAGTTTAGACTGAGACGTGATGAGCCAGCTAGATGATCAGCTGATGTCACAGAGTTGCACACTCACAGTGGACAACCTGAGTAAGTGACTGAGGCTGTGTGAGGTAAATGCACTGATTTATTTTAGTGTGACAGTGAAGAAACATTTACATTTACATCAGCAGTGGCTTTGCACACGTGATTCATGTGCAGTGTGGATGCGAGTGTGAGTCTCCTCTGTGCTCTGACTGCTGCTGGGATGATGGGATGACTGTCAGACTGACCTCCTGTCAGACTTTGGGACGGCGGCGGGGCTCACGGCAGCACCCGCTGCTCGTTGAGGACAGTAACTGCAGAACCATACGTGTTTTCACGTATCATGTTAACGAAGCGGCTACATGCTGCTTTTTATCACCGTTACAAAATAAGTCAGAAATCAGATTTTAGTTTTAATTTCCCAACATGCCTTTCTTCTGCAGCCTGGCCCTCACATCCTGAGCCGAACAGGTCACCTGACCGCTAGTGACGTCCAATGGGTGAGTCAGTGCTTGTGCTAGCAGAAGCACGACCGTTACTATCTGTTATATTTTAAACCGGCCGCCACCTTCCTGTTATGGCAGCCGCTTCCATGGTAACCGTCCTGCTCTCATGGGTTTTACTCAGCAAACAGTAAAGAAGTTTCTGGCATTAGCTCAGCGCTTCAGGCTGCCGCTGTTCCTCACCGACACCGCCGCGCTGACGCTGCTCTCCCAGGATGCTTTGCGGCAGCGCGACCGGCTGGTGCTTGAGCCGCACTGCAGCTTCCTGTGTACCGGTCGGCCAATCACATCTTTCGCTCTTCACGCCAACCTGTGGAAATATGACGTGAGTGTGTGATGTGTTCACAGTCCCAAGAGAAAGTGGGAAGTAATTTAATCTTAGAGTGGTTATAAATATTATTTATATTATGTGTAAACTATATTTTTATTTATTGTGTGTAGTGTTTATTCTCAATCCTTCATTTACTTTATTTTTTTGGTAAATATTTTATATATTTGCATAAAGTATTTCCATGTTTATTTAATCTGTCTTAAATGTGAAACACTCTCTCCAGTAAAATATGTATTTATTTATTTTTTGTCTCTCAGCCTGGCTTCCTATTGGCTGCCGAGCAGAAAGGCTTTGAGCTTCTGGACTTGCGAGGACAGGACCCACGATTGGCCAGTCTGGACACCCTATCAGGAGAGGAGATCCCCCTGCACTTCCTGTTCCGCCTCCACGGTTACATCATCCATGTGGGTGGGGTCACATTGCCTGGTGACACTCAGAGCAACCAGTCAGAAACAGCCAGTAACCACATAGAAACAGACAGTAACCAGTCAGAAACACCCAGTAACTACATAGAAACACCTAGCAACCAGCCAGAAACACCTAATAACCATATAGAAACAATACAAGGTACAAGGTTAATTTATTGTCATTTTACAACACAGGGTTGTACAACGAGGAGCAGATATAGTCCCATTTGCAGTGACCAGCAGCTCTATGTTACTCTGTCAGTCGGTTGGTCCACAGAAATTTCCCTCTCTTTGGTGGCCACAATTTTCACCCTAGGAGGCTAAAATTTGCCATAGAAGTTGTGTGTGTGTGTGTGTGTGTGTGTGTGTGTGTGTGTGTGTGTGTGTGTGTGTGTGTGTGTGTGTGTGTGTGTGTGTGTGTGTGTGTGTGTGTGTGAATGCATGCACGCATAGACGGATGGAGGATGAGTTGAGGATTCTTATAGCCTGAGGAAAGTCAGGATGCTTTTTATTGCTCCTCTAAAAGCTGACAAGAACTTGGCATTGGAAGTTTTCTCCTTCCTCTGCTTTAAGTTAAGAAATTCAGCTGTTTCTGAGCTTTCTTAACCAGGGTGGAGATGTGCGATGGCCGTCACAGGTTCTATGTGATGTTGATTCCCAGGAACATAAAACTGTTCAGCTGCTCCACCTCAGCTCCACTGACGTAGATGATTGATGTCTAGGGGTGTATTTTTTCACTTTGCAGGATTGCAGTCATGGGTGAACAGCGTGAACAGGAGTTGCTCAGCACACAGCCCTGGGGAGAGTGGAGGAGCTGTGACTGTCTGGGGTCTGTTTGTGAGGAAATCCAATATCCAGTTACAGAGTGTAGTACTGAAGCCCAGAGAGCTACGTTTTATCAGTTTCATGGGGGAGATTGTACTAAACGCTGTGCTGAAATCAACAAAGAGCACCCTGATGTAGGTGTCGTTGAGTGGAGGGCAGTGGAGACGGCATCCTCTGTGGATCCGTTGGTTCTGAAAGAAAACTGCTGAGGGTCCAAACTGGCTGGGATGTTGTTCTGGATGTGCTGAAGAACCAGTTTCTCAAAGTATTTCATCAGAATGGGGGTTGGATGGAATGGAGTGCCTAAGGCCATTGTTTAGACTAGAAACTGCAGACTTTTTAGGTACAGGGATGATGGTGGCTGTCTCTTGAGGTCTCTCTCCAGTTTCTCCTGATGTCTCCTCTTCGCCTCCTTGGTTCCAGCTTTCAGTCTCATCAGGGTATTGTTTGCTTCCATGTCACAAGACCTGGCAGCTTTTTAGCTCTGGATAGGGCCCTCGCTTTCCATTCATCCAGGCCTTCTAGTTGGGGAATGGTTTCATTGTCTTTGTGATCACCACATCATCAACACATTTGCTGATGTATGATGTCACAGATGATTGATGTGGTTCTCCTGAGTGGCAGCATCTCTGAACATGTGTACTCAAAACAGTCCGATAGAGCTTCTGTAGCTTCATCTGTCCTGTGTAACCACATAGAAACACCTGATAACCCAGTTGGTTGTTGGATGTATTTAGTACCAGGTGGTTGTTGGGCATCAGTAAATGTACTTTGTCCCAGGTGGTGTTCCTGTACGAGCGGAGTGGGAACTACCTGTGGCATGGAGCGCTACGCCTCAAAACCAACATGGACCGAAGCTTTGCTCCCTTCAAACTGCTGGACTTCGGGCGCCATGCTGGAGCTTACGACAGGTGAAACACTCTGAAGTGTGAATGTCTGTGTGGCTGAAAACAAGTTGAACTGAATCACAGCACACACTTGACATCATACAGAAACCTCAAATTACAACAACAAACCACAATACAACACAAAAACACACATTTAACCGTCCAGAACAGGTTTAATTTACTCAGTTATTTTTAATTTAGTCTTAGTCCTGTGTCAAATGTCCTTTAGTTTTTATCATATGTAGCCAACCTGTTACAGAAAACTGTAACTATTTTAGTATAGTTTAGTCATGAGATTATAATGACCATTTCAGTGAATCTAGTCGAGCTAAAACACTTAGAAAGTTATCTCGTCTGGGGTTAGCTGCTTACTGGGCTGTTTATGATTGCAAGCCATATGGCTTTTAGCTTTTAAATAGTTAACTCGCTAGTTTTAATCCTACTGCTGCTTTTAATAAACTTTCAATCTAGTTGAAACATCAGTGTTGCACATGCAGTACTTACCTGCCCCGATACAGTTTCATGTCGGCACCCCCTTGCATATAACCGACATTTATGTTTACTGACAGCGCAGCGCAGGAAACAGAACTGCTGCATTGACAAAGAAACTCTTTATAATATTTAGTCTCCTCTTTTTTTGTCAATGAAACTAAAAGGGGATTTTGGTAAAGGTGTTTTTGTAGCTGTGTTATATCTGTATTACATGTGTTCTGTTTTGTGTGGTCGCTCCCTGCAGGCCGGAGCTGGTCCTGACGGTCTTGGATGGCCTCGACGTTCGGATTCCACGAAACGTTTCCCGCTTTCTGTCTGAGCAGCGACATGCCCGCTTCCTGGAGTGCCATTACCGAGACGCCCGCAACTTCCTGCAGGTCAGACAGATAGGGCTTTTATTGTGAAAGGGGGGAAATAAAACAATTAGTCAAAGTGAAAGAGTTTTCCAAATTGGAAGAAATATGGGTGGTTGACGGTCTTTATGGTGCTTGTTTTCCATTTTGGTCACTGAGTCTGGACCTGGTCCAGTATTTCCTTAGTTTTGGATCGGTCACAGTGGTCAGGTAATCTGCCACTTAGTATTCTCTGTTTATGGCCAAGTAGCTTCCAGTTTGCTCTGGTTTTTGGTTTATTCTTTCCAATGTGTCAAATAGTTTTCTTTTTGTTTTCGTATAATTTGGTTTAGTCTAGTTGGGTTTCTGTCTGGGGGCTCTTGTTTGTGTTTGTTGAGTCCCAGGACCAGCTGGCTGAGGGGGCGTCTCTCAGGGTCTCTGTAGGTGAGGGCTTTGGGATGCAGTGTGTCAGGGTCACTTTCTTTTAGGTGATTATAAAATGTAGATGCTCTCTTTTGTATTTTTATGAGGAGTGGGTATCGTCCTAATTCTGTTTCTGAGTTTTTCGCTGGACTTGGTTGGCGAGTGGACTTGAGACCTCGCAACCATAAAGGGAAATTGGTTCTATCACAGAGTTTAAGCCCTCTGTCTCTCTCCACTGTGTGTGAATGTAGCTCTACCCTGACGACTCGTCTCCGGAAGCGGTGGATTTTCGGAAGAAAGTGAAGTCGTTGCTTCATTTGACCGCTCGAACACTCGCTGACCTCGAGATCCCCTTCTGGCTCAGCAGCGGAACCTGTCTGGGTAACATGCTAACATGATGGTAACATCACAGTTTAACCACACTAACAACTCTCTCTCACTGCCTCTGTGGATGTGTCTCGTCCCCTGCAGGCTGGTTCAGGCAGTGCAGTATTATCTCGTACAGTCGTGACGTTGATATCGGGATTTTTATCGTGGACTTCAGGTCTGACATCATTGCAGCATTCAGGAACGCCGGCCTGTCACTCAAACACAAGTTTGGAAAGGTGAAAACATTATTTTCTTTATTCTTACCTCTTTTTTAATAATTTTTTTTTTTTCAAAATTTTTCATTTTTGTCATACAACAATATTATACGTTTTTTACTTTTAATTTAGAGATTCAAAATATTATATAAATACTGCTGAATTTAAGGTGAAGCAGGTGTTTTATTTCCGTGCATATTTGTAGCTGGGGTGTATCTTATTTTGAAGTGCAGGTGGAGGACAGCCTGGAACTTTCTTTTTTGAGTGATGATGTCAAACTGGACGTTTTCTTTTTCTACGAAGATGGAGACATCGTTTGGAACGGAGGAACGCAGGCGAAGAGTGGCAGAAAGTTCAAGTAAGTAAAATGCATTTATTTTACATTACATATTTTAATCTGTATGTTTTTATAACTCTTATCTGTCTTTATACCAACATTTATTTATGAGAGGAGATGTGTAAGAATACGCATTCAAACAATAAAACACAACTAAAACGTTATTATATAAAGTTATTAAGTGTTCATAACAGGTAATAAAACACCTGTATGAGTTTGTAAAATTAACTTTTAACTTAAAATAGCTTTTTTAACTTTTGTTATATAGACGTTTTTTTTGTGGGGTTTTTTTTCGTCAGGTATGTCTTCCCTCGTTTCTCACTCTGCTGGGCAGAGCTTCTGGAGCTGAAAGTTCGCGTTCCGTGTGAAACACTCGACTACGTGATTGCGAACTATGGCGCCACCTGGAGCGTCCCAGTGAGGAGCTGGGACTGGAAGTCGTCGCCTAGCAACGTGCAGGAAAATGGGGTGTGGCCTCCTGCAGAGTGGGCGGAGCTTATCCAAGTTTACTGAGAAGAAACAAAGCGTGACTGAAAACTACAAATAAAGACAAAGTGAAAAAAAACAAAGAAGTTGAGCTGATTTTTGTTTTTTCAAGTGAGAATCTGGAAACTTTCTGCTGACGACCACATCAAGTCTGTCAGATAATAAAAATAACAGCAACAATAACTACAACAATAATAATAACTTTAGGTTCTAAGGGGATATTTACATACACAATGTTTGAGATCATTGTAATAAGCTTTAAACAGTTATAGAGAACCTTGAGACTCTTTACAGTTAAAACATATCAGTAATATTTTTATTATATTTATTTAGTTAAAGTTGAATCTTTAACACAAATTTCTTTTAGACACAGATCCACAGTGATCCGAGTCTTTAAAATATGTATTACATGTTATTCATCATTCTGTGTCAAATCAGATTAGATTGTTGCAGCAGCGTCAGATTTCATTCAAACCATGTCTATATTATAAATGGGTCCCAAAACCAAGGCCTGTAAAATATTTCTGTTCCGATCCTATGTTTTCATATTTGTTTAGCCCTTGATATTATTTCATTTTTATAGCCTCAAAAACACCTGACATACATGTTTTCTGAATGTCAAAACAATTAAATACCTGAGCTGCATGCCGTTTTATTTTTATAAGGACCTACATTTGGGGAAAAAAACTGCAAATTAAGTAAGACTGATATTGATGGAATTACAAACCTACATTTTTGGACCAATATGATATCAATCATTATTTCTTCTGCAAATAGAATCTTTATCAATTTTGTGCCAATATTTGAGATCTCTCCCACATGGACATGAAGATATTATGAATAAAACAAGGCGTGGAAGCATTTTTTGGTCATTTCATGGGACCAAAATGGTTTGTGGGGTAGCCAGATCAATACCGTTTAACAGAAAATACAAAGGAAGAATGAGACAATATGTTTGATGTCAAACCTAAAACTGGGTCTTACATAAATCTAAATGTTTTGTTTCATATGTTTTTTCTTGCCAAGATGTTTCTGCATTGGTTTCACCTCCATCCACTATTCATTTGTATGCAGTGCATTGTGGGAGAATAATATCCATCAACAGTACTTTAAGCCTGATCAGAGCCACATCACAGCCTGAACACAGCCTGATCACAGCCTGAACACAGCCTGAACACAGCCTGAACACAGCCGCATCACAGCCTGAACACAGCCTGATCACAGCCTGATCACAGCCTGATCACAGCCTGAACACAGCCTGAACACAGCCTGAACACAGCCTGATCACAGCCTGAACACAGCCTGAACACAGCCTGAACACAGCCACATCACAGCCTGAACACAGCCTGATCACAGCCTGATCACAACCTGATCACAACCTGATCACAGCCTGATCACAGCCTGATCACAGCCTGAACACAGCCTGATCACAGCCTGAACACAGCCTGATCACAGCCGCATCACAGCCTGATCACAGCCTGAACACAGCCTGAACACAGCCTGATCACAGCCTGAACACAGCCTGAACACAGCCGTATCACAGCCTGATCACAGCCTGAACACAGCCTGAACACAGCCTGATCACAGCCTGAACACAGCCTGAACACAGCCTGAACACAGCCGCATCACAGCCTGAACACAGCCTGAACACAGCCTGAACACAGCCTGATCACAGCCTGAACACAGCCTGAACACAGCCGCATCACAGCCTGAACACAGCCGCATCACAGCCTGAACACAGCCTGAACACAGCCGCATCACAGCCTGAACACAGCCGCATCACAGCCTGAACACAGCCTGAACACAGCCGCATCACAGCCTGAACACAGCCTGAACACAGCCTGAACACAGCCGCATCACAGCCGCATCACAGCCTGAACACAGCCTGAACACAGCCTGAACACAGCCGCATCACAGCCTGAACACAGCCGCATCACAGCCTGAACACAGCCTGAACACAGCCTGATCACAGCCTGAACACAGCCTGATCACAGCCTGATCACAGCCTGATCACAGCCTGAACACAGCCTGAACACAGCCTGAACACAGCCTGAACACAGCCTGATCACAGCCGCATCACAGCCTGAACACAGCCTGAAACCAGCCGCATCACAGCCGCATCACAGCCTGATCACAGCCTGAACACAGCCGCATCACAGCCGCATCACAGCCTGATCACAGCCTGAACACAGCCTGATCACAGCCTGATCACAGCCTGAACACAGCCGCATCACAGCCTGATCACAGCCTGAACACAGCCTGAACACAGCCTGATCACAGCCTGATCACAGCCTGAACACAGCCTGATCACAGCCTGAACACAGCCGCATCACAGCCTGAACACAGCCTGAACACAGCCTGAACACAGCCGCATCACAGCCTGAACACAGCCTGATCACAGCCTGAACACAGCCGCATCACAGCCTGAACACAGCCTGAACACAGCCTGATCACAGCCTGAACACAGCCTGAAACCAGCCGCATCACAGCCGCATCACAGCCTGATCACAGCCTGAACACAGCCTGAACACAGCCGCATCACAGCCTGATCACAGCCTGAACACAGCCTGAACACAGCCTGATCACAGCCGCATCACAGCCTGAACACAGCCTGATCACAGCCTGAACACAGCCTGATCACAGCCTGATCACAGCCTGAACACAGCCTGAACACAGCCTGATCACAGCCTGAACACAGCCTGATCACAGCCGCATCACAGCCTGATCACAGCCTGAACACAGCCTGAACACAGCCTGATCACAGCCTGAACACAGCCTGAACACAGCCTGATCACAGCCTGAACACAGCCTGATCACAGCCTGAACACAGCCTGATCACAGCCTGAACACAACCACATCACAGCCTGATCACAGCCTGATCACAGCCTGAACACAGCCTGAACACAGCCGCATCAGCCCTGATCAAACTTCACTCACCTTCATTATTTGGACTGATTCCAATTTCAGATTAATAAATTAATGGTAATACATTATTATTTAAATATAGGTCAGAAATGTATATATTTGAATAAGAGTCTTGCCATTTAAAACTTGTTTCTTGCTTCACTTTATTTCTCATTTTCTCCTGAAATCAGAACAGAACATTTTGTTTTCACTCTTCTGCTCTTCACCAAACAAACTGTGACAGAAATATTAGATTCTAATTATTCAAATAAATTGCCATCTGTTCCTTTCAGCTGCAAACCCCGTTATGGGTTTAACCCCACGCTGCCTGACTGCCACAACATGTTTTTATATAAACCATGTTCTGAATGTTTCCAGTGTGTGTGAGCGACTGTTTCAATGTTCACCCCCCCACACACGCACACACACACACACACACGCACACACACACACACACACACACACACACACACGTTCAGCTGTCCAGTCTTCAGTTTCAGTGACGTCACTCCACCGCCGCCTCGCGCTGCCGCTCCTTGTGGACCACGAGCCCCTTATTGATCAGGTCCGGGACCTCCACGGCGAGCCACGGTCCGAGTCCCAGCGCCATCAGGTGCGCCAGGCCGAACCGCGGCGCGTTCCGGGCCCACAGCGGCGCGAAGTGGTCGGTCAGG
Source organism: Lateolabrax maculatus (assembly GCA_031216445.1). Classification (NCBI taxonomy): domain Eukaryota; kingdom Metazoa; phylum Chordata; class Actinopteri; order Acropomatiformes; family Lateolabracidae; genus Lateolabrax; species Lateolabrax maculatus. The sequence continues at coordinate 112,132 of CM062219.1, forward strand.
CAGATCCGCCCGCCGCGGTACATCTTGGCGGTCTTCCCGTCCAGCTCCGGGACCGCCACCTCGGGCGCGGTGTCCGGGTACGTCACCGGGATGTCGAACTCCAACCGGAACTCGTAGCGCAGCAGCTCGTGGATGAACCAGCACGTGCCCGTCCAGCGCGTGCCGTCGGCGTTGGACTCGAGGCGGAACCAGTCGTTGTCGGCGCCCTTGTTCTGCTCCACGAAGTGGATCAGGGCCTGGTACTCCTCCTTCAGCCGCTGCGGCCACAGCGCGCGGTCCCGCGGCCCCGCGTGCGTCTTCAGCAGCGGGATCTGCGACACGGCCCTGCGCGTCGCCTCGTCCGCCATTTTGTGTCCAAAAGGAAAGTCCGAGTTTAAAACGGGTTCAGTTCTGGTCTCACGCGCCGTCTCCGGTTCTGCTCCGAGTACTGACGTGCACTTCCGGTCTGACGCCGAGCGGAAGCACTTCCTGTACGGGATTTTCAAAACAAACCTCCCACACTTTTCTATCGGCTGCAGTTACTGATCAGTTTTCACCAATGATCAATGACATCTCTAAAGATGTGACGTCACATGTCTGTAGGTCATCGATAATTAAATAAAAAGATCTGAAAACATGTTGAAACATGATGTCATTAACTGTGACACACACTCTGACACACACTGAGACACACACACTCTGACACACACTCTGACACACACACACTGAGACACACACACTCTGACACACACACACTGAGACACACACACTCTGACACACACACACTGAGACAAACTCCGACACACACACTCTGACACACACACACTGAGACACACACACACTGACACACACACACTGAGACACACTCTGACACACACTGACACACACACTGAGACACACACACTCTGACACACACACACTGAGACAAACTCTGACACACACACTGAGACACACACACACTGACACACACACACTGAGACACACACACTGAGACACACTCTGACACACACACTGACACACACACTCTGACACACACACTGAGACACACACACACACTGACACACACACACTCTGACACACACACACACACTGACACACACACTCTGACACACACACAGAGACACACTCACTGAGACACACACTGACACGCACACACAGACACACGCACTGACACACACACACAGACACACACACTGACACACACACTCTGACACACACACAGAGACACACTCACTGAGACACACTCACTGAGACACACACTGACACGCACACAGAGACACACGCACTGACACACACACTGACACACACACACACACAGACACACACACTGACACACACACACACACACACTGACACACACACTGACACACACACACAGACACACACACACACACACACTCTGACACACTGACACACACACAGAGACACACTCACTGACACACACACACAGACACACACACTGACACACACACACAGACACACACTCTGACACACACACACTGACACACACACACACACTGAGACACACACACTCTAACACACTGAAAGGAGAAGAAAAAGGACGATAATGATGAGGAGGAGAAGAAGAAGAAGACGGAGGAGGAAGATGATGTTGATGAGGAGGAGGAGGAGGAGGAGGAGAAGAAGAAGAAGAAGAAGAAGGAGGAGGAGGAGGAGCAGGATGATGATGAGGAGGAGGATGAGGAGCAGGAGGAGGAGGAGTAGAAGAAGAAGAAGAAGGAGGAGCAAGAGGAGGAGGAGGAGGACATGGCACCTCTGGCCGCCAGGTGGCGATAGTTCACCTTGGTGCTGCTTTTCAACCAGAAGAAGAAGAAGAAGAAGAAGAAGAAGAAGAAGAAGAAGAAGAAGAAGAAGAAGGAAAAGAAGAAGGAGGAGAAGAAGAAGGAGGAGGAGGAGGAGGAGAAGGAGAAGAAGGAGGAGGAGGAGAAGAAGAAGAAGGAGAAGAAAGAGGAGAAGGAGCAGGAGCAAGAGGAGGAGGAGAAGAAGAAGGAGAAGAAGGAGGAGGAGGAGCAAGAGGAGGAGAAGGAGAAGAAGGAGGAGGAGGAGAAGAAGAAGGAGAAGGAGGAGGAGGAGAAGAAGAAGAAGAAGAAGAAGGAGGAGAAGAAGAAGGAGAAGAAGGAGGAGGAGAAGAAGGAGGAGGAGGAGGAGAAGGAGAAGGAGGAGGAGGAGAAGAAGAAGGATAAAGAAGGAGGAGGAGAAGGAGGAGGAGGAGAAGAAGAAGAAGAAGGAGGAGGAGGAGGAGGAGAAGAAGAAGAAGGAGAAGAAAGAGAAGGAGGAGGAGGAGAAGAAGAAGGAGAAGGAGGAGGAGAAGAAGAAGGAGGAGAAGAAGAAGAAGGAGGAGGAGGAGAAGGAGGAGGAGGAGAAGAAGAAGAAGGAGAAGAAAGAGGAGGAGGAGGAGGAGAAGAAGAAGAAAGAGAAGAAAGAGGAGGAGGAGGAGCAGGAGCAAGAGGAGGAGGAGGAGGAGGAGGACATGGCGCCTCCGGCCGCCAGGTGGCGATAGTTTACCTCGGTGCTGCTTCTCAACCAGAAGAAGAAGAAACTACAACAACAGTCTCAGTCCGCCATTTTCCCTCCTGCAGCTCTCCGTCCGTGTCCCGGAGTGGTTATAGATTATAGATTCTGTATTAGAAACTGACCTGAAGCCGCTTTGATCTGTGGAGTCACCTGAGCGCGAGGCAGGAGCACGTCACAGCGGCTGTGATGGCGGCCGACCGGCGCGAGGACAAAGGTGAGGCGCGAGCTCGGCTCTGTTAGCATTAGCATGTGTGCTGTCTTTGTTCAGTTGAGACTTTGGTCAGCGGCGGATCAATAATCATCAGTTTATCGATATAATATTAATAACCATGTCAGTTAGTGACCGGTGACCAGTTAACCGGTTAGTTACCGACCAGCAGCAGCTCATCCGGGTCCTTGGTTTCATTGATTGAGCCGCTCATCGATCTGCTGCTATTAGCTCAGACACTAAAGACGTTTTCAGTTCCTCTTGTGTTCTCGTTAGTTCGGGATGTGATTGATTAGCGAATACTTTATAATTATGGAAAAGGAAATGGAGAATATATTACAGTGGTTTGTTTTTTATAACCAAACCTCTTTGATACTAATGTTCCTATGTTGCCATATTGTTAAAATCACGATGTTAGACTTAAATCCTATTAAATTGTAAACTTAAATATGATGTGGCACAAAATTTATTTTATAAGTATCCTAAATGTGGATTTTAAGGATTCAGAACCTGAGATGGTCCGTGGAATTAATTAGTTTAAATGAAAAATCGTTTAACAATCAAAACTTCTGTCTGTTGTCATATCCTCCTTTAAACTTCATCTCTGTGGTCTAATATATAAAAACATCTCGATCCACTTCTTCATCACAAATGATGTCTTCGTTCTGGATCCTCAGTGGGGGAACCAGATGAATCTGCAGCTCATGTTTTATCTGCTGGTCTCCCGTTCACATTGATTTCCACCTGAACTGGTATCAGTTTCTTTGCTCTGATTGGTTTTCTCTGGCCGTCGATGACGCCCCTTGGAAATTGAAAATGAACCCAGAGCTTCCAGACTGATACGCATCAATTCTACCATTCAATTTGACTTCTAATTTCGAGGTCACGATTTGATGCGATTTTTTTATCTTAACGTTGGTTTTGTGCCCTGACAGCTGACATTTACAGTTTTTGTCACCGATCCTGCTTTTGATTACATTACTATTGATTAAATCAAAAAGCTAATTTCGATAAATTTTGGATTTGGTATTTAAATTAAAATCGCGATGTCCTTAATGCACACAAAAGTTGAACATTTTTCTTATTATTCTGATTATATTAAGAAACTTACACACTGGTAGCTTGAAGTATGTTACCAGTGTGTGTCACCTGTGTATGTAGGTTCCTACTGTGGGTGTAATAGTTCAGTTGTGTTGTTTCAGATGGAGAGCTGAATGTTCTGGAAGATATTCTGACTGAAGCTCCAGATCAAGATGACGAGCTGTACAACCCTGAGACTGAACGGGACGTCAACGACAAGAAAGGTACATTTCCTACGGACACTACAACTGACAGGACTGCTACTGACAGTACAACTTGTGAAACAGCTGATAACAATAAATAATAGTAAAATAATGTCAGCTGTAGTCGTGTGTCTTGTTTAAACCCTATAATCTGTTTGTCAGGAACAAAGAGGAAGTGTGAGCGCTCTGACAGCCAGGATCTGAAGAGGCTCCGCCCCTCATCAGGCCACACCCCCTCGAGGTCCTCCTCCACTAATAAGAGAGCCCCAGTTCCACCTCTCGCCTCTTCATCCTCCTCTAAGAAGGTGACGTCCAGCCCCCGTGGGCGCCACGTTGCTACCGCTGGCTACCGTCACGAATACTATGAGGAGCGAAAGGGGCGGCGAGGGGCCCGAGAGGTGACCAGGAGCCGTGGAGGAGAGGACATACGACGCAGAGAGTCTCAGAGAGGCCTGGAAGGTCTGAGCCAGGTACTGATACTTCTACTACTTACAGTACAAACCAGCCATTCAGCTTTGGGTTTGAGAGCCAATCATTTAAATTTCCTGTCTGTCTTCAGAAGTTGCGACGTGATGAGCGCCGGGCAAGCCCCTCCCCCCAACGGGAGGACAACCAATCGGAGGAGGAGGCAACAGCAGAGTATGGCTCAGAGCATGGGTCAGCGACCTCCTCCCCCGCTGCCTCCCACGTAGAAGAAGAGGAAGAGGAGGATCATGAGGAAGAGGAGGAGGAGGAGGAGGAAGATGAGGAGGGTATGGAGGAAGAAGAGGAGGAAGAGGAGGACGAGGAGGAAGGAGAGAAGGAAGATGAGGAGGAGGAAGAGGAGGAGTACGAGCGTCGTGCAGGCGGCGGTGAGGGGAACGACTACGACACTCGCAGCGAGGCTGGCGACTCGCGCTCTGCCTCCTCCGTCAGTTTCTCTGACGACGGCGAGTCAGTGCACTCAGGCTCCGCCTCTGAGGCCTCAGGTAACCATGACAACATGGAGTGTGCTGCAGCCACCACTCTTTTTTTTATGGCCATATTTTGTATTTTTAAACTTACAGTAGATTAGTTTTGTTTTTTTATTTTATTGCTTTTAAAAGGAATCCAACATACATACATAATACACTTTTCAATTTAAAAAAATCGTATTGAACAAAACAAAGATTTAACTGAAACAAATGTGACCTGCTCTGTTTTCTCTCTATTGCTGTGGTTCAATTCTGTGCTTTTATCTTGAAAGGTTCGGAAAAGAAGCGGGAGAAGCTTTCATCGTCGGTCCGAGCTGTTCGCAAAGGGATGGAGAGTAAGGCAGCCATTGTTATTGGGTGTTAAGTCTGAATAACGTTCTGATCTCTTTAGAGAACCAAATCATTTTGGTGTGGCTTCTGACCTCTTCTATACTATATGCTACACTACACTACACTATACTATACTATATAATATATTATAATACACTAAAAACAACCACAAGTAGTGCAGTTCAGCCCTTAAACAGGCATGTGACTGGACAAGGACACCTCTTACTATACAAAACATCAATAAATTAGGCTTCAAATGAGCCGTAAAAATCTCAGGAGATTTATATCCTCGTACTTTCAATATTTATATTTAATTGATATTGATCGCGATTTATGTTTCTTTAATTTGTTTGTGATTCACACAAACAAACATTTGTTTAACAAAATGCAACAGATTCATGTCACTGGTCACAACTACACATACAATGTACAAATAATTCAGAATTCAACACATACGGTCATAGAGACATCACCTTATATTGCATATTATTATGTTCAGGTTATATTGTTTCATTTTTCCGAAACTCACTTTCAACATTCAAAATCATGACTGATTATATTGTTTATTGTTTCACCGTTCATATTACAGCCCATTGCTTTCCGGTAAAGTCATCAGTTTACAACCACTTCCTGTGTTGTTTCAGATCCGACTAGTAAGCTGCGTTACATCCTGCGAGACGCTCGATTCTTCCTCATAAAGAGCAACAACCACGAGAACGTCTCCCTGGCAAAAGCTAAGGTACACTAATGTTTCCATGTTGTTGCTTGTTTTTTTATTGATTGTTGTTGTTGTACATGTTACATTATAAAGGGCCTGTCCAGTCAGATGTCTTCCCATTTATTCCAATGATATTCAGGGTGTGTGGTCGACGCTGCCAGTGAATGAGAAGAAGCTGAATGCAGCTTTCCGCTCGGCTCGGAGTGTCGTCCTCGTCTTCTCTGTGAGGGAGAGTGGCAAATTCCAAGGTATAAGAAGAAATGAGCATTTACTTTAATGACTTTTCTAACTTTATCAAATGCTACTTGAATATTTTTCCTTTTCTCCCTTAGTCCTTCCTCTTTTTTTATTTATTTTTATTGGTTCTCAACATATTTCAGAGTTTTGAATTCACCAGCCTCCTTTGTCTCGGCTACGGCGTCTTTAGGTTTTGCTCGTTTGGCGTCAGAGTCTCATCATGGCGGATCTCCGATCCACTGGGTTCTTCCTGCTGGCATGAACGCCAAAATGCTGGGTGGAGTCTTCAAGATCGACTGGCTCTGCAGGTAAACAATGACAACAAACGAGTGGCTAAACATTAATGTATGTGGGACCTGGATTTATCCGGGGCTGGTTCGCAGTGGCAGCAGTCAAAGTAGCCAAGACATCCTTGCTTCTTGCCTCCTGCTGGATGATGTTCCCAGGCCCGGTGGGATCTATACAGTAATCCTCCAGTGTGTTCTGGTCGGCCCCAGAATCTCAGAATCAGATCCTGATTAAATGCTGTACCACCACCTCCTCCTGCTGGATGTCTGACCTCCTCCCACTGTCTCCAATGAGTCTAAACGATTATACTTACATGTTGTATGAAACTACTTTAGAGATTATTAAATCTTACACATTTTGCATTTGAATGTAAACAGTAGCTGTGCGTGTTCTCCCACGCCCTCTTGCAGGCCGCTTTACACAGACGTTATTTTTTACAGGAGGGAGCTTCCCTTCACAAAGACGGCTCACCTGTCCAACCCCTGGAACGAACACAAGCCCGTCAAAATCGGACGCGATGGACAGGTAAGCTCGCGGTTTAATTTCTTATGGTTCTGTTTAAAAGTCTGTTTTTGTTTTTAATGTTTTTTTTGGTAAATATGTGAAATATCTTTTTAGGAGATCCAACCGGACATCGGCGCTCAGCTCTGTGCCCTGTTCCCATTGGACGAGAGTGTGGACGTCCACCAGGTGGCTCGCCGCGTTCGTCACAAGCGTCGGACGCCATCAGAGCCGCGGCCTCGTGGCCGACCGCCACAACGCGAACCGGGAAGGTTAGCCAATCATCAAGCTCCTCCTCCCGCCTCCTGTTCTTCTTCTTCTCCTGCTACGACCACGGCGCCACCTGCTGCCGGACGACGGAAACGGCCGCTGCCTTTAGCCGGTGGCTAGCTATCCCGTGCTAGCAATGCTGGCTCTCTGGTTGTTGTTGTTTTTCCAGTCTGGAGTTTTCCACCGGAGTGAAGCCTCGCTCTGCGTCTTTGGTTGAAGTCTTTAAAAAGTCAGGCATGAAATTAAAATCCTTGGCAGCGCGACACTCGTTAACAGTTCACATCACAAAGTCTAAGATACATTCTTAATTAAGTCTAGTACTTAATTCATAAATTCTTGTTTTTTTATTTATGTTTAAGTTAAACAACAAAGTGCACATTTTAATGTTTATACATTTTTTTTATTTTGTCAATTTGATCTATAATTTTTAGTGTATTTTTGTTTTATACTTTATTTAAAATATTTTAGCTGCTGTCTGAGATAAGAAATTTAATTTCCTAAATTTTGTTGCTAAATTTCTCCTTTTGAAGATCTTTTTCTTTGCAGGAGTTTTGTTCTTCGGAAGTTAAATAAATCAAAATGTTTGGCTTTTAGCTGGACTGTGACCAACCCTTTCAGAATAAAAGCAGAAAGGATGAGCGTCTCTGGCTGGACTGACGGAGGAGGGGGTGGGTGAGGGAGGGGCGAGCGAGGTAGAACTAAAAGAGAGAGAGAGAGAGAGAGGGACTGTCTGAGCTCCCAGCGGACTGTTTCTGTTTTTTTGAGAAGGTGGTGCAGTTTGGTCGGCAGGGGGGCGTGGCCTCTGGACTATATCCAATGAGAGGGTGGGATGTGTCTGAGGGGCAGGGTCTCCTCGCCTGATCAAATAAGGTAAAATTACAGAAATACATAAAGGAAAAGATGGACTTGATTAAAAAAGATATATACATATATGTATATAAAACCCTCTTGGACTGAAAAAAGTGTGACCTCCCCCTCCGTGAAAGGACAGTTGTATAACCTCCCTCCTCCCCCAGTACACACACACACAGAATCAGGACTGAGAGCTCGTTGTTGACAAACTGTTTATTTGTTAGTGTGTGTGTGTCGCTCTCTCTTATGAACTGAATATAAAAGTGTGAGTGAGTGGAGAAGAGGAGGAGGAGGAGGAGGAGGAGGAGGAGGAGGAGGAGAGGAGGAAAGAAAAATAAAAATATCCAGAACGACGGAGCGACAGAAAGACGAGGAAAGTTTTGTTGTTTGTTTTAAGGACTGTTGCTGGTCTTAAAGGGCCGGGGCGGGGCTGAGAGGGCCGGGGCTTTATTTGTTGATTGACAGGACTGCACCATCATCATCATCATCATCACCCCCCTCCACCCTTTCAAAATAAGAGGGTTTATTAAAAAAAAGCCTTTAACATGGACTGATGTGGAGAAAAACTTTTTTTTTTATAATCAAAAGTGTTGTTGACACAATCAAACAGCCCCTCCCACATATACAACAGAAGCGGTATGTTGTCCCTTTCAGAGGCTTCTTCTTCTTTGTTTGTTTTTTTAATTGTGTGTGTGTGTGTGAAGCAAAATTTGTCAAAATGCTGTTTTTTTCTTTTTGGCCATCAAACAGTGGAACGGAGAACTATTGAAAACAAAAATGCATTTATTGGAAATTTAGTCTGAACGTAAGTCATTAAATAAACAGGACCAGCAGACAGCAGGAGAACCACTAGACAGAACTGGTGGACAGCAGGAGAACCAGTAGACAGGACCGGTGGACAGCAGGAGAACCAGTAGACAGGGCCGGTGGACAGCAGGAGAACCAGTAGACCGGGCCGGTGGACAGCAGGAGAACCAGTAGACAGGACCAGTAGACTGCAGGAGAACCAGTAGACAGGACCAGTAGACAGCAGGAGGACCAGTAGACAGGGCCGGTGGACAGCAGGAGGACCAGTAGACAGGGCCGGTGGACAGCAGGAGAACCAGTAGACAGGGCCGGTGGACAGCAGGAGGACCAGTAGACAGGACCAGTAGACTTCAGGAGAACCAGTAGACAGGACCAGTAGACTGCAGGAGAACCAGTAGACAGGACCAGTAGACAGCAGGAGGACCAGTAGACAGGACCAGTAGACTGCAGGAGAACCAGTAGACAGGACCAGTAGACTGCAGGAGAACCAGTAGACAGGACCAGTAGACTTCAGGAGAACCAGTAGACAGGACCAGTAGACTGCAGGAGGACCAGTAGACAGGACCAGTAGACAGCAGGAGGACCAGTAGACAGGGCCGGTGGACATCAGGAGGATCAGTAGACAGGACCAGTAGACAGCAGGAGAAGCCAGTAGACAGAACCAGTAGAAAGCAGGTGGACCAGTATGATACTTAAGTATAGTATTATTCCCGTAAAGTGTCTGGGTGTTGTTGACGTCTGTTTGAACTTAATATTATTTAATTTAAACAGGAAGTGATGGCTGAACACCTGTAGACACGTCTCACCTGGATCATAGTTTTATTACTGGAGGGTTAATTAGTCACATCAGTAGTTTTAGGTTTTGGTGAAGTACTGGGAGTGTTTTCTTGAAAGTTGACCTGAGTGAGTTTTCCGGAGTGTGTATTAATGTGTGCGTGTGTGTGAGAGTGTGTATTGTGTGAATGTGTGTGTCTTACTTGTCGACTTGTCTACGTAGGCGTCGTCCTGAAGAGTACGATCTTCACGGCAGGAAACGACCGCGAGCCGACGGTCCGCCTGACTTCAACCAGCGAACAGGTTGTTAATCTGAAAAACTCAGTCTACGGTTTATTTTTAATTGTCTAATATAAACACTACATTTTGTTTTTGAGGCTTTTTATAAACTGTAAAACTGCACTTTGTATAAATACTGTGATTACAAACCTGTTCCTTTAAATGTTTTTTAAACTTTTATTTAAAAGTCAATAATTATTTTTGAATGAAGCTTTCGAAAACACATTTTAGTTGTATATTTTATATTTTCAAATTATTAAAAAATATATTTTTCTGAAATGTTATTTTCAATGTTTCATAGTTAAATTATATTATCTGTACATTCTGCTGATAATTTGTGCTTCATTGTAATTATTTTTCATAGTTTTCTTTTATTGTGTTTTAATGTTGTGTTAAAGTGTGAAACTGAATTCTGTTTGTTTCCCTTTGAAATAATTTCCTGCTGCTCAGCTGAAAAGTGAAATTTAATAGAAAAAATTATTTTATTTTCAGGGTTCATCCAGGACCTTCGTAACCAGCCTGTGGACAGGTGAGACACACCTCATCATTTGCCTAAAACAGGTTGCAGGAAGTAAGCGGGGCTTCACTAGGACTCATCAGTAAAATGTAACATGAGATGTAAAAATTAAAACTCATGTAGGAAGTTTTATTTCACTGAAAATGTGTTTTTAAGTTCATATTTCTGTGAAGTCTGCAACATTTGTAAACGTTTGAATATAAAGACTTTAACTTTGAAAAACAGAAAGTTTATTATGAAAACTTTTAATTTTTAAATTTTGTTAAGAAAAGTAACCTTGCTTAGACCTTGTAAGCTAATACAGGTTCGTATTTTTATAAATGATAAATCAGAATTTAAACCACAGAAAGTAAAACTTTCTGGATTCTAACATTAAAATCAGTTACATTTCAATTTTCTTTTGTTTTCAGACGATTCTCCAGCGTGAGACGAGACGTGTTTCTCAACGGGGTGAGTCACGAACACGTTAGCTTAGCTTCAATTTATACTATTAGCATGTTAGCTTCTGTTGAACCTGTTTTTAGCCCTGTAACCACAGTGTGGTGTTAGCCTCAGTAACAGGTGTGTTGAGGTACCTTTAGGTACCTTCAGGTGTGTTCAATTACCTTCAGGTACGTTCAGGTGTGTTGAGGTACCTTCAGGTGTGTACAAAAAATGAATAAATGGAAGAGGAACCTAAGCAACGTGGTAAGATTGATAAAATGATTGTATATCATAAATCCCAAGATCTTCCACAGGGTTTGAACTGGGCTGAGATCAGGTGACTATAGAGGCCCGAACATTTTATTCGTACCAAACCATCAGTGATCAGAGTAATCTATAATAATCTATATGTTTACAATAGTCTATATCTATAATAATATATATATATCTTAAAATAATAATAATAATAATTAAAGCTGCAAGCAGCGATGAGTGGGCCCTCGCGACAGCGTGTATGTCGGGGCGTGTCGCGGCTGCGGCTTCGTGACCGGGCACCGACGACGCATATCATGCATAGAGCACGTAGTGAGACTTTCGTGCAAAGGATGAAGATTGTCACATAACGCTTACTTCCCGTTGCGAGTAGGTGGCTTGGTGACTATGACACTTATTTGGTGTTTAGATGTGCTCAGGCGGGGACTGCATCAAACGTGAAGTTTTGAAACAATCTGACCATGTGGAGCAGAGTTACAAATACTTCCTGTTCCTGGCGAGACATCAAAAGTCACCGCGCCGCCATGGACAAACCGTACGGGCTTTTTAGAAACCTTCGACAATTTTAAATCTTTAATGTCTCTTGTATAAACTGACCAAGTTTGAAGAGGATCTGATTAACCTCCTAGAACTAGTTTGTTAAAGTACGACCCCTTAAATTGCCACATTTGAGGAAATTTTGATATTAAATTCAAAATGGCTGACTTCCTGTTGGGTTTAGGTCATGGCACCTAGTGACTTCTTTTTTTTGCGTCTTGGTGTGTTACATGTGCCTACCAGAGTATGTACATCTAGGTTTAATGTACAGCGAGGGCTAGCCCATTGAATTTTGTAGGGGGCGCTACCGAGCTATTTTGCCACACCCACACAAAAAAACCATATCAGCTGGACAGTCTCATGTCTTTCGATATATGTGCCAAGTTGTGTGAGTCTGCAAGGATTCCTAACCCCTCAAACACAGCTTCGTGTTCTCATGGCGAACAATACACAATACAATAGTCGCCATGGCAACAGCGTTTGATGAAATCTCAAAAGCTTCATAAAATCACATCACCAACTTGTCAAGGCTTTGCTGACCAAATCTGGGGCAGATGTGCTTAACCGGCTAGTAGTTATTAGTAAAAGTATAGCACCTGTAACTTCCTGTTGCCAGTAGGTGGCGCTTTGACTATGATTCAAAATTTCTCTGTAGATGTCTTCAGGGCGGGACGGTCATCAATCGTCTGAAATCTGGAAAGGCTGTGACCACGTAGGGGCGAGTGACAACCGTTTAAATTTTCATGGCGAAGCATCAAAATTCTGCGCCCCGCCAGGGCAACGCCCTTCGATGAAAACTCACAGTTTTCATGGTAAAGCTTCATCAAGGTCTTAAGGCGATATCTGACCACAATTGAGGTGGATGTGGTCAAAGCACTCGGAGGGGTACATCAAAGTATAAAACTTGGTTGTCAAGTTTGATATGTACACGTGTTCAGAATGGGACTCTTGTCAAACACGGGAAGTTGGAATCAGATCTGACGATGTACAGTGGAGTTAGGAGCCACTTCCTGCTTAGTGGCGAATCATCGAACTTTGAGACCCCACCACGGCCACGCCATATGACAAAAGCTCACTATTTTTCCAACAATGCAAATTTTTCCCCCAAATTGCTAATAAGACCCTGAAATTGGACATAAAAGTAAAAATGTCTGACTTCCTGTTTGTTTTAGGGTATGGCTGCATGAGAATTTTTTTGTGCGTCTAGCCATGATACGTGTGCTTACCAAATTTCATACTTGTAGGTTAGACTTACCTGAGGGGCCTAATTTTAGCAACTGTTTAGGGGGCGCTAGTGAGCCATTTTGCCAACCTCATGTCCGAGACCCATAAAATACCTAAATTTTCGCCAGTTCTGATTCATGTGCAAAGTTCAACAACTTTCCGAGCATGTTTGAGGCTTCTAAAACACGATTAACTTGCATAAATAATAATAATTCCTTGCATTTCAGCAGGGCCTCGTGCCTGTTGATGCTCGGGCCCTAATAATAAGTAATCTAATAATAAACTTGATAACTGAAGGCTCTGGCTCCTGTTCTACTGTTAGACTTTAGGTACCACAAGTAACCCTGCATTCTGTGAGTGTAGTGCTCTAGTGGGGTAATACGGTACTATCAGCTCTTTAAGATATGATGGTGCCTGACCAATAAGAGCTTTGTAAGTGAGGAGAACGACTTTAAATTCTATTCTGGATTTCACAGGGAGCCAGTGCAGAGAAGCTAATATCGGAGAAATATGTTCTCTTTTGCTAGTTCCTGTCAGTACACGTGCAGCAGCATCCTGGATCAGCTGAAGAGTCTTTAGAGACTTATCAGGGCAGCCGATAATAAGGAATTACAATAATCCAACCTAGAAGTAACAAATGCATGGACTAGTTTTTCTGCATCTTTTTGAGACAGGATATGCCTGATTTTTATAATGTTACGTAAGTGGAAGAAGGCAGTCCTTGAAGTCTGTTTTATATGGGTATTAAAGGACATGTCCTGATCAAAGGTTACTCTTAGACTCCTTACAGTGGTGCTAAAGGCCAGGGCAATGCCATCTAGAGTAACTATATCTATAGATAGTGCGTCTCCCAGGTGTTTTGGGCCAAGAACAATAACTTCAGTTTTGTCTGAGTTTAACAGCAGAAAATTGCAGGTCATCCAGTCTTTTATGTCTTTAATGCCTGAAGTTTGGCTAACTTACCGGTTTTATCGATAAGTATTCCTGAGTATCATCTGTCTAAAGGAAGCATATATAAGGTGAATAAAAGTGGTCCGAGCACTGAACCTTGTGGAACTGTGACTAACTTCGGTGTGGATTCATCATTTACATGGACAAACTGAAATCTATCTGATAAATATGACTGAAACCAGCTTAGTGCGGCTCCTTTAATCCCAATCAAATGCTCCAGTCTCTGTAAAAGGTGTGTTCAGGTGTGTGTTCAGGTGCTCACCTGTGTGTTTACTGTTTCAGTCCTATAACGACTACATGCGGGATTATCACCACAGCGTCGGTCCTCCTGCTCCCTGGCAGACTCTGGTACGACTCTGTTATTGATCCTGTTTACTGATCGATCAGGTTATTGACAACAGACTGAATGATGTGATGATGCTATGTACATGTTATCAGGCGGCGTACCCCGGAGTGGAGCAGCCGCCCCCCCACCACCCGCCCTACTACCACCACAGCCACCCTCCGCCACCCCCTCACCAGGCCTACCATCACCACCACCACCACCCCCCCCTGCCGCCGCACGAGGCTCCGCCCCCTCGCTTCAGAGACAAACAGCGAGCGCCACAACACCGTGCATTCACCTCCAGCCCGGTCAGTCTCTGGTTTCTTCTGTTACTTCCTGTCTGTCTGACTTCCTGCTTGGGACACTCCGTGTTTCTGGTTCAGTGAAGATAAAAGTCAACTGTATAATAATGTTTTTATTTTTGTTTGACCTCTCATTGTGTTTATATTCGTGAAGCTGAAGATCATACAGTTTTATTGAGAGGTTATCAGTGTGTGTTTGTGTTATTCTGTAACGTCTGACCTCTGTCTTTTGTTCTCATCATGCAGCATGATTATGACATGCGTGTGGACGACTTCCTGCGGCGGACGCAGGCGGTGGTGAGCAGCCGGCGTGAGCGCGAACGACAGCGTGAACGGGACCGTGGTGGACCCCGCCGCGAGAGAGAGAGGGAGCGAGCGAGGGACAGAGACAGAGAGAGAGAGAGAGACAAGGAGAGAGGGCGGTACCGCAGGTGATCTGATGATGTCATATCCTGTCGGCCTGCAGGGGCTTTTATTTTGACAGTCAGCATTGTTCTTGGCTGGTTTCTTGTTTCTTTTGAAAATTATGAATAAAAAATTAAATGAGCTACATGATGACATAATCAGTTTTTATGTGAATAAAATATTTAAAAAAAACTGTAAAAAAAAAACTGGTGATTTTTGGTGAGTTTGATGAAAACTTTTATTTTGATAATTCTGTGTAAAAATAGGAAGTGACTTCAGCGCACAGTAACACGCCTGTCACACAACTCCATCATGCATGTGGTTAGATGAAAAGTTAAACATCTTTTTTTACAGTGTAATTATTTCCTGAACCTTCACACTTCATTTCCCAGAATCCTCTCTGTGGAGCTGGTTTTAAAGACAGGAAACTGTACTGCAGTATTTTTGTCCATAGGTTTCCAGCATCAGGGTCAAGGCCCTTTGAGAGGTCACATGATTTATTATATTATTGCTTCTTTTATTGTAAAAGGTTACAGTTTTTCAAATTAAGCGTGAGGAGAGACTTTTAAACTTATTTAAAAGCAGTGAAATAGAGTTTTCGGTTTAAACTCATTTCCTCCTGAAAAGTTTTTAAAAAAATTTTTTTTAGTTTTAGTATTTTATGTTAAATATAAACTCGTCTTTCAGTTTATTTATTTATTTCAGGTTTATTTTGTGTTTTCCTCAGAATCACGTTTTATTTGTGAACATTACATGAACACAGTTTTCTGTAGTTTGACAAAAAAAATTTCCCCACAAATTTGAAGAAAAACATCTGTCTGTTTTTGTATAAAATAAAGAAAATCTGAAATCTGTTTGTGTTTGTTCAGATTTTTAACTAATCAGCTTTTTTCTTTTCTCGATGTTTGGAAATCAGGATAATGACAATAAAACCTGTAGGAAGTGACACACACATTTTCATATATATATATATATATATATACACAGATAAATATATATATATGTATACATATATATTTTTATATACACGTGTAGGTGTATCTATTTATTTTTTGACCTCTTACTCAAACAAATGCGTCACAGTTCAGGAATCAAATAAAAACATCAAATTTATCATAAATATAAATTAAGTCCATACAAGATGTTTATCTATTTATTTATTTATCTATATATTATAAAATACAAATGCTGTTTGCTTCCATAAACACGAGCTACATGCCATCAGTCCAGGACTGAGTTTATAATCTGATCACTGATCGGTTCAGAAACATCACTTTCAGCCTGATTCTGAGGAAAAACTAAAACTAGCTTTTATTTTTTATTTTACTGTTTGGTTTTAAAATGAATCAAAAACTAAAAGAGTGTTTTTGTTGTAAAAACTTAATATCAAAAATAAATCTGTTTACATTCATTAGTAATGTCATTGATGAGAAAAACAAGTTTACAATTTGTTGGATAAATAATGTTTCATTCTTAAATTTTCTACATTTGTTATGAAGGAATTAATTTTTAGTTTTAATCATGAAAATCATAAAATGTGAGAAATGATGTCAATGACAGGTTTGTTCGTACGATTTGTTTTATTTTCATAATAAATGCCACGATAATATTTTTATAAAGAGTTGAAACAAATATAAAAGACAAACAGACAATTAGTGTTCGAAAACAAAAACAAACTTAAAACATCTTGAATTTATTTACAGTAACAGTAGGCGGCGCTCCGAAACTCTGACATCACAAACATTTAGGCTCCGCCCTCACGCAGCACAGGAAGTAATGCTGACCAATCAGGACTCACAATTCATTTACACAGATAAGTTTTATTTGTAGTTAAATTTCTATTAAATTTAGTTTTTTGAAAACATTTTCAAGAGGTCCAACACTATTTCAGTTACCATGACAACCAGCAGACTTTGTTTATATTTATGGATTGTATTTACTTTAGAGAGAATGTTTTTAATTTGGTTAAAATAATAATAAAAAAAACAAACATGGATTAAATTTTCCTTTTTTAAATAAGAATTTTATTACAAAATGTCGGGGTGGGCGTGGTCTGTGTGATGATTGACAGCTGTTTTTTTCAGAATAAAGGTCGGGTTTGCTTCAGATTCAAGTCAGAAACTCTTGAGAACCGTAAAAAATAATAAAAACACAATAAATAAAAATAGAAACTGTAAAGATGTAAAAAATAAAGCGCTGATTTTAGTGTTAACAGCTGATTGGTCCTCAGCAGTGGGAATGTTTTTAGTGTTCAATCTGTTGCCATGGTTACAGTAGTTATGGGAGCGCGGCTTAACATTTTTACATTTTCAGCTTATTCCGTAAAAAGCTTATTTTCTTACAAGTGGCACAACTTTTGTTTTTGGGTTTTAAACACGCAGGAAACAAACGTTCACGTTACAGTCCGACCACCTTAGCTACAATGCTAATGTTGCTAACAGTGTTTTATTTCGTGTCTGATCTGAGGTCAGAAACTGTAACTAATAACTGTTGGGTCATCAGTTCCTCCTCAACACACAGAACAAAGTGTTTAAATACGTTTCTAGCTTTCATTAAAACACTATTAGTGTTTAGACGGAGCAGGAATGTTTACCTACTGCAGCACCAACACATCTGCATCGACGTCAGGAAAGTGCACTTACATTTTAACATTTTTGTAAATTTAAATGTTAAATTTATCACTTTGTAGTGTTTTGTCGTGCTAACAGCGTGCTAACAGACTTTGGTCTCTCAGCTGAACCGTCGGCACGTTTTTGGTCTTTTTTAGTGTTTTTACCAAAACATCTTTTGTTTCTGAAAAGTTTTCATGTCAACATCTCTGCATCATCTCCACCTGCGACCACGCCCACCACGTGGCCACGCCCACCTCCAAACATACGATAAAAAAGGAACTCTTGTCTGCTGAGGACGACTAAACTCTTCTTCTGTCTGATGATGTCATCACTTCTTCCTGATGGCGGTGAGGTGTGTGATGATGTCATCACTTCTTCCTGATGGCGGTGAGGTGTGTGATGATGTCATCACTTCTTCTTGATGGCGGCGAGGTCTCGCTGCAGCTCAGAGAACTTGGGTCGGTCCTCAGGGTTGTACTGCCAGCAGCGCTGCATCACTTTGTACACGTCGTCAGGGCAACGCTGAGGACAGGCCATCCTGTAACCTAGCAACCAGAAGGGTGTTAAAACTTCAAACAGAGACAAAACCTGAAAGTCCTGATGCTGAAACAGACGTTATTAATTAAATAAACAATTAATCAATTAACAAAATTTATTATATTTCTGACAGTTGACTGTTGATTAATCAATTAATCTTTGCGATTCTAATATTCGTCTAAAGCTTCGGTTTCTCTAAAATTGTCAAATTTAACGAGAAGACTGCACACTAACTAGTGTGTATATTCATTATTGATTAATCTGCTGATTATTTCCTCATTTAATCGTTATAAAAGACGTCTTCAGTTGGTCACAATGTTGAACTAAAGTTTTAGAATAATGAGTTTAAAACGTTTTAATAATTTCTTTAACTTGTTGGTTCATTTAATATTTTACACAATTTATCATTATTTTATTCTTATTTACTTCGTGACTCCATCTGTGGTTTATGTTTTATAAAGTTTAAGTTCATCTCTGCTTACTTAGCTTTAATTTTTATGTCATTATCATTATAATAATGATGAGTTTACAGCTCTTCTTCTTCACGCCCTTTGTTACCTTTCTCCACCTGCTCTCGGGCTTGCTGATTGGTCATCCCAGGATAAGGACACACCCCCAGACTGAAAGTCTCCCAGAGCAGGATCCCGTAACTCCACACATCGCTCTCTGAGCTGTAACGACCTGCAACAGCCAATCACAGTCACAGATCACACACACACACACACACACACACACACACACACACACAAATATATATATACACACACACACACACACACAAATAAATATATATACACACACACACAAATAAATATATATACACACACACACACATATACACACACACATACACACACACACACATATATACAAATATATATACACACACACACACAAATATATACACACACACACAAATATATACACACACACACAAATATATACACACACACACATATACACACACACACACACACAAAAATATATATACACACACACAAAAATATATATACACACACACACACACAAATAAATATATATACACACACACAAAAATATATATACACACACACACACACAAATAAATATATATACACACACACACAAATAAATATACACACACACACACACTCAAACACTCGGTATAAATTCTCTCGGCTCCTCACGAGCTGCTACATAAACAGTGAAGGGCAAAAAGTTTGATTATCTGAAATAACTAATAAACTTATGAATGCAAAAGACAGACTGAGGCTCCATGTGGAGAGTCTTGTGAGACAGGTGTAAGGTCTGGTGTGAGACAGGTGAGAGGTCAGGTGAGAGACAGGTGAGAGGTCAGGTGAGAGACAGGTGAGAGGTCAGGTGAGAGACAGGTGAGAGGTCAGGTGAGAGAGACAGGTGAGAGAGACAGGTGAGAGACAGGTGAGAGAGACAGGTGAGAGACAGGTGTGAGAGGTCAGGTGTGAGACAGGTGAGAGGTCAGGTGTGAGAGACAGGTGAGAGGTCAGGTGTGAGAGACAGGTGAGAGGTCAGGTGTGAGAGACAGGTGAGAGACAGGTGAGAGAGACAGGTGAGAGACAGGTGAGAGAGACAGGTGAGAGACAGGTGAGAGAGACAGGTGAGAGGTCAGGTGTGAGAGGTCAGGTGTGAGACAGGTGAGAGGTCAGGTGTGAGAGACAGGTGAGAGGTCAGGTGTGAGAGACAGGTGAGAGGTCAGGTGTGAGAGACAGGTGAGAGGTCAGGTGTGAGAGACAGGTGAGAGACAGGTGAGAGAGACAGGTGAGAGACAGGTGAGAGGGACAGGTGAGGTCAGGTGTGAGAGACAGGTGAGAGGTCAGGTGAGAGAGACAGGTGAGAGGTCAGGTGTGAGAGACAGGTGAGAGACAGGTGTGAGAGACAGGTGAGAGGTCAGGTGAGAGACAGGTGTGAGAGACAGGTGAGAGGTCAGGTGTGAGAGACAGGTGAGAGACAGGTGTGAGAGACAGGTGAGAGGTCAGGTGAGAGAGACAGGTGAGAGGTCAGGTGTGAGAGACAGGTGAGAGACAGGTGTGAGAGACAGGTGAGAGGTCAGGTGTGAGAGACAGGTGTGAGAGACAGGTGTGAGAGACAGGTGAGGTCAGGTGAGAGACAGGTGTGAGAGACAGGTGAGAGGGACAGGTGAGAGGTCAGGTGTGAGAGACAGTTGAAAGACAGGTGTGAGAGACAGGTGAGAGGTCAGGTGAGAGACAGGTGTGAGAGACAGGTGAGAGGTCAGGTGAGAGACAGGTGTGAGAGACAGGTGTGAGAGACAGGTGAGGTCAGGTGAGAGACAGGTGTTACCATAGTTAAGAGCCTCTGGTGCCGTCCATTTGATGGGAATTTGTTTGAGTCCAGATGAAGAATAAATACCGTCGTCCTCCTGACGACTCATCCCAAAATCACTGATCTTCAACACACTGCCCTCTCCCACCAGACAGTTCCTGGCTGCCAGGTCCCTGACATACAGACGGGTGGAGAGACAGACAGGTTCAGGTTCATTCAGGTAACCAGCTTCAACACACCTGTACCCGGCTGCAGTGTGACATTATCATCCGACACACCTGTACCTGACTCAAAGGCCCACTTACAGACTGTTTCAGAGGAAAATTTGCGTATTCTGAGCTTCAGTCAGCGAGTGTGAACATGAACCAGAACAGAACTCAAACACAGTGGACCAGTTTTTTGAACTCCAGGTGTGAAAGACACCTGAGCTGCAGTACCACGAGTGACCACTGGGACAATTACTACATCACCTGCTTGGACCCAGTGACCTGCACCAGTTCAACCAGAGCCCTGAACTAAAAACTGGTTCAGGGAGCTGCAGCTGCTCCACAATAAAAGCCCTGAGCCCCTTTCACACAGCCAGTCACATCTGGCTTCTGTCTCCAGTGTGTTTAAAAAACTGTGTAACAGTAGTCAGCTTTTATTGTGAAGCAGCAACAGGAAGCTAGTGACTCCAGACTGCTGACAGGAATCTTACTTTAGTTTATTACATCATTCAAATAACATGACAACAAACCTAAAGGAAGAATTGTTCAACAGAATCAGAAGTTTCAAAAATGGTCTGAAAAGTCTGAACTCCATGACAACAACTGCTGCGTGTCAGTTACAGGAGCAGTGTGCAGCATTTAAGGGATCTTTCGGCAGAAATGGAATGTAATATTTCTAATTATGTTTTCATTAGCATAGAATCACCTAAAGGAGTCGTGTTTTCGTTATCTTAGAATGAGCCCTTCACATCTACATTTCAATCTGCAACCTCACCGCTAGATGGCAGTAAATCCTATACACTGGTCCTTTGGTTCCACTGAAGTGTTGCTGACACCTGAGCAGGTGATCTGTTCACAGTCTGTCAGACACTGCAGCGCTTTGGTTGTTTCAAGTGTTTACCTGTGGATACAGTTTTTACTCTCCAGGTATGCCATGCCGGCAGCAGCATCGACAGAGAAGCGAACGAGCTGCTTCGTCTTTAACTCGTCCTTCTTCTTTCTGAGAAAGGACAAGAAGTCTCCACCTGACAGACACAGCGAGGGGGCACACAAACACAAAAGAGCTAAGACGCCCGTAAGAAACAGACCAATACAAGACCAACTGAAAGTAAATGAAGCGTCAGCTGCGAATAAGCTCCACCCACCAGGAACCAGCTCCATGACGATGTAGATCGGCTGTCGCTGCGTGCAAACACCGATCAGCTTCACGATGTTCGGGTGGTCATACTGCTTCAGGATCCTGCAGCCAATCACAGACAGGCAGCAGCATGAGACACCAGCCAATCACAGACCAGCAGATGTTGTTCTTTAAGTGTGATGTCTGTTGTCGGAGCTGCTGCAACACTGACATTTCTATTTGGGGATTAATGAAGTACTGTATCTAATGTAATCTATCTACTAAACTAAGCAGCCCACTAACTAACTAACTAACTATTTTACGTACGTTCACTTAACTAAAGTGTAATTTCTGATTTTTAGAACAGAAAAATAGAATTTCAGTTTTTTGAGTATTTGTTTAGTTAAAAGTTACATTTCCAGTTTCTGAAAATTACTGGACACTGTGATTACTGTATTCATTTATTAGTGGTATGAAATTACTTTATTTGTATATATGACCATATCTATGAAAAGTAAAGTATATATACTGTATATATACAGTATATAATAGGAATGTAAAGTACTGTACAGTATATATGCAGTATATACAAATATATTTTATATTCTTCCTGCATGTATTTAATGTTTATTAAGTTTATGAGTCAGTTGTAGAAACGCAGTTTATCTGTTGTTGATGATTTTCCTTCCTACTGATGAGCTTCATGTTTACTTTATGATTGGTGTATTGATCTATTCACGTATTGATGTACTGACTGATGCTGACCTGGCCTCAGACAGGAACCTGATCTTCAGCTCTGGAGGTAAATCTTCTTTGCACGTTTTGACGGCAACTGGCGTTTTGTCACGCTGCAGCGTCCCTTTAAACACCTCGCCAAAGTTACCCTGGCAACCAGCAGACAGCAGCGCATGATGGGACATAGAGGCAGAATGAGAGCACTGTTAGAAATGTTAAAAACTGAAATAAAAACTTTACAGAACTGTGTAGTGAAGTGGTGTGATTGATGGCAGGAGGAAACAGGAAACAGGAAGTGAGGTCACCTTTCCCAGCAGCTCCCCTAACATCACGTCCTCATGGTTCAGGATCCATTTCTTATCCTGCAGACACACGACATCACTGAGCGATCAC